>CM065664.1:16464887-16564887 GCA_033220385.1 Triplophysa yarkandensis
AACTAAAGGCACACTGGTTTCTTCCATTTTAATGTATAGACACACAGACAGGAAGTCGAGTTTAGTTTCAGTTTCCTTGAATTCCTTGTTATGAGATGTGTACAAAGAAGTGTTGGCATTATAAAAACAAGTCCACTAGATGTCAGTTTTATACAGACAAACAGAATAGTTACCAAATGATTGTGTACCAGCTCCAAGTGATGTAAGAAAATAACAAATATTAGTAATTCTGCATGCACGCAGAAATCTGACCTAAAAACTTAAATATGAACGTAAATATGTAAATATGAATTAAATATGATCAATTAAGAATAAATTTGAACAAATAAATAAACAGTTGTAATATTCAGTAGACTTTTACCATTTTACCATACTTGTCGTCAAGATATGATGAAAGTGGATTTAAAATGACATCAGGTTAGTAAAATTATTAGTTTATTTGAAGGGGTGGTAAATATTTATTCCCACAAATGTTTGAAATTGAAAACACCACATTTGTGTTTTGAAAAATGCATTTAATTAATAAAATTGTATGCTTTATAAAAACTTTCAATTGTTTCTTGTTCACCAAATAATATTGTGATGCATTACTGCCATTAATGTCTTGGAATTAAACCAAAAGCTAAAAAGCCACTTATAATTAATGGCAGCAAATTTGTCGAAACAGGTGAAAGTGAGAGAAAAAACATCTGCAAAAAGCATTATAAAGACACAAACTATTGTTGCATACACAGAGTGATATTTTTACATTTTTTATGTTCCTTCCAGTAAGAAGTCTTTAAAATATGTTATTTAACTGACATGAGTTCAATAGTGATATAGAAAACAAAACACATTGATTCACTTCTATTAGTGTTCACACTTCTATAACAATTCTTCTATAATAATTGATAGTTTAATTTTTTTTATATGTTATTAGGTTTAGACAGTTTTACTAATTTCCAGAAAAACTCTAAATCCAGGATAGAGAGGTTTAGTGAATGTGGTCTGGACTCTGTAGATGAGGGTCATGTGCGTGTGTGTGTATTAATGTTATTTCATAATTTAGTAAAATATACTCTTTGAACTGCCATTTGAGCAATTTTGTTTTATTTGAGTATCTTAGAACAATTACCAACAATTACTCTATAACCAGTATATATTAATTAACTATATAAAAATTAATTATTCATTTTTGTACATTTGTGTTTTTATTCACATTTTAGGAACTGCTCCCAGCTCTTGGGTTCAGGGGTTTCTAAAGTAAAATAATGTTATAAACATTCACATTAGGCACATCTTATGTAAAAAAGCAAATCTCTGGCAAATATATTTTCTAGCTCTTTGGAGGAATCCCTCCTGCAGCAATTTTGGATCTTTTCTGTGGAACTTATGTGAACATCTGTTACACAGCTAAAAGTGCTTCTAAAAGGCAAAAAATTATATTGAAAGACAACAAATGCTATAGCTTGATGTGATAATACAGTATGTGTGTTTAAATATAATTATGCCTTAAACAAGTGCGATTATCAATTAAAGATATTTTTTGTGTCATATAGCAGAAATGTGTTTGTGTTAACTTCTGATATGTTGATTTATTATTATAGCCATTTACAAATGAATCCTACTTTCACTACATTAACTAAGGTTGAAGTATCTCTGCTGAAAAAAAAAACCTGCCCAAAGGACAATAGAAAAATAGATTGATTTAGTTTAATTGTATGGGTTTTGGTTTAAATAGACATTATATATATATTTTTATATTTGTTTACATTATGCAGAACGTGCACACTCTGTGTTTAGTGTTTAATGTCTTGTGCTTAATGTATGTTTGTACACACTTTGTTGAATGTTTCGACAGTGTTTGTCTATAGTACACTGTGTGTACTGATTATATGTATGTGCATATTGCACACTGTCTTATATGGACGTCTGTACTACATGTTACATGTTACATGTTACCTGTACTGCGTTGTTTTTGAAGCAAGCTCCCAAGAATTTCACTCACCAGGGCACATGCGCCGTGGTGATGTGACAATAAAAGTGAATTGAATTGAATATATATTATATATCCACCTGTAAGTGATATAGTTTCAAAATACAGCTGATAAATACAGAAAAACCCTTGGGCTGAGGATGATTACCTAGCATGAATTCTAAAATAATGCTCTTTATATGATTGAAACTATGAGTTAATAAGTGTATTTAGAAGGTAGCATTAGGGGCCTAATGTATGCAACAATAATGCAATGCATTACATGTACATTACATTTTTTACATTTAGCTGATGCTTTTATCCAAAGCGACTGACAAATGAGGTTTACAATAGAAGCATGTACAACAGGCAATAACAACGCAATCGTAAGCTAAGTTGATGCCAGTCCTAACAAGAGTAACACAACATAAGTACCTAGTGCAAGGGGAAAAAGTTTTTTTTTGTTTGAATTTTATTAGTGGAAGGTTTAAGGTTTGGTGCAAACAGAAAAGATGGGTTTTGAGGCTGTATTTGAAGATGGAGACAGAGTCTGCCAGATGCTTATAACAGGGAGATCGTTCCACCATATTGACCCAGAGAAGGTGCGTGAGAGCGATTTCTTACCTTTTAAGGTTGGTATCACCAGACGTTGATCATTCGCTGAGAGAAGGGATCTGGAAAGCACATACCTCTGTATCAGCGAATGAAGGTAGGGGGGTGATATAGCTGTGGTGGTTTTTTAGGCGATGAGGATAGCTTTGAACTCCATGCGAGCGGCTATAGGGAGCCAGTGTAACCTGATGAAGAGAGGTGTGACGTGCGCTCCTTTAGGTTCCTTGAAGATCACTTTTTCCGCCGCATTTTGAATCATCTACAGAGGTTTGGTGATGGAAGTCAGCAGTCGGATTTGCGCAGCATGCTCTGAGAGGAAAGGCCTTATCTTCCTGATTTTGAAGAGAAGGTATCAGCAGGACCGGACCGGATCCGCAACATGATCCTTGAAAGTAAGTTGATCATCTATTACTACTCCCAAATTTCTGGCTATCCTGTATGGTTCTATGATGGACAGTCCTATTCGGAAAGAGAGGTTGTGGCGGATATTTGGGTCAGCGGGGATGACAAGAAGTTATTTTTTCACAAGATTCAATTGTAGATGGTAGTCCTTCATCCAGAGAGCAATGTCAGGCAGGCTGAGACACATGCCGATACCGTCTGGTCTTCATGGTGGAAACGCTAAGTGCAATTGCATGTGGTCCGCATAGCAGTTATAGGAAAAGCCATGCTACCCAATGATCCCAGTGATGTCATGTAGATGGAGAAGAGCAGCGGCCCAAGCACTGTGCCCTGAGGTACACCAGTGTTGAGATGTTGCGATTCCGAGACTTCACCCCTTCTGGATACCCTGAAGGACCTACCTGAGAGGTAGGACTGGAACCGCTGAACTGCTGTGTCAGAGATGCCTATGGTCTTGAGTGTCGAAAAGAGAATGCAATGGTTGACAGTGTCAAAAGCCACAGAAAGGTCCAACAGGATGAGAACGGATAACTTAAAGATTGCCCTTGTCAGTTTTAGTTCTTGAACTACCGAAAGCAGAGCAGTTTTCATGAATAGCCCACTCTTGAAGACCAACTGGTTGCTGTCTAGGAGGTTGTTCTGCGTAAGTAAGGAGGACAGTTGGTCAAAGACAACACGCTCGAGGGTTTTTCCAGCGGACAGATCAAGATCATATGTGATAATGAAATGATCGGATACAGCGGGGTTACCTGACTGAGACGAGTAGACCAGTAGCGTGTACAGATAAGATCAAGTTGGTTACCAGACCTGTGGGTCGCACGATGTGGAAAGCCGGTTGAGGTCAAACGATGCAACCAGGTTTTCCAAGGTGAATTTTGAAGTCTCGTACCACAAATACCACGATAGGGGTGCCATCTTCCGGAAAAGATGACAGGAGCATATCAAATTCTTCCAAGAACTGTCCAAGCTGACCTGGGGGGATACATGCACTGACATAAAAGAAATTTACTTTTAATTCTTAAATATGTGTACTTCTGTACTTTTACTTGAGTTAGAATCTGTCTTCACAACAATTACTTGTAGTGGAGTAATATTTGAGTAAAACTTTGTCCACCAGTGAATACTTCTAAATGATACAGTGGTAATGTACTTATTATTTTAATTTTTGATAAGTCTTTTTGACCCAGAGCTCAGGAATATTTCTGTTACCATTAAATGTTACTGCATTAGAGTTCACATGGAAACAAGTTATTGGAGGAAAAAATAAAGGAAACCAAGTAGTGCTGAAAGAATTTATTTGATTATTCTTTAATGAAACAATCGTAAACATAAAATTCACAGCCTAACATTTGTGTGTGTGTACAGCAATAGTTCTGAGGACCCAAATGTCCTCGTGAACTGTAATGACAACCCCTTTGTAGGATATTTCACTTATACCTACTAATTACAAATGCTCAGCATAGAGTGAAATAGTTTTTTTTTTTTAAAGTAGGATTTTTAGGTTTTGGGGTAAGGCTATGATGTATCATAAGTTGACACAAACAAGTGAAAGTCTATGAAATGTTGTTTGTATAGCAATACACACCTCTGTGTGTGCATGCATGTGTAAATGAAAAATGTGCATATCTAAATTTTCTATTTGAAAGTTATGTACCATATTTTCACCACTAGAACACATGATAAACAAACAAAAGCACAAATATTATATACATTTATAAAAATATTTTATTAAAAATAGATGTCAGCATTCTGTACAGTGTTAAAGAAGTGCAGGGGATATGTTCATTTTTACATTAACATCGGTCTGAAAAGCCGAGATTAAAACTCACAGCTTATTAAAATATTGTACAACATTCATTCTGTATAACTCTATCTACTTTCATCTATAAGAAAACTATAGCACTGAGGTTTGAACCTTACATTGAAATATTACAATACATTGAAATACAATATTTCAGACAATAGAAGCATTCATGTTTTGTTGTTATTCCTGCACCAAAAATTCGGAGAATGATTTTAACATTTTACAAATTTAAGCATAGATTAATCTGAGATCACATATAAACAGGACCTTGTTCAAATGCGAGTGCTGGTGTTTGCATTTCTTAAAATGCTTTCAATTTAAAATCCTCGGAATAAACAAATGTGTCATATAATGATAAAAAATGCTGTTGTATGCAGTCATAAGCACTTCTCTTAACATTGTGTGATAATGTGATGCTATGTTTTCTATTATCATGTTAAAGCTAAAGTCTTTCATTCTGTAACTTTAAGATTAAGAAATAAGCTGTTGACTTATATGCTTAAGACAAATTCAAAGCATTGAAGTCGTGAACCTAAAGTAATATGAATATTGAACAATAACATATCAAAGGCAATTTAAAAATAAAAAAGTAATTTTTCCACACACATCAATGAGGAGTTCCAGTTTCTTTAAAACATTGACGCAACAATAATATACAAAGTAGCCCATCTTGGTAAGTGTAAGTGTGTGTGAAATGGGACAGAGAAAGAGAGGACGTCCTGCATTTTAAGCAATAGACCTTGACATTCTCAAAGCAACATCTTACAAAAACATGGCCAAACAAATTAACAAACAAAAAGCATTAATAATATCCAGGCAATGCAGAACAAGAAGAGAGTAGTCTTTAAATCATTCAGTCTTTCTGCAGTGTTCCAAGCATGTTATTCTGGTTTGTGGCAGTAGATATCTTTAAGAGCTTTAAGCTCCTCAATTAGAGTCTTGTTCTGGTTTTCCAGCACGGCGACACGGTTCTCCAAACACTTCACATATTCTTTCTTTTTCCTGCGACATTCGCGGGCCGCCTCCCTGTCATCAAACAAACTCATCAGTAAGCTTGACCACACGAACATGCATGCACGCTCATGCTCGTATATAACTCAGGTGTTCGTACCTGTTCTTCATCAGCCGGACTTCTCTCTTGCGCGTGGCCTCCTCTGCATTCTGGTGTGGGCTGTGCATTGCCCCCGGTGACGCTGCCATAACAACTCCTGGTGGTAAACCTGACGACGGGGAGCGGATCTGATATGCTGGCATGTCTCCTGTGGCAGCTAAACACACAAATACACAAAGATGTAATATATGACATTTCACACGGAAGGTGTGGGTCATTATAATATGCAACTTGAAATGTTTATTATTTATGATGGGTCTTAACTTACAATACAACAAACAGAACTGAGGGAAAGATTAAGTAAAATAAATAAATTACATTTAAATAAATAAAAAAGATTTTAAATTTAACACTTTGAGTTAAAAAGCTGCATTAAATTTCTTATGTAAAATAAGACAATTAAAAGCGTAGTTAACAAAATGACTACCAATTTTTTTTAAGTGAAAGTAGTAAAAGTAAAAGTAATTGAAAAACATGTGTTGACATGAATTTTTAAGATAATATTTATTATAACATAATTTTATAATATAACTATATAAAAATGTAATTATGGGTCGATTAACGTTTACAACTATTAAGGGTTTTTAAGTCTGTTTGAGCAAATACAATTAAACTCTTTATTTCTTAATTCAACTCTATATTGCCATCTTGAATTGTAGAAATTCAGATATAAAACAAATAATCATGAAAACAAGTACTCCCAAAAGGAACAACATGATAAAAGAGAAAAGGTATCAAACGTATTAAAATGTCAGATATTAAAAAGGCAAAGTATTACACGTTAAGTTAAGATCAGTAATGAATAAATGTTAAAAGGAAAATATATCTAAAGAAAAATTGATCAAAAAATGTAATAACATGTGATGGAAAATGCAAAATAATAAAGCAGGGTCTAGCTAGTTTAACTGTCTTTACATTTCTATTTGGTGCCAATTGTGGACCAAATCTTGACAGTATGCTTTTCACCTTTGGCCTGACCCGCAAGCCCAACCCCCACACACACACACACACACACACACACACACACACACACACACACACACACACACACACACACACACACACACACACACACACACACACACACACACACACACACACACACACACACACACACACACACACACACACACACACACACACACACACACACACACACACACACACACACACACACACACACACACACACACACACACACACACACACACACACACACACACACACACACACACACACACACACACACACACACACACGAAAAACTTTGACACACTGAACGTAATCAAGCTGACCACTAAGAGGCCTAAAACACTGGGTTAAACATTGTGCAGTTTTGTATTTGTGAGTGGGCTTAAAAGTGCATAATTGGACTAACTATCTTACATAACAGATACAGAATAAAACAACTAAGAGTTACATAAGAAAAATTGACACAAACATACCTAAATGCCATTCCTGAACCATCATAACTCCTCAACACATGCCCTTCAACAAACCGGTTATGCTTTGGCTTGACACGTCAGCGTGTGGGTATGTGTGTGTGTTATCAGACAATGTGACAAAGTGCTGACATCACTGTGTGCGTCGTTACACAAACCCTCCCCCCGATTCTCTCTCTCTCTCTCTCTCTCTCTCTCTCTCTCTCTCTACGGCAATCTGTCTCTCTTTCTCGACTCCGGCCAGCTTCCAGGAAACAGACTGACGTCAAGAGAAAACCCCGCCCCCTTATGCACTTTGCTTTTGTCCTCTCTCTCACTGATTCATGTGTGTAAATAGTCATGCAGAATTTGCTGATTTCGAAAACAGAAGCGTTTGAATGTGTGTTGGTTTGTTTGTGTATATGTGTTAAGGGAAACCTTCAAACCACATGAAAAAGAAAAGAAAATTCATTCTTTCATTGAGAAACTACATACATGTACAGAAAGAAAGTGTTCACAAGGACATAACATCTCTAAATTCAGTTCCGATAATTTTACTATTTACTGTGGTATATTAAAGGTTTCTCTTATTATTCATTGGCACATAATGAAACAATACTTTGTAACACCTATTTATAATAACAACTTTTTATCTTTATTATTTGAGATTTGTAAAATGATTCAGTCTGTTGCTGTATTACTTTACACACACTTCAGTGTATATTCACAAACACACACAGATATATTCAAACATATACAGAAACACAAATTTCCATCTCTCACCTGACTCTGTCTCTTCCCCAGTCACTGCCATCTCTATACTGTAGTAATCCAGTTGGAATTGTTTTTTGAGCACTATCTTATTAATTTCTTTTTAAACCTTTCCTTTCTTCCCAGATGCTTGACAAAGTTGTCTTGTTGCTGTTTCTCTCTCTAAAGTGATCTCTTATCCACAGTCTTAATTTGTATTGTGGTCCTAAGACTGTTGCCTTTTAGCCTCCTTTTCACTAACTCCCTCGTTCTTGCTCTTTCTCTCTCTCTCCCTCTCTCTCTCTCTCGCTTGCTCAGTCAGATTACTATTAAGGGCATTGACATCATTGTGACATCACTGCAGTCTCATAGGGAAATAACACACTGTCTCTCCCCTTACCCGTGTGTCTGTGTGTGTGTGTGAGTGAGAGAGAGAGAGAGAGAGAGAGAGAGAGAGAGAAAGAGAGAGAGAGAAAGAGTGTGTGTGAGAGAGTGTGTGTGTGAGTGAGAGAGAGAGAGAGAGAGAGAGAGAGAGAGAGAGAGTGTGTGTGTGTGAGAGAGTGTGTGTGAGGGAGAGACCTATGAGAACTATGTTTGTAATTAAACAATTGTGCTAAAGCTCATGACCTGAGGGACATTAAAACAGATTTCTAACAGGGAGCTGTATGTCATTTAAATACTTAGGTTTATTGCAGAAGAGAGGAGAGGAAAAGAGGAGAGAGGAAAGGAAGGGGGAGAAGAAGTTGAGTTTGATGTATTTTTAGATCATACTGACGCAAAAGCGTTTCAGCACAAACAAAAGGAGACTGAGCCCATTTTACCTCATAACACTACAGTGGCATCTGGAATCAGTATCTAAAACACGCACAAACGCACAAATACACAACCAGCTCCCTATCACACTGTTTACATAGATATATCTTTAACTGTATCTATGTCTGAGTCAACAGGTCTCAAATCATATCAAAATGTTTCACACCATTTCTAAATCTCTTTATGCTTACTTTTGTGGTTGTTTAACCATAGTTATATTCTGGGAGTATAACTTTTATTGAAACACAAGACAAAATATTCATATGTAAGTTTCAAGTAATAAACAACAATTGTACAAACTTTAGGTTGTAAGATCAACTCCTAATCAAATGCACTTGACATTCTGTCCGATGCCCAATGGCTATAAATTAAATGTGTACATTAATTTAAAAAGAATATTTTAGAGGGAGTATTCACCCCCCCAAATAAAACTCTGTATCCTTAACATCCATGAGACATTTTGAAACTGTATGACAGAGAAAAAGTTCTGGTGTACACTTGGCTACCACTGTTATATTTCCTCCTATGGTAATAAGTCCAAGAACTGTCTGGTTATAAGCATTCTTTCAAATATCTATGTGCCGACCAAACAAACATAGGTTTTACAGGTCTGGCAAACTAGAGAGTAATTCATGAAATGATTTTCATTTTTGGTGGATCCATTCCATTAACTGAGTTAAATAGACTTTTTACTTTGTTGTCGTCACAACAGATTTAACCAGCCTTCTGTAAAGAATGTTAAAAAACAAGTCCTACACGTTTCCCACAGTGCAACATGTGTCTTTCGGTGACCATGGCTGGTGTTTTCCAATATAGCTTATAGCAATATTGATTTTTATTGTGATTTTTTTTCATCTGACTTGAAACAAACACAAAGATTATGTATTTAGGTTACATTTTTTAGTGCAACTGTAATGAATTTAAGAATTAGAGTCTTACCCTGAACGAGCACTTGTCCAGCAGACAGTAGTAGCTGCTGGCTGGGGTCTCCTGTCTGGGGGTTGTACTGCAGGATAGTAGCCCCAGGTTGAGGTGTGGTAGGACCAGGAAGAGTCAAAGCCTGAACACCCTGCATTGCTTCTCCTCCAGGACCGGCTAACTGTATCGCCCCACCTGGAGTGATTGCAACTTGCCGACACAAAAAAACCAGGAACATTAGTCTCAAATCTGTTTAAGTGCTGCACAAGCAACTTATATAGTTCATGATAAACGTGGCTGCATGGAAAACATGGGAAAAACATGATTTACTGTCCAAGAAAAAGTTACGTTTATAAGTATAGATGAATTCAGACATACTGTATTGCCCTGAGCTAGTCTGAAAGATTGAAGATGGTGCGGTCACTGAAGCAACACTAGGGGTGGTCGGAGTATCCTCCTCCAATTTCTCCTCTTCCTCAATTTTTGGCACAGCAGGTACATCTGAAGACAACTCATTAAGAATTTTCCTGAGCATACATAAAACAAATGAACTCTAAACACAAGCGATCATTCGAATTTATCTGACAATGAGAGACTGTAAAGACATCCGTGTTATTTGTGTGGTCGAAATGAAACGTACCTATAAGATGGCCGTCTGGACAAAATCTCTCGCCTTTTTTCAGGATCGGATGGTGCTACCTAAAAATGAAAAACACACATATGAGAACAAATAACATTGTAGAAATCTCTATATGAATAAAATTGAACAATTTATTTGATATTATTCTTGGAGAGGTGAAGTGGAAAAGTATGTATATATATATATATATTCCATATATTTCCAAAACAAGCGTGTTACATATAACAAAGAACAACAAACAGATCTATACTTGAACTACACAAAAATAGTGTTTATTCTCATTTATTAGTTTCTAAAAAGACTAATGTGCCAGTTGACCCTTGTGTTTGTGTGTGTGCGTAACCAAGAAGATCATACGCATTGACTTTCACATAACTCAAATCTCATTACTGGTACATACAGCTTTTCCGTTTGTTACTATGTCAATCTGCTTTTTTCATTCCAGTGATCCCCAGATAAGTAAATGTCTCATGTGATTGGTTACAGCTTTAACTGGACACATTGTGATTGGTCGATAATGACTTTCACTAGTGGGATACATTCACACAAGTTTCTGTGTAGGATATAAAAGTGTGCCAATGTGTGTACCTGTGCAGGTTGTATCTGAGATGACTGTATGACTGAGGGCTGTGTTGTTTGAATGACTCCCTGCCCCTGAAGTGTCTGTCCCCCAGGTAATGACATCACTGACACACCCTCATCCCCCTGACACAGAGAGAGAGAGACATGCAAACAGAGAGTAAGCCTCATCTGTTGCTGGTTTATATGTATTATAGTAAAGTTATATTTTGTGTTTTAAAGTGTCTTTTATTAAAAGGACAGTGCTCATGGAGTATTATTTAAATACCAGATCTGTGAAAAGAATAATCACAGTGCCATGAAAATTATTATGCCCTTACAGAATGTACCACGGAATTCCCCGTTCTTTTTCAATGAACGTGTGTGAACCAGTGTGCGCGATGCATGCGTACAAACAAGAAAGGCGTACATTCTGTGTAAGGCCCGTACCTTTGTAAGCGAATCAGAGTGAATCGCACTTGTTTCTTTCTCTGTTGCACTGACTTCCTGTTGCGCTACGGTTGCGGTTTCCATGGCGATTGGCCTAGCAACAATACAGAACGGAAATGCATAGTCAGCACATTATAGTTTTACATCTCAGGATATTAAACCAAGGGCTGCATTTAATGCAACCGCTTGTTTTAGCATTATTTAAAATGTAATGTAAAGGAATAAATGACTTTTAATAAAAAAGCTGTCGTTAGGATGTGTTTCTTGACATCATTGATTGGCTTCAATGGCTATTTAAATCATGATACATGAAAAAGTTATACTAACATTGTAAAGTGGACTGAAAAGTTTTTCAAGATGTTTAACCACATTTGATCTGAATGGGTAGGCGTAGATGTTTTGAGTAAGTTGTGATGATGGAGCTTTTTTTATATTTCATGTTTGACACTTTTAAAAGGACATCTCGGACTTAAAGAAGGAAAATCAGCCAATGAGAGTCCTGGTGGAACATCCTTCAGTGCTGTTTAAATAACATCTCAGGGCGATTATCGTTGATGAAAACCTTAAAAAAGTTTTAGAAAATGCTTGTATGGCGATCAAACTTTATTTTTTCAACATCGTAATCTACAGTTATTTTATTGTGTTATTCTATACTGAGATAACTATCATTCTAAAGGTAAAAAAAATATTTAAATATTAATAAACACAGCATTAGTATCTCCGAGTTTCAATAAATAAACAATCCATAATGAAATGATAATTAATAAGTATGTTAAAAGTCTCAGGTTAATGAATCAATTACTGGAATATAATTGAAATATTATTTTGAGAGAGAGAGAGAGAGAGAGAGAGAGAGAGAGAGAGAGAGAGAGAGAGAGAGAGAGAGAGAATAGATAGAGAGAACAGATAAAGAGAGACAGAGAGAGAGAGAGAGGGAGAGAAGAGATAGAGAGAAGAGATAAGTGAGAGAGAGAGAGAGAGAGAAGAGATAGAGAAGAAACCGAGAGATAGAGAGAGGGAGAGAAGAGACAGAGAAAGAGAGAGAAGAGATAGAGAGAAGAGATAGTGAGAGAAGAAACAGAGAGATAGAGAGAGAAGAAACAGAGAGAGAGAGAGAGAGAGAGAGTAGACCGACACTTCCTCATTTTCTAGGCACCGTTTGACCGGATCCAAAACCTCAAAACCATTCAACTTTTATCATTTTAAATGTTGTAACATTTTATTTAAACCAAGTTCAGAGAATTAGCGCGTTGATATTCTCCAGTGTTTATTTAATCGGTGTATTTTTCAGTCTCGTGAACTGACAGAACAAATGCGCGCACACAGATCTCGCTTACGTAAGAGCTCCGTGACGACAGACGTGAATAATAGAAACCATTTAATCACACAACAGTGTTTTTCAGCTTTAACTGTTTGCTCTCATTTGTATTATAACTCCGTTATCAAGCTGCGTCATTCTTCACCAAATAATCATTCCCGCCAGCTTTGTAACAAATGTAACAAGTTCCCGCCATTTCGTTGAATGTAACAGTAATGTATCATTCGACACATTTAAAGTTTGACAAGTTCTCTTTTTGTCAATACTTAAAAACCAGGAACCACTTCCGACACAAGGTGCTTCTTTCGCGCAATAATGTACAGCAGATGTTATAAAAAGAAACTATAATGTGACAGCAGCGACATCTTTGCCCTCCTGCGCTCCTCTCCAGCTCCTCTGGCAGCGGGTCGACATGCCACTCATAACTTACCCGAGGTCTACGTAGAGTCTCGTCACTGGTTACGCGTGGAGTGGAAGCCTGACCCGCTGCACACGTAGAGCTCACGTCAGCCCTGATGACGCGTCTGGGAAATGTGAACTGTGCGACACACACACACACACACACACACACACACACACACACACACACACACACACACACACACACACACACACACACACACACACACACACACACACACACACACGCACAGAGAGAGAGAGAGAGAGACACAGAGCCACACACACACACACACACACACACACACACACACACACACACACACACACACACACACACACACACACACACACTAGGCGGGGTCTTGGCTGTATAGGAGGAGACCCCAAATACTTTCAATCCATTTATTTAAATTTGACAATAAAATTAATTTGTTTAATTTGTTACAATAAAAATATTTGGGTATTCAAAAATGTATTTCACAAAGATCTATGAACATTCTTATTAGTAATCCACTCTTTAACCATACTTGCAAAAATCAAGCATTGTTAATAAAGTAGTCTTATAGTAAAGGATCTGTTATTTCTTATTTATCAGGTTTTAAAACTTTTAAGAGAATTAAAACAAACCCTGATGTAATAGCTCCATCTAGCGATCATAAATGATGTTATTCTTGGGGAAACTGAACTTCATTATTGAAAATTGTTCTCATCAGAAATCTATTTTTGTCATACTGATTAATACATTAATACGAATCTTAAAACTTGTTTGACCAAATAATTGTAGAAACTTTTTTGTCTATAGGGATAATGGACACACTGATCTATTACAAAGGTATCTGTCAGCCGATGTTGGAAAGATGTAACAGCACAACCCATATCAAGCTTAAATCAAAAATCCAAAAAGAAAAGGAATATTATCATATAAAAAAGTAAAAACCAACATGGTATAATATAAAAACATAACTCTATTGAAATGATGGATCACCCAACCATAATAATTCTCTCTTCATTGATACATTCTCAAGCTATACCAAAAAGAAAGATATTTTGATAAAAAAGTGCATTATATTTTACTTATCTGTTGAACACATAAAATATATTTTGAAGAATATAGGGCAGTTCTGGGGTCCCTTTAGTACCATTGTAATTTCTCCAACTATGACAGTTGGTGGGGTGGAAGAACTGGTAAAAAGTCATTGTCCAAATATCTTTCTCTGTGGTCACTTATGGGTGAACTACCCCTTTAATTTGGCCAACCATTACTAGAACTATTAAACAATATGGATTTGTATTAAATATTTTGGACTAAAAATGTTCTCCAAGAAAATATTCTCGCTTCTATAAGATCCATCCTCCCTTCATGGGATTTATTTAACAAACTCCCTAAGGACACATACACTAAAAAGTATCAAGAGAAGAGTAAGTCACAATAAGAGTGCACTAACATTGTCAGAAAAACATACTCATCTTATAAGATCTGGGTTTAAATTCTGAGACTACTCCCTTTGGTCACCCCACCCCTGTCACCACAGCTCGCCCATATTACCCTATAGGGCAAAATAATCCTAACCCCTGTACAGTAAATATTTGGATAATCAAAGATGGTTGCATGAAGAAAAAGAGGTTGACCACTGTTTTGAACCAGACACACAAACACGCGTATTGCTTTTGAGGGGACTGACCTGCTATCAGACATCTCCCAGACTGAAGTTCCAAGACCGGAAGTAAAGTTCAAAGCGATTGTCTGTAATCCCACAGCTGTTCCACCCAAGCTTTACTCAACTGGGCTTGCAGAACTAATCTGTATCAGGCCCCTGGCATGTGTGTGTGTGGTTTCACAGCCTGATGCCCAGTGTTTCTATTTTTGTACACTTCTGCCCTTCAAGCATAAAGTTTGATGTGACACATGCATACGAGAGCATAGGCATAATTCAGCACAATTACATGCAGAATGCACACGTGTCATCTTGGCATCCCGTTACACACACACATCACACACAAACACTCGTTTCTGTATACAATCATTGGTCATTTCCACGATTTAATATCAGACTGAGGATATTTGTTATCTTTGACATAAAAAAGGCCCACAAAAACATGATCTGTCATGAGCCTTTTCATCTGTCCAAAGAGCACATGGACGTCTGCAAGATGTCTGCTTAAGGTCTGGAGATCTGCTTTGTGACATCTGCTGAACAACATAGAAAGATTCTATTCTAAGTCACAAATATCCAGAGAGGTCATTACATCTAACAGAGGTATAAATGACATCTCGGAGACGTATGACAGATGAGCAAACAGTATCAGCCAGATGTCTTGCAGATGAAAGTGCAAAGGGGCAATGCCAGCGTTATGGACGGGACATTTTGGGTTATGGGAGTCACACAAAAATGCATTGTAACCGGTAAAGTGAACCAACTATTTACATTATACCACACTCATGTTGATAGTATTTAAACATTAGAAAAATCTCAATCTATGCACAAGTCTTCTATTCTAAATAAGGGAAATAAACCTGCATTATTAACATGACAAACAATGGACGCCAATTTTGTGAGACAAAAACTCCTTAAAATTTAAGTGAAATAAAATCTACAAACCAGAATGAAACACATCCAACAAATGATGGGCTATGTCTTTATAAAACATAAAATAATTACTTTATTTTAATATTCATGTGTCCGCCGCCTCTCCAAGCAGTATATGTGATCTCAGCACTGTTAGGATCGTAAAAGTATATTTTAGAATATTTTACATTTACATTTTGTCATTTAGCAGACGCTTTTATCCAAAGCGACTTAGACTTGGTCTCTTGTTGTTTCAAACCTGGGTTTCATTTTCAGAACACCATAGATAGTTTGAAGAATGTGTGACTAACAATGAAAGAACCCTGTTCACTTGCGATGACCATGCGAATGTGGCACTGCTGTACAACTTTCTTTAAAAATCTTCTTTTGTTGTCGCAGAAGTTGGAATTTTCATCAATTTTGCTTGTGAGCAAAATGTGACAATGGATGTGACAAACCTTTAAACAGTACTATAAAAATGCCCTTAAAATAAAAATATAATAAAAATAGACCTCACAGGGTATCTGAACAACCAAAGCACTGTAGCAAAACCATTGGCATAACTTAACATCCTCAAGGTAAGTTTGCCATGGCATTGCCCATGTCTGAAAAAAAACCCTGTGTGGCAGACTGTGATGCCCATCCACACGACCACCCTTCGTCCGATCGCCCCCAGAGGGCGCGGGAGGCCCGTTTGCGTCTCCCGAACGCGCGGTTCCCGTCCACAATCCCAAACACTAAACAGGTGGTCAAACGCCGCCGCGCAGGGACCGACGCGATGGGACGCGACGGGCACCGAATGTAACTCGAACGCGGCTGAAGCGCCGAAGCCAGGATCATTGATGAGCAGTCCATTGCCAAGCGGGAACCTTTAATCCCGGATCCGGGAAGCAGAGTGGAAACAACTATGAAAGTGACCGTGTGTTTCGGGAGAACCCGGGTCGTGGTTCCGTGCGGGGACGGCAACCTTAAAGTGCACACGCTCATCCAGCAGGCCGCGATGCGGTACCGGAGGGCGATCGCGAAGGTGAGACGCTGTTACATTGTATCAGCTGATCGAGCGATCGGATACATTGTAGCGCCGCCGGTGCAACATGGCGGTGCGCGAGCGGGGGAAGGGATCGGGACCCGTCCCGAAACTTTAACTCCGCCAAACTCAGCACAACTTTAATAAATTTTGAACATCATTTTCTGCTGATCTTTCCCTTGGCATGGGTGGGTACCGTGGGCACGGAGGATGGCTTGAAGGCAGCATGAGATAAAGTTGAAGAAGTTTCCTCCACGTTATTCTTCTAATGCATTGTTTATTAGGCGCGTCATCCAATGTTAATGCTCTGTTACGCAACCCTGTTTGCCATTTGTGATCAAGACGCATCCGAGACTGAAGAAGTCTTGGGCTTTGTTTCCTTGAGCTGATGGGAGCTGATGTTGCTAGGCTAACCTTTCTTACTCAATGTTGACACCTCGAAACCCTTTGGTGTTCAAGGTATACCCACATGGTCCATTCATCAAGGCAGCGTGGTCTTGATCACCATGCCAACCACGATTCACCATCTTAAATGTGCAAAGTGGACTTGCTGTAGCATCCTTCAGCATTTACTGGGACATGATTCATGGCCCTGCATGGAGAACAGGAGAGACAGACAAAAAGCCTGTTTGCACATATTAATCAATCACTTTTTATTTTAATAGCAGCAGATTGTGCATGGGCCACATGTGAGGATGGTGAATGATTTGGTGTCACTCTGTTCACCACGTCGTTTGTTCTGTATGACAGCGATGACAACTGATATCATGATGTCGAGTAGACCTTTAAGTCCAGAGTATTGCTTTTGAGGGGTTTGTATTATAAAACAATGATAGCGTCTGATCAACTTTTATATAGAGCAGGGGTTTTCCAACTTCAAGATACCAGGGACCCCCGAATATGTTAGACCGTTTGGTGAGGACCCCCTTTCTAAAAAACATGTCCAACTAACACTTTATACGGTGTCAAACATTTCAACATAAAGAAGCATTTAAACTATGTAAGATCAATCCTAAGCGAGAGAATATCCATATAAATGTCATCTTTAATAGTTGGCTAAAATGTGGGTAACGTTGGTTGTACGATCCAAATTATTTATTCTGTAGCATCTTTCAACTGCGATAAACATTAGTGTAGTGAGACAAACTCATCAGAAAGATATAAAACAAGTACAAATGAATTTGATCAATATGTCTTTTTTATTTCTTTAAGATTTTCTGGGGACCCCCTAGAACCTTTCAGAGGCGGGTCCCCGGACCCCAGTTTGAAAACATATGACATAGAGAGTACATTGAGATTTCATTGCCTTCACTTGTTTATTTTCAATATTCCCAGTTGTGACGTTTAACCGGGATTACGTGTATGCTGTGTTCTTATGATGACATGAAGTATTATTACGTTTGTGGAGTGGTTTCATGTCACTGGCGATGAGGTCAGGAGGTATGAAGTTTGCATTGACAGAGTAAACGGTCACAGTGTTTGAGAATGTGTGACCTGCTGTGTCTGTTCTGTTTGCATTGCTCTTTACTCCAAATCCCTCTGCTCTTTTTTTATCAAGCTTTGCTCTTTCTTTCTCTTTCTAGTGTCTAGTCGATCAGCTGCGGAGACTTAAACCGATCTTTAGAGCGCACACACCGGCCGACAGAAGCGTACCGCGTGAGACTGTAGATGTCTGTTAATGGATGATCTGTCTGGCATTATTATCCATCAGAATATGTGAACACCAGGACACATTATAATTCCTGTCACTTAAAAATTTAAAGGGCATTAGTCAGTATGTGTGTGCGCCTTTCCAAGCAGTATATGTGATCTCAGCACTGTTAGGATCGTAGAAGTATATTTTAGAATATTTTGGACTTGGTCTCTTGTTGTTTCAAACCTGGGTTTCATTTTCAGAACACCATAGATAGTTTGAAGAATGTGTGACAAACAATGAAAGAACCCTGTTCACTTGCGATGACCATGCGAATGTGGCACTGCTGTACAACTTTCTTTAAAAATCTTCTTTTGTTTTCGCAGAAGAAAGTTGAAGTTTTCATTTTTGCGCGAACTGTCCACGATTGTTGCCTTTGTTGAGGTATAGTGGGGTGTTAAGAAGTGCTACAGGTTTTAAATATATATGATCAAGTCAGTTTGGAGTCTATAGAAGAACCTCCATAGAACAATAATCATCTCTCATCGGCCCAGCTTGCACATTAGCTGTTTCTTTGTGGTACGTGGTTTGAGAATATATCAGCATTTTTATAGTTTTATGTTTTTAAGGACGTGCATCTTGTTGGTTCTTAAGATTGCACGATAATTGTTCCATACTTAAACACCACAGATGTGAAAACACTGATATTAGAGATACTTCAACATAGCTGATCCATCACGATTTTTTTATACGGTTGGTAAAACACAGGTCTGACAAGATTAGTTGTCTGAAATGTTAACAATTCACAAAGGATTATAACAGGTAACCTCTTGGGGTTGGATCATCATTCTTCAGTATCAGAGGATTCTAGGTAATTCCCAGTCTTAGCAACTCGGCTCTGTGCTTCCGGCCTCCAGAGATGTTGTCTTGGCATCAAGATCATTTTTTTTATACTACGCTTCATAAAGACAGACCCTGTGTAACATAGCAATGTGATGTTTGTCCTCTGGATCCACATATTTCTGAATAACCTTAGTTGTCTTTACAAGGAATAAGGCCATTGCAGTGCTAGTGAGTTTCCTGCGGAGAAACAGCCTCATTCTCAACTTTACTCTCAGATAAGCTTTTATGGGACAATAATAAACCACCTCAGATAGCCCGTGCTTCATAATTATTATCTGATAATCCCAGATTATCACAAAAAAAACTTTAAAAATCACGTCCTCTGGGAAATTAAATGAATTCATAGTCGTACAATTATAACGGTGTGTTAAGATTTATCATGCCCGATGTTGGTAATAAGGTCTTAGCTGCCCTTATTTATGTATATGTTATAGATGTTTGTGGCATAGATTTAGGGCCAAGCAAACAAAGTCTTCCACTTGTGTCGTGAGCACAAAATAAACACACACACTGCTGTAATGTATGCACGATAACAGTGAGGACACAACTGTTGTGTAAAGTTCTCTGCGCTGCTGTAGGGTCACACACACACACACACACACACACACACACACACACACACACACACACACACACACACTCAAAGGGACCCTGACACATTCTGATTGGATTGTGGACACCCATGTGATTAAATTGGTTAGCTGTCAAACATTCAGTGAGCCTCTGTAAACATCAGAACAACCTTGCTGTTCAGATCACACAGAAAACCTTGTATGTTGTTGCATAGGGGTCATGTACATATAAAAGTTATGGGAAACGCACATGGTTTACAGGACAAAACTAATATATAATTTAATACAAAGAGTTTTTGAAATTACAAGGTTCAAATAATAAAAGATGAATAGCCAATAAGGGTTTTAAAAGCATCGGGTGAGACCTTAAGGAGCTGCTTGATAAAATGCAAACATTTTAAATTCAAGTCAAAAGGCGACTATAATTAAGTTTTTTTTTGCTCTTAAATAAATCCCAAATATCCTCTGTGTATTGGATTATTTTGATGAATTTATTTTTTATTATTATTAAATGTGGAAAATATGAACACACAAGAGCGTTAGTGTCCATTGTATTTTGACCGTTAGTGCACTACAATGTGTATAGGTTACAGAGTTATTCGAACATTGGATGTGTGTAAATACATTTCAATTTACTCCAACTATTTCTCTACATTGCTCAGACTTCTTTCTAAAAGAGGCATTGGCACATCTTGTGAACTGGCAGCAAGAAATCCTGAATTCACTGCAAAGGGTCCACAAACACACATGCGTGAATGTTTACATATACACTTGGCATGGTTTAAAGGCCGGATATAGAAAAGCATGCAAGACTCTTTTGTCATGTGTGTATATGACATTTAATTAGTCCTTTCATGGACATTTTATGACATCATTTTGTTTGCCATTTTTGCCACAAAATGTGTTTTCAATGTTCGTTATTCCTATAGAGACATATTCCGAATTGAATCAACCTGTCTATACATGTGATGACACCGTGTGTGCTCCTCTGTGGGTTGGATCTGTTGCTGTGTGTGTGTATGAGTGTTTATCTGGCTGCCAAGCTTTTCTGAATTGCATGAGATCCACAGAGGAGTATTTCAGGCTTGATCCTGAGGCCACTGCTTTTAAAAGCACAGTTTTACATTTGTGCGAATCTTCTTGTGCGTGCGTGCGTGCGTGCGTGCGTGTGTGTGTTTGGGAGAGGGAGAGATTCTGTCTTTATATGGTCAGATCTCCAGTTATGATATTTAAAACATTAAGACCAGTTTTGCAGGAATAAAACAGCTTGTCTTATACAATTTTTTAACAATGTTTTAAAATTATGGAACTTTCATGACTTAATTAATTTCATTGTTTTTATTTACAAAGTGCGGTTTTTTATTAATGTATATTTTATATTGTTTGTAGACTGTTAAGGTGTTTGATTAAAATATCAACTACCAAATAAGGTTGCCATAGATACCCGTTGGGGTTGACGTTGCGTTATAGAAATAAATAAATAAAATAAATCCTCAAAATATTGTAATATATAATCTTTTGTGTTTCGCAGTAAAAAGCAATACAGAAATGTCAATAGGTTTAAGAAATGATGACAGATGTATTCATTTTAATTTGCAATGTCTCATTTATTTCAACCTAGTTTCAAATCTGTTTAAGAGGTGATATCACACATACTCAAGTTTAAAGGTTTAAACCATTTAAAACCTGTGGGACTTCCTTATTAACACTAAAGATATTTCGAAGAATGCTGGTAACCAAACAGTAGGGCACCCGATTACTTTCCTATCCATACAGTATAAGTTTAAGGGCACTTTCTTGAAATTATCTTCTTTTGTGTTCTGCACGGTAAGTAAATAATGACCGAATATTCATCGTCGAGTGAACTGTCACTTTGACACCAAAACCACTCAAAACTGCCTTCAATTAAGACATTGTTTTAATGATACATTTTGTAAGAATGCATAACTGTGCAGATCAAAACAAAGGGCATTCTTAAAGCAATTGCTATAGTTTCACGTTTTAATAGACTGGTTTCTCTGCTGGACCCGAGATGGTTTCACAAGATTAACAGTGATTTTGCTCTGTGCCGCTGTGGATGGGATGTTGATGATGGTGTTCTATATTTAACTCTCGGTCGAGGCTTTAATGGATGTGATTTAATTGAGTCTAGCTGAAATGAGTTTGTGCTGAGAAGGAGCAGCGCAGTAGAAAGCCCGGTCTTGTGTTCGGCATGGTCTCCTCTAGAACCAAACAAATTCTGTATATGTTATATAAACACAGCCTGGGATATGGGGATTGTCCACTTAGTCTGTACAGATCGGGTTATGAAGGGGAATGGCGACCAAAGGTTCAAGATCTTTGTGTCTTAATTCCTGAAGTTTGGCTTTGCGTACTTTGGGTCATATGTTTGCCTTTAGTGTTTAACACGACGAGGCTGTAATAATAAAAAGAATATCATAGACGTGACTGTGTTCCAGCAAGGGCCGTGAAATGACTCTTATTTCCTGCATTTTGCCGAATGGGAGGCAGTTAGTAAGAAAAGAGGCTTTATAAAGACATTCTCATGAAAACACTTTGCTCTCCGTCCGTAGATGTTGACAGTCCCTCGTTGGAGTTTATGTTTGGGTTAGTGGACATGTGCTTTCTCCAGAGGTTTGTAGAAGCTTTATAAGCATAATAAACACGGGCTTACATTACAAAAGCATTAATAAATAATACACACACATTGACATGTCTGTGTAGTGTTTATTTTGTAGATATTTGGGAACATGTCTGTCTCGGCACCTCAAACGCCTCAATCTTTTTCAGCTGCTCACTAAGACATGGGCTCTTCTGTATCATATAGCCGTCACTTGTGTTTTGACAGAAGACATCTCAGTTTACGCCGTCTCATGTTACTCAATGTGTCCTCATTTTGGATCATTTGCTGGTGAGGGTCAGAAAAGCATTAACACGAAAAGACAAAAAAAAAACATAAATCTGCTTATTCTATCCGTCTGTTTATGGGAAACACAGATTGGGATGGTTAAGGATGTGGAAGCATCATTTCTCTCTGCAGAAGAGACTCGGGGAAGAAGAGGGCCGGGCTGAACAGGTACAGCTTGCTCTGATTGGTTCGTTGAGACATCGATGCAGATATGCGCTGTTTAGACCCATGTCTCAGATTGTTTCGGTATCGAACTTGAAGCTCGTCTGACACATTTGTGCTTCAGACTGTAAGTGATACCTCAGATCATGTGACTTATTGAGCGGAGGTGCACTTATAACTTGGTTGTTGCAAGTCGAATACAATCATGCAGTAAAGAATTGTCATCATTTACTTTTGTCATATTCAACCTGTATGACTGTTTCTTCTGCAGAACACAAAAGAAGATATTTTGAGGAATAACGGCAACACAACAGTGGCAGGCACTCATTCACAGATGGGTTCTGCCGTTGTTCATTTTTCAGAATATCTTCTTTTGTGCTTTGAAGAAGAAAGTTGCACAGGTTTCATTTTTTTGTGGCTGAACTGTCCCCTTAACGGTGGATGTGGCATCCAAGTGGACCCACATGTCAATCTGTGTACTGTGCATGATTGTTAATATATTTATGAACACATTCACATATAAAGTGCATTATCATGCACTTTAAACAATAAACCTTTATACAGCAAACAATAAATAAAGTCTATGTTCGGAGATTTCGTTTCTGATGGAAAGACGTTTGAAAGTGGGCATCTATGGCTTTTGATCTAAATTACCGCTGTCTGTCAACTGGTCCGGCTGTTGAATGTTGTGTAGCATGGTAATGATGTGTGTGTGTGTGGATGTTCTGGATTCAGGTGCATTATCCAGATTAGTTAAACCTTTATCATCTATGTGTTTTTTCTCATTCGGTTGAGTGTCCTCTGTCTGTGTGTCTGATGTCTTAACTCTAAAAAAGCAAAGTTAACCCGTGCCCCTTTCTCTGTTTCTCTCTCAGGGGGAAGAGTACTGGGTACAGGTCTACAGGCTGGAACACAGCGATGGAGGAATTCTGGATCTGGATGATGTTCTGTCCGATGTGGCAGACGACAAAGACAGAGTGAGAAACACGCACAAACACTAAAATACACACACATACGCACTGCTAACATTCTGATCTAAAACGAGCAGCACTTCCCATTCCCGTGTCTGTGTGGGTTTAGTAGTATATTTTAGTTACAGGTATCAGATGACTCTTGTCTCCCAATAACCATGACCTCATTTGAGGATGGAGACACACGAACACAGGCTCACGCTGCGTTTAACTCCATCGTTTCCTTTGTGATATCATTGTGAATGAATCATGTTTGCAGGAAGCTCGGCAGGTTCAATTCATTGTCATCCTTAATATTCGGTACATTTCCCGATCCATTTATATACAATAATTAAAGACTACTTATGAACGGTGCTAATGAATTTCCAACTGTTTTTAACATCTAGTTGGCACAGATGAGATATACCACCCCCACTAATAAAACAATAGAACCATGGGCAAACCACAATAAAATATGTAATGCATTTAATCATATTAACGGGAATTGTATTGGTTAAAATGGAAACCAATGATTGCAACCGATAAAACATCATTCAGTCTTTTGGAACCATACCCAGCCATTGCAGAATTTGTAATGGTTTAATGGATAAAGCAAATGACTCATAACTGTATGATTAGAATTTCTGTATTCGTTTTTTCTCATCTGAAGAATTGGTATTTTGAAGGGTAAAAATATTTGGGGTGTAAATAACAGCATCTCCCCATGCAGGGTAACACTGACCTCTTCTGATCAAACCTTAGCATCACCGTACACACATTTTAACATATTGCTGACCCAGAACAGATGATATCGGCTTACCCAGACCACAAACACTTAGAATGAACCGAACGCTTTTGATGTGGTGGGTGTGCCTCTGTGTACGCCTGTTATTTTAGTTCTCTGTTCGAAATAAAGAGGCCACAGATCTCACGCAGATGTCTCATCTACGTCTGAAGGAACGTGAACGATCATACACCCAAAATCACAGCCAGGGAGCTAATATAATGAAAGGGACGTTTTAATGGATTTCTTTTATGGGACTGTTGCGTTAAGTCATGTCCTTGTATTTTACACGCATGGATGTATGAGTCAGACAGCAGCTGGAGGCACAGGAAACACTGTCCACAAACAGGAAGTAGTGTAATAAATGTGAATCATGCACCTGTATTCGTACAATAGCATGGAAGACAATCAAAGAGACATGCAGAATTTAAACGCAGTATAGCGATGCGATATTAAAGGGATAGGTCACTCCGAAACAGATGTGCTGTCACCTTGCGTCATGCATAACTTGGACTATATCAATGACATTACAATACCCGTCAAAAGTTTGGGGACTCTCGCTCACTTGGGCATTCAATTTTTGTTCACATTTAAGAATAATCATAATCTTATCAAAATTTTGAATTATTGAAAATAGGTCATAACTTAAAAAGCTGAAAATAAATAAGTCATAGGTAACATTATCAGTGTAATCACTTTTTGACTAGATTGAGTGAATTTGAATGCGTCATTGATTTTGTTTTCTTACCAAATATTTGTTTTAAATAAGTTTTTTTGAAAAAAATATTTGCAGATTTTTTGTCTATTAAATTGAGGCACACACCTTAAGATGCTTAAAGGAATGGGAAACATTTCACTTAATTGTCACAAAAGAATTGACCAGTGTGGATTGTTCTGTTGCGGACATTCTTCAAATGATCTTCTTTTGGTTTGTGCTGTGGTTTAAGTGAAACCACATATAGGTTTGACTTGAGTGCCAGATTTTTTTTAATTTTTTTTTTAACTACTGAATCATTCAGCAGTTTTACATACACACTTATCATGCTGGATGTGTAAAAACGTTCCTCTTCTAACATTAAAATGTGTTTCTGAAGTAGAAATCTATTTTGTGCCAGGCTGTGTGTGTTTTTTGCTAGAATTCATTTGTATTTTTGCTTCAAGACAGTAGATGGCACCAGTGTCTCAGCTGTTAACTGTTGGGAAGTCTCTGCTCTTCCCCACATTTTTCCTGCTCTCCATCTCTCCCTCTGTTTGTGTAACTTCCTCTCATTCCGTCATAACGTCCTCCATCCTCTTCTGGACAGGAAGATATCACCGGCCTAAAGCATCTAAACATGCTGCTTCTGGTCTGAGCGCGTACGCGTGGACTTCTTGTTTTTGTGGATGTTTTCCTGAATTCTTAAGGAAGTGTGTAACAGGAAAGTCTGTGAATCACAAGCAGTCATGCTTTCTGTTGAGCGTGTGTATTAAGAGTTTAAGGCGAGTGTTAAAGTGACCGTTCACTTAAATATCATAATTCTGTCATTAATTTCTTTGTGTGGTCAAACAAAGTAGTGTAGTCGGACAAATGCTCGTAACCAAACATTTCATGGATTCCTTTGACCACCAAAGCAGAAAAATAACACAAGTATTTCAATTTTGTCCAACAGAACAAAAAAGTATCATGTATTTCCCTTCTATTGTGATAGTCGTCAGTTCCATGAGCATTCTTCCAAATGTCTTTGTCATTTGAACAAAGAAATATATACAGAATGGAAAAACTGAAAAGGTGATAAAATGATGATAGAATTTTCATTTTTGATTAAACTATAACTTTATTGTGACCATCATTTACCCATGGTCTTGTCCTATTAAATCTGTATTACTTCAGAACACATAAGTTATTTTGAAGTGTGATGGGGATTGGCAACCATTCTCTTGGTTTTGTGCCCACACATAAAAGTGAATGGGAATTCGGTATCTCTTTTTTTGTGGAAAACAGTCATACAGGTTAAAAGAGGGTCATGAAAATCCCTTTAAATGTTGTGTTTGAGTGCTATGAGCATGTCGCTCACGTGCTTTCCATACGCAGCAGGGCTTATGAGGGATTGAAATGATATGCCACAGGAGGCCGGGTGTTTATAGTGACAGCGGTTCTACCTGGGTGGTTGGGCAAGGAAGTTAAGACAACCACTTTATAGAGCCTAGGAAACGAAAATCTCCGTTTTGTGGCTTTTAGTTCTTGTCTATTAGTTTGCAGGCTATATATATGCTAATGCACTCCTAAAAGTTGGCACGGCATTCCTGCTTTCACTTCTGAGGAATGCATCTGGAAATATTGATGTCATCGTGCACACTGGGGTGGATACGAATTCTGTCCAAAAACCTGCTCACCGGATTGAGAATAACCTCTTCCTCAAGTTGACATGTACCATTTTCTTGTGAATCATAAATTAGTAGGAAACCAATGAAGAGGAAATTGTACACATCAGTATGTTTTTCTCTGCATTGATCTCTCCTCTCATGGCCTTTCAGCTCAGTGTTTCGAGCAACGTTTTAAAGTAGGCAATAGGCGATGGGAGAGCGAGATGAGTTTAACAGATTGTAAAGTTCAAAGATCTTAACCTTAAAAGTGAAGAAATGAATCTCTTCACAGGAAATATAAGAGCGTTCCCTTGGGAACTTCCTGTCAGTGTTCTCCTCTCACACAGGCCGCTGTTGACCTCATTGTTTGTGTTAGATGTGATTTGTTCTGTTAGGTCAGTGGGTTTTTTTTTAAAGTCGTTGAGAAACGCAGTGATTTCTCAACATTTCAGATGCTTCTCTCCATCTGCATCGAGGTCTTCTTTTCTCTTAATACTGCAATGCTCTCGCTACCCTTTGGTTCTACAGAGGGAAAGTATTATCCGCAGAGCTCCCTTGTGTAATAGACGTGTGTGTATTAAAGGGATCATTCACCTCCAAAACAAATTCTGCCATCATTTACTCACCCTTCGGTTGTTCCCAACCAATTTTATTGATTTAGTGAACCAAGAGAATTTCGAAGAATGTTTGTAACCAAACAGTTTGGTTACCAATGACTACCATGGTAAAAAATATCTCTTGTTCTATTAAACAATGTAAGACATGAACAATATTTAGGGTTACTTTTGACTACCGTTGTAATTTTTCTTGCTATGGTAGTCAAAAACTGTTTGGTGACAAGCATTTGTCCAAATATCTTTCCTTGTGTTTAGCCAAACAAAGAAACGAATTCAGGTTTAAAACTACTAGAGAGCGAGCAAATCATTACAGTATTTTAATTTTACTGATCTGTGCTTTATTTTCGACGTTATCGAAATGTAAATGAGATTCGAGAGCTTGGGGTGAATGGGAAGAGTGTTCATAAATTACTGTTTAATTTTTAATGAAGCAAAGCATTTCTTTAGAGAGGGAGTTAATGCATGCACAACTTAATCAATGCGTTTCTTAAGTTTTCTAATTAGATGTGTGCTAAACCCCAGAATAGAGCGAGTGTGTCCCAGAGAATACATTTAGTATTTAAGCCCTAATTGTGCTAAGAGCATATCTGTCTCCCGGGCATGTGTGACACAAGTAAATAGGTTTCCATGGGACGTGACTGATGGGTATTTCTGTCTGGTGTATCTAAACATCTGAACCTCTTTGGCTGCAATCCACTGTTAAATGTTAGCAACCCTGTTCGTCATTGCAAATACACAGATATAAAAATTATGTCATACTGTCAATCTTTGTTTTAATAACACAGAGGAGGATATTTCGAAGAATGCTTGTTCTTCTCATTGACTAGCATGGTTGGTAAAATGACTTTATTTTTAGTTCTGTTGAATACAAAATAAGATAGTTTGAAGAATGAAGGACAAAAAAATCTTTCCGAAAATCGGTGCTCCATGTGGTCCAATAACTGTTTGGTTAAAATGATTTTTTTCCAGATATCTCTGTGTTCAACAAAACGAAGACATTTGTACAGGTTTGGACAGCAAAAGAGTAATTCATGGGCATCATTTTAATTTTAGCATAACTATTCCAGTTTAAATTTGTATATTTCTAATATGTACGTACCTGCCTACTGATGGGAAAATGGCCATTCCCATGGATGTGTGTTTATAGGGATTATTGCATGAAAGAAAGCAGACCTCTTGTACAAACAAAATACACAGAACAGACATTAACACTTAAATACTAACAGACAATGGCAATAATTCTTAAGAAAAGCAGTAGGGACAGACACACACTGCATGCTCTCTTTCCCTCCTGTGGATTCTGGGGAATGTGCCCTACAGTTCAGTTCTTGATTGGTCCAGATATCTGTCAATCAGTCTCTGTGTCCGATGGGCTGATGGTGTTCCAACCACTGAACCCGTGCCCCAAGCATTATTACTCATATACACACACGCACACACTTACACACATGCACACAAACAACCATGCTTACACACATAATTAGCACCAGATGTTCACTTTGTAGCAGGAGATGTTTCCTTATGTCCTAAATTCCCCAGGATCTTAAGGGACACATTCACAGGAGAATACTGCTCTAAAAGAAGATGCCACCCACAAACAGAATCTTTATACGACTGTTTTTAGACATGAATAACAACTTTTTCCTGAGGGACTGCATTGCATTGTGGAAAGCCTTTATTACCACTTAAATTATATGTGTTTAAAGGATTAGTCCTAAAATAAAAAAGGTTGTTATAATTTGCTATTCCTCTAGTTGTAAATGTGTACGTTGATTCCGTTTTGATTGTTTGTCTCGTTATTCACTTAAAAAATTGTAACTGTTACATACATTTTTTCCATTACATAAACTTACAAATACTTTTACATTTTAGAGAAATTAACTCTTTTGATCAAAATATTTTAATATTTTCGCCTGAAAATTTATTTTCCCCCTATAAATATAACTTACATATAAGTTCATATAAATGTTTTATATTTTTGATATTTACTAAGCCACATTGAATAATTTTTTACAGTGTTGACTCCTATTAGTGTTTTAAAATGATTATAGGAACACTCAAACTGCAAAAATATGGTATGTAATTTCTCTTTCGATATCAAAATGTTTTAAAATGTTTGAAATCAATATACCAAAATAAATTATTGAAACCCACCTGCAAGCCAGACTTAAAATATAAATATATATAATATAAATCACTGTTAAAATTCTTATGCAGCTTAGTAAATACCACTTGATGTATAAGTTATATCAACTAAATGACATCTCTTAAAATCATTAAATAGATTTTTTCCTTGGAAAATATTAAATAATCAAGTAAAAGTACAACAATATATTTTAAATTTATGTAATGAAAATGAGTTTTTACCAAGCAAATATATATTTGTAATACACAGCATTAATTCTTCTGAATTCTAATAGAACTATTTAAGTGGAGTTCAATTCATACAAACAAAATTTAAACCATATGTTTACCAAAGCAGTATGTTAACTAAATTTCAAAGCTCATATTTGTGTAAATGGTTTTACATAAAAATACATCTGAATCTGGGTTGTCATACTGATAAATGAATCACTTTTCTCACCTACTCCTCTCATGATGGTTCTGCAGTTGATGGCGGTGTTTGACGAACAGGAGCCGCATGTCGGAGGTGACGGGACAAGTGCAAGTTCCACTGGCACACAGTCACCCGATTTGTTCTCTGGAGAGCCATCCACCTCCACCCCGCTGTCTGCTTTCCAGCCGTATCTGCCCCAGAGCGAGATCGAGGTCACCACCTCCACACTAAGAACCAGTAAGGGTCAAATTGAGAAATCTGTTGGAAATGTTTGGATGTATGCCGTGATTTGTGAGCTCTCTGATCGTCGTTAGCACTTTTCAGACAAAGAAATACTATAAGTGTTGATTACATAAGCTATAATATTGTTATTTAATATATGTAATTTAACTATTGTATTATTAGTGTTAACTAATTTTATAAAAGTGTCATCATGTATGTCCTCACGCGTTGATGTCATCAATTGTGACTGGTTTGTAAGATAGGCACGGATCTAGTCCTAAAATGTGAATATCCACTGATACGATCTCCAGCGAGTCGACTGGAGCATCACTACTTTTTAAACAAATCTTTTCCATTCGTTAAATCTTTTCAATTTCTCAGATATGCCTTTGCACGTTCGGCGAAGCAGCGATCCAGCATTGATAAACCTGACAGCCGTGTCGTTCTCTGAAGCGAGCACACAACCTGAAGAACCTTCTAGGAGGAACCCCACACGCTGGTCCACCACCGCCGGCTTCCTGAAACCTCGCTTTTCCACCGGCACCAACAGCCTGGAGAGAAAGGTATAGACTTGCACCAAAAACACTTTTAAAACATCATTTTTGTCGTGGTGGGTTTGATTTCTTGACGATACCTAAGCATCACTTCTCTTAACATAACACATAAACACGTCATCTTTAGTCGCAAAGGTCACATAACCTTTTATCATCTCTATGAATATTTATTATCATATTTGAAGGGTTCATAACTGTGCGGTTGACAAGCAGCGAGCGCTCCATTAGCAAGCTATCTGATGGCCGGGGACGTTGTGTTTTGAGATAGTGTGTGTTTGAATGGCACTTTTATTGTGTTTGCATGTGTGAGTTGATTTAGTGTGTGCGTACATTATCATTTCTGAGTCTGTTCTCCTTTGAGCAGAGGAAAGCTTAATGGCAGTGTCACTCATAAATCTTCCCAGACATTAAGTTATGGACGGTGCGCGCTCTCTCTCTTTCCCTGTTTCTCATCCTCAGGATTTTTTTTCTGCAGCATTGGGTGCCTATGTCTTAGTCTTGCATTTCAGTTTAGTATTAAAGCATTGCAGATTACTTATTTAAATTGCTTTTCGGCATATTTATCTTTTTAGTCATTTTTTGGAAAGCGCGTATGCATTTATATATATTTTCACTCTCACTCTGTCTATCAAAAAAAAAAGAATTGTCACTTGGTACGTATGTTGTGTTTTTTCTTACTTAGACGATTGCTTTGTTACCTCTTGTTATAAACGCTTCTTTTGTAAACCTCATTTATAAGTCGCTTTGGATAAAGGCGTCAGCTAAATGACTATATGTAAAATGTAATATATATTTATATATATTTAATGTTTAGGTGCTTTTTAATATTTACGGTTGAAAGGCTGGGTAACCTATTTCCGAAAATACTTTAGAAAACTGGTAGCCAATCAGCAAGTGGGCATACAAAAGGGTTATGGAAAGACTGTTGTCAGAGCGGTGGGTGGAGCATTGTAGTATAGGGCATGTTGTTGTCGATTTCAAATAACAGTTTTTAGAAAACAGTTACCCCACCTTTAAGACAAACCATGTATAAAGGTATAATTTTTCATCATTGCTGAATATTTTGCCTATTTAACTCAATGACCTCTATACAAAGTTAAAGATGCCCTGGTTTATGATGTCAACCTCATTTGACCCTGTTAATCAGCAGTTTGATCTATAGATGTTCGATAAAGGCACAACCATTATGGCTGAAATGATCCTTGCAGTGCTCTCTCTGTTTCACTTTCAGTTTACGCAGCAGCTGAAACTGGTGAGTGAGATTAGATTTTTTTGTTCATTTTTCAGGGTCGAGGTGTGGACACGTACCGAAGTCTTCCTCGTGATGCAGGGCAGTGGTCTAATCAGAGGGATTTTCAGCGTGAGAAAGCCCGATCCTCGCTCAGCGCCAACCATCCCATGGTAGATCGCTGGCTAGACCGTCAAGAGCAGGTATGGATAATAAAACACAGAATGCAACAAGAAATGAATGAAATAAGAATAGTATTGCCATATGGAAGAAGTACAGTGTCTTTGTGTCACTATGAGTGCGACACACTAACAGCCAAATTATAAAAATAAGATGGAATCCAACTAGTTTCTATTATCATATAGTAAAAATACGGAAAAAAAACAGAAAATACAATTTGTTCTTACAAGGAAATGAGAATGGGAATCTAAATAATTTTATAACAAAGTATACTGAGTACACATGTACAAACAACTACTTGTAACAGTTAAAAAACACGATTGTAGAAGACAAATGCATATACAACATAAAATCATATCATGACTAATCAATAAAATAATTGAGGGATTTGAAAATAACACATTTCTTGCAATATATGCAAGAGGAAATTGAAAGAAAAGAAAGAAAATCCGTTGTATTCGCAGAGAGCTTGGTTTTGTCTGGTTTATGTTGGTAAACAATTAGAGGGAATCGGAAAACCAGAAGTGAAGCTGTTTACTCCGGAGTGATTACGAAATGGAAAGATACATTTTAGCATCAATTTAACATAATCCTATTTATACACCCTTTTAGAGTTTGGAATAAACAGAGGGCTTTAATGTAAGTAAGAGAAAAATATATCGTCATTGTCTGTGTGCACAATTATTATTAATAACGAGAGAGAGAGAGAGAGAGAGAGAGAGAGAGAGAGAGAGAGAGAGAGAGAGAGAGAGAGAGAGAGAGAGAGAGAGAGAGAGAGAGAGAGAGAGAGAGAGAGAGAGAGAGAGAGAGAGAGAGAGAGAGAGAGAGAGAGAGAGAGAGAGAGAGAGAGAGAGAGAGTGAGAGTGAGAGAGTGAATAAAGGAAAGAGGGGTTGAGCGAGTGAGGCTGGGAGAAATGTGTGTGTTTGTGTGTGTGTGTGTGTGTGTGTGTGCGTGCGTGCGTGCGTGCGTGCGTGCGTGCGTGCGTGCGTGCGTGTGTGTGTGTGTGTGCGCTTAGGTGTGTGTGTGTGTGTGTGTGTGTGTCTGTGATTAATCAAATGGTAAAACAGCGATTATAAATCACTCTCAGCTTTAGACTGCTAATGAGATAAGACTATATATAGCTCTCTCTCTCTCTCTCTCTCTCTCTCTCTCTCTCTCTCTCTCTCTCTCTCTCTCGCTCTCTCTCTCTCTCTCTCTCTCTCTCTCTCTCTTGCTCTCTCTCGCTCTCTCTCTCTTTCCAGTAGGTGTTGCTGTAGCTCAGTAATCATTTTTTCCTCTTTTGTATTTCTCCCTAAACACACAGCTTGTCAGCCCTGTAAGTGCAGAGAGGATGGATAGGTGGAATAGCAGATGGATGGAGAGCCCGGAGCCTTTTCATTACAATATTATTCTCTTGTATTACCAGAAATGTGATATTTCAGCAATAGCACGTCAGAGAGCTGTTATATGTTAACACCAGTAGATGCGATCCCGCCATCAGGAATCAAGAAGTTAAAGGACCAGTATGTGAAATTTAGCGGCGTCCAGTGTTGAGGTTAGGAGTGGCAACCAATGACTCATGCTTTCCCCTCCGTTCAAACTCTACGTGGACTGACACAGGGCGAAGATGTAAAAAGAATCAAACACTGTTTCTGCCAATCTTATGTTAATCTTGAGTACCTGTTGTTTAAAATCACATTGTTTACATCTCCGAAAACTCACATTTGACTGTTTCTGCTCTCCGGTGCGTGGGCCGGATTTCATGGACGAATGGCCAATAAATAAATAGGACATTTCTGATGGTGTACATTTCCAAATCAAGTTGCAGTGGTGGTGGGAGTGTGTTGAGCATAGAAATACTACGTCAGACGTCTAACTCAGGTTTAACAATTGGACCACATTGAACATATTTACCAATCTAAAGACGTACTTAAAGACAGTTAATTGTATAAGGCATTTAGACACCTGTAGACTTAAATTGCATTTTCGTCAACAGATCCTCTCAAAAGAGTTCACTTCACTCAAAGTCCAGTTGAGATCTTGCCAAAGAAACAGCGTTTGAAGCAAGCGCATTTTTGTGCTATCAGACAGTTGATTATATAAGTTCATCAGACGTGACGGTTTTGTCTATAGTAGTGGGTGTATTGTGTGTATGAGCTATTTTCTTCTCTTCCTTGCATTGTGTTCTTGAGACCTTTGGTCACAGAAAGGAAAATAATAAGTGACCAACTGGCCAAAATAGAAAGAATGAGAGACTCTGGAGTTATATTGAAACAACATATGGGAAACTGTAACAGTGTTTGATTTTTGTGTGTTTTTTGGTGTTTCTATACATGAAACATTGTTTAATTCAATTTTGTTCGCAATGCAAATGGGTTTGTTCCCTGTGGCACACATATGGAAATATGTCCAAAGTGCATAAATGTAATATGTACGTGTGTATTGTCCTACAAGCAAACATTTTTATTTCCAACTAAATCCATGTGCGTGAGCATGTTAGTACTTCCACGGCAGCAGAGCTATGAAACTTTAATGAGTGTGTGACACTTGTGAGGCTGCATGGGCTCATGTGTACTGTCACCGGATCGTCTGAGGTAGTATGTAGGGGAAGATAAATCCCTTCCAACTGTATCCAAAGAGAAAAGCTTTGGGTCTCCCAGCAGAACACTTCACACAGGTGTGTGTGTGTGACTGTTTTGGAGCAGATGTGCTCGTACAACCTCCACGGGCCTTGTTGTTATGCATAGATTGTGATTCTTTGCTGATGATTGATGGTTTTACATCTCTGTGTATATGGAAGTTTTTATTGCAAGTGCATTGTGGGTAAAGCTGTTTACTTATTGCAGGACGAAGAAGAGAATGGCAGGATAGAGCCGGTGGGACGTGCAGATACGTGTTTGGAACACATGGGAGTGAGATCACTAGAGTAAGTATTGCACGCACGCACGCACACACACATACTCACACACAGTTGCTTGGCGATGTTATCTTATTTTATGTAAATTTCTTGTTCATGCTGTCAGTTTGATCTGCAGGTAATGAATCATTTTTCATCTCATTTGAGTTTAGTGTTTAAGATGACAGAACACTGAAATCGAAATGAAATTTTGTCTGTTCATTTCTCATAAATCTATTTTCTCTCTCTGGTCTTTCACGGTTTTGATGTTCTTCAGATGAGTGTTCTTGATTTACCGAAGTGATGCTACTAATGCTGTTGCGTCTCACTCACATTTCCTTGAATGCAGTGACAAAGTTAAGAAACAGAAGGGCCATTCACATTTCTGGTCTAACACCATGCAAACATCGCAAAACAAGCCATTTTTTTCATTATGTTCCTAAGCACCGTGGTTAACTGTTCTCAACAACCATGATCTGAGCTTGCTTTGACGATCAGAAAAAGGGGGTCAGTTGTTGGCTGGTGGTTAGAGAGTTGGACTTGAAGGTTGCAGGTTCCAACCCAGTACCATCAGACAATAACTGAAGTGACCTTGAGAAAAACACCTTACTCCTGTTTGCTCTGCAGTGATAATCAGCCACTGCCTAATACTTGTATGTTAATAAATATAAAAATGTAAACGTCATGAGAAGGTCAAGGTAACGGATAAATTGATTATCAGCTTTGAAAATCAATTGCTAGCTGTTACTAGTTTTCTTTTACCGGTTTCTCTTTTTGAGAATTTCTCTGCTCCTGAAACGTGAATATAATGGTTGATTCTTTTCCCATGACCTGTATTGCATGCCTGGCATTAGCAAAAGTTGAAATATTTTAGTCTCAATATGCTGTTGAAGCATTTAGAAATGTGCACTTGCATCATGTCTACATTTAAAACAATTAGTTTCTATGCGCAAAGACTTGAAAGGAGTTGAAAAGCCCCTAGTTCTGTTGTCGAAGCAAAGAGTAAATGTGCTTTTCAACATTTCAAGTGTTCAGTTGCCATAGAAATATCAAGTTTTGTATTGTGCATTCCAAGTAATATTTTCCATAAATAAATTAGCGTAACAAATTATATAACATCATATAACAAATTAAATTAAATAAAACAAACACAATAAAACTAACACAGTGTTTTTACTTGTGCTTTATCCTTTTAGTGATATTGTAAAACTGGTAGAGGTTTCTAATGATGGAGGTCCTCTTGGAATCCACGTGGTGCCCTTCAGTGGCCGTGATCGCAGGTAACTGTGTATGATTTTATTCAATGACGATCAAAACCAGAAATGTAATGCTTGTTTATTTAGTATTGCCTTGAGCTGGTATGAGCTCACTCTTTCACTTTGTAACATCATTGTTTTTATCTGAATCAGAGCCATGGCCTTGCAGCTAGTGTATGTATTCTTTTTAGAACTTGACCCAGTTTGTAGGTGTTCTGACTAAACACGACATGCATCAAAGAGTCCTTGAAACCTCCGACAACATAAATGTCTGTCCAGATGAGTTGGTGTGTATCTAAAAATCAACATGTGAGCGAGCACCAAGCGAACTAATCTAGCTAAAAGCATTATAATATCTCTGGGATCTGCATCTCTCTAGGCATTGAGTTCTAGCAACACGATGGAGAGATATTTAGATGAAAACCATTAATTATTGTGAAGAATTAGCTTTCATTCGGAAACGCTTTATGATTCTGCATTTGTTTCGAGTTTGTTTGATTTAGAGTCATTTCAATGAATGTTTCACTGAGTGGATGGTGATTTTGATGCATAATAATAAATCTCAGATTGGCAGCATGTATGATGCATGTGTTTCTGTATGGCAGGACGTTGGGTCTGTTGGTGAAGCGTTTGGAGCGTGGTGGAAAAGCAGACAGTCAGAGTTTGTTCCTGGAAAATGACTGCATCGTTCGGATCAACAACGGAGACCTGCGGAACGTCCGCTTTGAGCAGTGAGTCCCGATCTTTGACCTCTGCGCAAAGTGATCGAGCATCCTTTTGTCGTCCTGTAATTTGTTTCAACCGATGCTCTTTCTTGTTCCCCAACCTTTCTTATAGTCCTTGCATCAATCTCTGTTTTTTCTTCCTTCATTTCTCTCGCTGCGGGTTGGTGTCTCCATTGCTCCATTGTTTGGCTCCATCCATCTATGCGTTTATTTCTGTATCCCTTATTCCTTGTGAAATGCATTCACAATTTAAAACTGCCTTCATCGTAACCTAATATATTAAACCTTAATGTTTATCCATGTGTTTTCTGTTCACAGAGCTCAAAACATGTTTCGCCAGGCTATGCGTTCTCCTGTCATTCTTTTTCATGTGGTGCCGTCTTCCATGATATATCAGTATGAACAGATTTCCCATAATGAACACAACCCCAGGGCACACTTTGATGTCTCTGGACGCTTCAGCCCTGATCCCCTCACCACTGAGCCGCACGGCAATGCTTTGCTGGATCACGCCGCTCGCCCGGTTGGCGCACAACAGGTCACATTCATCGGATAACCACACAGATAGCAGCTCTCCCATGCATCATCCTACTGGCCCAGCGGGAAAACCTCCATTAGGCCACGCCTCCTCTCCGCAAAGGGGCTTAAGCCCCACCCCAACATCAGGCTTCAGTAAGAAGGTCGGAAGGAGATTGGGCATCCAGCTTAGAAAAGGTATCAGTCAGAACCTTTTTATAATTTTAATTACTTACAGTCCACCACTTTTACTTGATTGGTTTTATGAGATGATTTCCTGATTTGATAAATCTTGAGTAATGAAAAATCTTGCAAGTCCACTTTTTCAGCGGAACACAAAAAGATTCATGTTTTAAACTTTTAAACAAATTTAAACTCAATCTCAGTGTTCTTAAACAATAAAACCCATTCTCACTCATCACAACATACAAAAATCAATATTATTTTAAGTAATTGAAGCGTCACCAAATTTGAGTTTCAACCCATTAATCTGTTGTAAAATTGTCAATGTAAATATACCCTAAGTTTCTTGAAAATTTTCAAACATAGACTCTATGGCTTTCAAATGCTTGAGAAGTATTCTACATTTCTTTCAGTATGCATCCTTGCAGTCTGAAATATGATTTATAATCAAAGCAGCGCTAATAAAGTCTGAGGTCTATTTGTGAGAATATTACTGATGGACTGATAGCTGGAGAAACTTGCTTTGTTATTTGTGTGTGTGTGTGTGTGTCTCTGCTATAAAGGTGTGAGATGATTGACAACAGTTGGCATAAGAGTTGGCACCTGCATGTGGACAGGTGGCCCAGCGGGTGCACGGGGCGGCAGCCGGGTTACGGAACAGCGGTGAAGGAAGGGTTGCTAGGCAGCGCTGCATGGCAGTATGATGCGTTTCCATATGGCTGTCTGATTCTGTCAGGGTTTTTTTGGAAGACACTTGTGCACACTGGGGAAAACCCACCGTGTTCTTGGTGTGGAGTCTTACTGAACTCTACCTGCGATCTCTCAATCCATCTCGTTCACCTCTGTGGCCTTGCTCTCACCGTCTCCAATTTTTCTTCATTTTTGTGCCACAGAGGGTTCAAGTACAGGCTGTTGGGGGCAAAAGGTCATCATTTTTCCACCTTTCACTCTCTGCTCCCTATAGACCAGATGGTCTCTCTCATTCCTATAGTTTATAATAACAGTGGAATTCTGATGTTGGTTTGTGCAGAAAGACTTGGAGCTGTGATGCTCCAACAGCAAGTTGTTTTTGTCTGCACTAAATTTGAAAATGGTACATGACCCAGCTATATACGATCACAAACAAATTACCTTTTTTTGCCTGTGTTTCACAGAATTTTGTTCAAAGTGTCTCACACATAAGAAAATTCATAATTATGTTACCGTTTATTTTCTGTCTCCATACAGGACCTGAAGGTCTTGGGTTCAGCATTACTTCCAGAGATGTCCCCCTGGGAGGCTCTGCCCCAATTTACGTTAAGAACATCTTACCGAGAGGAGCAGCCATACAGGACGGACGACTGAAAGCAGGCGACAGATTGCTAGAAGTAAAGAATTTAAATAAAAAAAAATTGTTTGTTGACTGAATGTAATATTACTGGCAAGATTTCACATCACTTGTGATTTGCTGAAGGTCAATGGGGTGGATCTTAATGGGCGATGCCAGGAGGAGGTGGTTTCACTGCTTAGGGCCACACCCATGGGCGGGACTGTCAGTCTCCTGGTGCTTAGACAGGAGGAGACATTTCTACCAAGAGAAATGGTGAGTGTCACACTGTCAGGAATGGGAATTTCTGCCATCATTCTTTCCCAAGTGTTTCAATCATGATTATTTTCAATATTACATATTTCACACTTTAAACTTCATCAACTTTATCAGGATATGCAGGTGGGATGTGTTCTCCCACACATGCATAGGGATGATGATTCAAACCGGAATATCTGTAGATGATATCTATTTTTTGCTTATCATACTTTATTTATTTATTGTAGGTTATAAAAGTTTGTAATGTCTTTCTTTGGTAAAATCTCATAATAGGCTTTCAGCTATAGTATTACCACAGTATTACCTCCTATTTCTCATTTTCTCTAGAACATCGAACCAGCAATGCAGAACACAAGAGAATGGGTAAGAGACACACACACACTCTCTTCCACAAGCACAAGATATATTACATAATCTAGAAACTGTCAAAAATGTTCAGGTTTCAATACAGGCTTCAAATTGTAGTTCTGTCTACAGTATTTGTGGCTTGTGGATTACTGCCAAAAATACTTTTGCAGTTGGAGCGAAGTCATACATTATTAAATACACTCTCCGTGTCGCCACAAGACTTAAGGGAAGTTCAAACCCAACATGAGAACAAAATAAGTTCAACATAACCATAATATTAACAAATTTTAATTGGATTATATGCTATAAATTCTTTATTATTCTTTAATATTCAACATTATTCACCTGTAATATTTTAAATAATAGTATCAACATTAATATTAAGGTATAGTTACATTTACATTTATTCATTTGGCAGAGGCTTTCATCCAAAGCGACTTACGAGTATTATGCAGTTGCCAATTATCACTGCAGAACAAGCAGGAGTGTCAGTCATAACTTCTTTTTCTGGAAAGCACAAAAATATTTTGAAAAATGTACGCAGCAGACAACTGTGTCTATACTATAGAAGTCAATGGGTGGTACCGTAGTTCGGTCACAAACATTCTAAAAAATCTTCTATTGAGTTTGCTGAAAAAATATTTTCAAATTCATACCCCTTTGTAGTAAACAATATCAGAACTGCCCCTTTAAGTTATGTTCATACTACTGTTAAAAGTCCCACCTGTATCTTCGAATTATTTTTTGTATTTTCAATAATAGTATCAATAATACGACTAAAGGGATACTTCGCACAATAATGAAAACTCATTTTCATTGTAATTTCAATCATCATTTACTCACCCTGTTGTCATTTCAGTCTGGTATGGTTTTTTGTTCTATAAAGGAAAAAAGTAGATATTTTAAAGAATGTCGGTGACGGATCACTGTGTACATACAATAAGTAAATGGTTACTGCATTTGTTCATTTACTAACAAGTCATGCAGCTTTGCTGTTATAAGAACAGGAGTCAGCGATGTCAGAATTTTCATTTTTGGTTCAACTATATCTTTAAGTTAATTTAATACTGCCGTTAAAAGTTCTTACTTATCTTCTATGTTTTTAAAGGGACAAATTGACATTATCAATAGTTGACAAATGTGGCTTAAACTCAATACTAAACCCTGAACATTACTATTATATGCCTGAAACCCACTCCTGTTTTTCTGTTGGTCTGTCTTACTGCTGTTTGTGCATTAACCTCTCAAGCCTGATAAGATCTGCTCTGCCAGCGGCGGACAGAGAGCACGAGAACTAAATGAAAACCATCCATTTCCTGCTACACAAGTTTGTGTGTGTGTATATGTATGTATGTGTGAGTGTGTGTTTCAGGGGTTGTTACAGTAAAGTGAAGGTGATTAAAGCTCAATAAAGATGGAGCGCTTTATAGCGCAGTCACTCAGTGAATGCTTGTTAGGACTGACATCTCTCTCTCTCCCCATTCTCTCCCACACAAACACTCACACACTGACAGCTGTTAACATGAGGGAGTCATTGCAGAGGTCGTGAGAGCATTAGACCTAATGGGTTTATTATCTGTGTGTCTGCATCCGAGAGAAGGGCTCTGACGGACATCATTTCTTTTGCAAGGCTGCCCTTGCGGCTTTATTTACGCCTACCAAATTTCCATCAAAAGCAGGGAAAGTGACAGCCGTGCATGTCAGACTGGAGAACGAGTGAAAGTGGTTTTAAATCCGTAATTCGACTGCATTTTGCAGACCTTTTTCTTTTTAACCCCTCTTCTGCCTGCACTGAAAAATTGGACAATTAACATAATTTCACTTAGAATTTGAAGAAATTGAATGGTTGGGGTAAAAATGTGGAACCGGTGGCCATGAATAAATTTTGTTGTTCCAACAATTATTTTTCAGCTTGGTCTATGCAAAAGAATTCTAATAGCTGTAGATAATGTGGTTAATTTTTGATTGTTGCACAGTATCCATAAAATGAGAATATTAATCTTAAAACCTCAGGTGGTTTAGCGAGACTTTAACGTTTTACATTAATTGTCTTTGCATTCAATTATTTATGGGTTTTTCTAATGAACCTGTCACTCCAGGCGGTCCTCGTTCACCCATTTTCATTCTCAAAGCTCTTTCATTGTTTTTCAATGATGATGTTTCATTTTTAACATATGTCAGGATGTTTATAATGCGTTTACTCCCTTAAAGTCTAATTAATGTCTTTATCTGTCTCTGAAGAAAGTAGAAGAGGAGGAATTAGTCTTGACTCCAGACGGCACCCGGGAGTTCCTGACGTTGGAGGTGCCTCTGAGTGACTCTGGTTCGGCAGGGTTAGGGGTCAGCGTCAAGGGTAACAGGTCAAAGGAGAGCCATGCTGATCTGGGCATCTTTGTCAAGTCTATCATCAATGGAGGAGCGGCATGCAAGGTTAGATGTGCATGATATTTTAAGACGTGTGTTTGTGTATTTCAATCTACAGATGTGAATGTACATTGTGTTTTATTCTGGCGCAGGACGGCCGACTGCGTGTCAACGATCAGCTCATTGCTGTCAATGGGGAGTCGTTGTTAGGAAAGACCAACCAGGACGCCATGGAGACACTGCGTAAATCCATGTCTACGGAGGGCAACAAGCGAGGGATGATACAGCTGATCGTAGCAAGAAGAGTCAACAAACATCTTGAGGTACAAATGAAATGTGGATGAGAATGACACTTTAATCTTTAAACTTCTGATTTCATATTTTCATTTGTTATTATAATAAACCTTAAAAGTGATAGTTCATCCAAGACTGACATTTCTGTCATCATACCTTCTTTTGTGATTTCAAACTTGTTTGACTTGTTTCTTCCGTAGAACACAAAAGAAGATATTTTGATGTTGGTGACTGGCACACACTCACTTCTATTGAATAGACTGAAAACCAGTGCAAGTGAATGTGTTTCATTTTTCAAAATATCTTCTTTTTTTAGGGGGTAAATGATGACACAATTTTCTTTTGGAGAACTATCTACCTTAAACGCATCATTAGATTCCTCCTAAAACAGATGTCTTTTTGAATAATTTTGATTAATGTTTTACTGGAAAAACGCTAAAAATACCCAGTAAGAAATGAGAACACACACATGTGGGCTGTGTGCTGTTTTTGTGCGTCTCTCTAGAGAGAGTGTCTGATCCATTTAAAGACCAGACAATCAGGTCAACGTGTTTCACAAATGACAGTTGGTTCACAGGGTCTTCTAGAAATATATTTTCTAATTCTGAAGGGAACACTGATGGACACACTTATTTGTGTGTCACTGTGCTGTTATAAATGAGGGTATTAAAGTCTGAGCGGTGACAGTAACCGAGCAGGTTCGTAAACCAAAATAACGTGTGTTTTTACCATCAGCCTTTTCCCATGACTGTTATGTCAATATGGACAGGACTATTTTAAACACCCAGCAAATTTCATTACAGTTAGGTTTATAGCTCATCGATTAAACTGTTGACCATTGTTTCAAATGGTGTTTGATAGAAAATGGTTTAAAAACAGCATCTAATGTAAAAACATTGCTCCTTTTTTAAAACGTGATAAATGTTCTATGCTCGGGAAAAACCAACAAATCATGATTCACTTTGTGTTAACAGGGTGAGAGCAGATCCAGTCCTAGAGGCTTAGATCGGACCCTGAGTCCGTCTCCCAACGACCACGAGCGACGGATCTCACATTCGCTTTATGGCATTGAAGGCCTTGATGACAACCTGAGACCACAAGCAAACGCACTAAATCACATAATGAGTAAGTTACACTTACTTCTACCATTAAACAATTCTAAAAAACACTTTAATGCACAACGTACGGGTTTCGTTTAGAAACAATGAGATTTACGGTCATTCCAAATTGGTATTACTATTTTTCCCTGCAGATCACAAAATAAATTATTTCAATAAAGGTCAATGTTGTATTCATATACACACAACAAACTAAATATTTTGAGAAAAGTTAAAACAATGTTGAGATTTCTCTAAATATCTTTTGTGTTTCAATAAGAAAGTGTCATGTACATTTTAGAATAACATGAGTGTAAATCAGTAATGATATCTTTTTTTTTGTTTGGAAACTTTCCACTTTAACATTTTCATCAAGTCTATTGAACCAAAAAGCCCCAAAAAAATGCTTTGTCAATTTTTCTTGGCTTGGACGGTAATACGGTAATATGGTAATATGGTATACCGAGGTATCATAAAAAACAATGGTTTTAAATAGGAGACACAGACTTTATATTAAATATAATTTATTTATTGCCAAAAATGCCTATGCCTGGTTGTCATCACGTGACAGCAGGAGAGGGGAGGGGCTGATGGCGAGTCGCACACAAAGTAACCTGAACACGACTTCTTCAACTACTTTTTGTTGGGAATAAATGTTGTTCATATGGTTGTGCATGATTTTTGCATTATTGTTACAGCATTTGTGTTTGCTATTCAGTTTCTGGACAGTTTATGCAAAAGACAACATTGTTGACGCTTACGTCATAATTTATACAGTATACCAAGGTACAATAGGGAGGAGGTTTGACGATCTCAAAATCTGAATACCGCTCCAGCCTAGCTTCTTGGCCTTATGGGTATAGCGATGAAATCCTTGGCACACAAAGACATTTCTTTCTCAGAGCCACTAAAACACATGTTGTGGCCTAATAATGATTTGCATTACTTTTAAAAGCAGGCTGAGGTTAATTCTCACCAGATGTTCTCTGTGATCGCATCTGAGCCCAGCGTCACATTTCAGAAGCAGAATTGGCATCTCTCGGCCTGTAGATCGTACTGAACATGTGGTCTAACAGAAAACATATGAGAGTCACTCAGGACAAACAGATGCAGAGCTGTGTCGGATACTGAGAACTCTCTGTGTGAGAGACTGAGCCCAGCCTGCGCTGTTATTCCGCCTGTCAAGAACTGAAGTCACTCGAGGGAAATGACAGTAGCAGAAGCTAGTGGGGTGCCAGACGCACACACACACATATGCCTTTCAGTCCCTTGAATATATGCGCAGTCATGCCCATGTATGCTCTATTTACACACACACACTATAGCGCTCCTGCAGAGTGAGGCAGACTCGCTCACAATGCCACTTATGTCCGTCTTTTCAGAAGCTTGTTTTGAAATGTTCCCCAGCAGATGTTTTAGATAAGACGAAGGTGGACTTTAAACAATAATAGGTTGTTCTGATGAGGTTTCGTGTGTGGTTGAAGGTCAATGTAGGTCGGGCAGCGGCTTTACACAGGTGAAACCCGATTGGTCCAGAATTGGTGATTGTGTAGATTTAATATATGTGCAGAAAACATCCCTGCGATTTTTTTTGTGTGGTTATAATAGGATTTGCATTGGTTTTAATGGTAAATTTGATGGTGCTTGTTGATATGTTAAATATTCTATGAGTGTGTAATTAAACTGGAATATTGTCCTTATAGCACTATAGCATAAATGTTGTGATGGTTATGTTAAAAAATATTATTCAAATATTATTTTATTTTATTAATAGAAACTATTAAACAATTCTGGCATTTTTACGTTTTTTTAAGCAGGGACTTGTCAGTACTAAAAATGCAGAATAGATGGTCAAATATCAGGAAAGACGTTGGATTTTCTAATCCTCTAACATAGTTTTTCGTTTGCAAGTTTTCGATGGTCTTTGAGGTTTACCAGAAACATAAGGATTGCATGGGTTCTATTTTAGTTTGTTTGAACACATTTGAACACAAATCATCTAACAGGCCGGCATTCTTTCTCTCTCTAATATTCACAGCCGTCTCTTTTTTGTCAACATTTAAGAAAACAATGCAAATTGCATCCAGTCTGCATTTGAAAACTATAAAAAAGACTAAGTATATTAGTGTTGTATGTGTGGTTATATATGTGCCTACACATTTGGCCTGACTTGTGAAAACATTTGTGATATCCTGCTAGAGTGATTTGGGGTTTAATGTTGTCACCCATTTCCCATCACAGAGAACATTGATGATACTGTGAAAATGTAACTTCTCAGCTTTAATACTGACAGATTCTTTACATGCCAAATATTTAAATTATAATGAGATTAATGGTTGAAATAAGGCTTCTGACGCTCAGTTTTGACTGACAAGATCACATATTGTTACCAATTTAGTTAAACCAATTTACATTTACCAATGTATTTTACTCAATATATAGGAACATTCTGCATTATGGAACTGACTGTCAATAGATAACCGAACCAACGGTTAATATCATACGATAATCTCGTTATTTGTGTTTAAATATCAGAAAATAATCAGTCTATGCACAAGTTTTCTTTTTTTAAAAGGTGAGTAAAAATGTTTTATGGATGTGATAAAATAGGACACTTTTGAGATACTTTAAAGAGACAATAAACATTTATTTTGCATTTATGTTAATTCAAATGTTTAAATCAGAAGTAATTATATACAGTACATGGAGAACCGTTTTCATTTCATGAAACATAAATATTTACTATATTTAAATTTATATGTGTCCATTTAGGATCCATATGTGTGTTTTAATCCGAAGATTAACTCTTTCTTTACTATTAAAAAACATGCTCTAAAAATAATAAGAATGCCATAAATACTTAAATAGAGGCCTTGGAAGGCTGTTTGGACCACCATGTATGTAAAAAAACTTTGTTAAAAATTTATATTTTTATACTAAGGTTGTTTTCATGTTATTTAAATGTGCCTTTTCGTATAAAATCTATACTAATATTTTAAAATGAATGTAAAAATCATGAATAAAAAAGAATCAAACCTCTTGTTATTGGGTTAAGCAGAAATACTCGAGCGTTTTATGTGTGTGTCAGATAAAGAGAGATGGACTCTTCCATGTCCTTAATTTGTGTGAATCTCACCTCATGTGGTGTACGTTACAAATGAGTCACTGCTGTTCTTGACACACTTTGACTTTGACCTGCTTTGCTCAAAACGAGATTTATTTTTGCATCAAATAAAAAATTACACTGTTGTGATCGCTTTATTTCCACCATCTGGGCATCAAGAAACCTCATTAATATCAACTAGTGTTTCTTGATTTTATAATAATATCTTTATCACCTGCTCTCTCTACCTTAGATCACTACCAGCTTTCACCCACGGTCAACATGCCTCAAGACGACACAGTCATAATAGAAGATGACAGGCCACACATACTCCCAGCCCAGCTGTCAGACCAATCGTCCTCAAGTTCTCACGATGACATGGGCTTCGCTGTGGAAACGCCACCCCCGCCACCCTGGGACCGAGGGCTTCCCGACAGGTAAATAAAAAAGGGCGGTTTAAAATTTATCACGATGCATGTGTTTATTTCTTGAAGGATCTATTGTCCGCATGTCTATTTTAAGCTTTAACTCTCCAGCTCTTCTGACGATCTTCCTGCTGTAATTGAGTCCACGGCCTTTCCTTTGTTTGTCAAGGAGTCTCGGTTATTAGAAGCAGGCCAAGGATGGATGCTGTACTGTGATTTCATCTTGTTCTCTCTCTCTCACAGCTCTGCCGGAGCTAATGGTGAGGGGGCGTTCCAAAGGGAAGGCTTTGGCAGGCAAAGCATGTCTGAGAAACGCACCAAGCAGTACGGAGACGCAAGCCAGCTTGACATCATCAAGACCCGCAAGTCTAAGAGCATGGACTTAGGTACTCTTACGGTCAACATCCAAGACAGTGAATGGGTTTAAAAAATCTAGAGATGGTTTCTAAGATCGATTCTTGGACTTAGATACTTTAAAGGTCAATCCTCGACACAGTGCATGTACTTAAAAGATTAATCCCAAATTCAGCGCTTGAGTCTAGATGGCCTAAAGGTCATTTCCACTCGATACAGCCCTACAGTGAAATCCAATGCATTGCCCAAGTCTCTTTCCCTTTGTGCGGCTTCACAATAACAACAAGGTGCATGGAAAAGTGAAGTGATTTTGGAAGATACCTGTAAAAAAATAACAATATATTTAACCTGAGTGTTGGTTTTGTTTAAAAATACTTTTATGTACTTGATCCTATTCTATATATCACTATTTAACACTCGTATGCACAAAGAACACCAGTTTTGCACTATGTTGATCTCTCTCATGCATGTGCTTTTGAATTTTAAAACGGTTTCCACTGATTCAATTCTAAAGGATTCTTCACACTTTCATCTTTTAACTTTTCCACTGAAATAATTTTTCTGGAGTTGGTGCAAGGCCAGGTGATCTGCTGTCATATCTATGCGTTTTCACTCCTATGGTTGTGTAAAGCCGGGTACCAATGGCTTTAGAGCAGTAATTAATCAACAACCTGTTGACCAAAGCTGGTCCCCATCACCATTTTCATCCAAAGTCATATAGGTTTAAAACGTTAAAAAAAAATCCAGAAGAACTATTCCTTTAAGTTTTATAATTAATATGTTGTTGTTTTTTCCGAAACATGAACCTGGGCCAAACTGGGTAGCAACTCCCACATCATTTTGGTGGAAATGATTTGAATCACTATGGCAATGCACACTGTTTGTCTGTTAATTATCACTGATGGTATGATTTGTTGATACTTGCCTGGTCGCCTGCTGCATGTTCAACGATCAAACTAACCATCCTGCGAATGTATATGTGTGTGTATGTCCTTCACGCAGTGGCTGATGAGATTAACCTCACACACAACACAGACAACCACACAGGTAAGCATGACCACTTACTCACAAACTCACGTCTCTTTTCACCACAGGGTTATTAGATTAGACGTCGGCATTGATTTTGAGGCCTGTTTCACACTGTTTCCGTAAGTGCCGTGTATTTATTTCAGCCGGGTTACAGCATTCAAACTGTGCACCTAAACAGCACTTGCTGCGGAGCAGACGCACAGCTGCGAATAGATTTTATAAAATAATGGATTTAATTGCTCACCCATTGTTTGCTAAAAGAAACTGTATGATGCAAGCAACATACGCAGGAATGGATCCAATAGCACTTTCTATTCAGTACCATGTGCTAAAAGCAGAGATTGTACATTGGCCATCTATACACAATGAAAAGAATAAAATATTGTTCTTTTAGGTTTATTTAAAAAGAGTCCAATTCCAGTATTATGGACGTGACATTTTACGTTATGGACGTGACATAAAAACAAGCGAGTATGTTAGGAAAGAGGTTTTTAAGAATTTTTTTTCAAAGATTAAGAATGGGTCTGCCAAACGTGTTGTAAGGCGCAGATCGTTCTTCTATCGTGGAACCGATGTAGAGAAGGTGCGAGAGAGCGATTTCTTACTCTTTTGGGATGGCACAACAAGACATTGAATGTCAGCAAAGCACAGAGATCTGGAGGGAGAATACCTGGGAATCAGTGAGTGAAGATAGCTGGGTGCTGAACCTTTGGTGATCCTGTAGGCAATAAGGAGAGGTTTGAATTCAATGCAAGGTGCTATGGGGAGCCAACAATGAAACAATGTAGTTTAAAGAGAGAGGTGTAAGATGGGTTCTTTTCGTTCCTTATAAGTTCCTCTTGCCGCCACATTCTGTATCCTCTGCAGATGTTTGGTTGTGCACATCGGGAGTAAAGCTAGCAGATTATTGATCTTTCTGATGTTGTAGAGCAGAATCCTGCATGATCTGGCAGTGGTGGCAGTGATGCATTACATCAATGTTTTTAGGAAGTAGGGTATGGCTTTTGAACAGAGATGAGAGTGGCACCATTGTGAAAAAATGCACTTTAAAACGCATTTAGCATTTTCATTCCCCTAAAATAATGTTGTCAAATAAAAAGTCCTGTTGAGAACAGCGTGATGCAAATAGTTTCTTTTGTGGGATAGTAAAATGAAAGTTAGTGTCAAAACTGCCACACGTATACTGCACACACATAGAGTTTAGAAGTTGCGATACACTCAGACCCTTCTTGATACTTTAACATTTTAAAAATACAAATGAAAATACAAATAAATACAATTTGCATTTTGTTTACATACATGTACATGGTACCCAAAGTTCCTACCAAAGTTTTGAACTTTTCACCTACTTCTCTTGAAAGTTCTTCAATTTAAGACATGTAGCGTGCATACAAGTATCTTAAAAGTGCTGAATAAATCTTGGAATACCTTTCTTAGTGTGGCATATTGTGCTATTACAAAAGTTGGTCTTAGAATCAATGCTAGACGTAAAGATTATCTTCACTATCTTCTTTTGACTTTACGTTCACAGCCATCTCTCCGTCCTTGAGCATGAACAGTGCTGCGCATTATATGCGTGTATGTAGCTAAAGCACGAGCCAATAGAATTTGAGCGTGGGATGTGAGTGTATGATTAATTGAATGTACTAATAGAAATTGTCCTTCTGTAAATTAGTGTTTTTTCTTAGTAACAAACTAAATGAGATTGTGTATCAGGAAAAAGTCTTGATACTTAAAAAATCTAAAATGCCTTTTTTCTTATTGTTTTAATTGATAACACATTTGCATTGTAAAAATGTTTTATGTATTTACAGTGTTAACATATTTGTGTATGTGCTACATATATCTTTTTTTAATACTGCCGTATCGCATACATTTGATTGTTTAGTGTTAAAAATAGGCAGAAGGGGATAGGGGTCTGACACGCTTCAGTAAGGCAGTGTTGATGAAGATAAATGCTTGCAAGCTTCCTTGTGCTTTACTTCCACTCGTTTATCTTCATCACGTTATACAGATATGAATCTTCTGCTACTGCTGACTATACACGGTATCCACTCGCTGTTATCAGGGTTCATTTGAGATCCATTTTGGGCAGACAGCATCAATAAGTGGCTAACCAGTGGACTCTTCTTCAGGTTCTACCTCGCATGACGTTGGTCCATCTCTCGGCCTGAAGAAGTCCAGCTCTCTTGAAAGTTTACAGACCGCCGTCGCTGAGGTGACCCTCAACGGTGACATGCCCTTTCACCGGCCGCGTCCACGCATCATCAGAGGGCGGGGCTGCAACGAGAGCTTCCGGGCCGCGATTGACAAATCGTACGACAGACCAGTGGCCAATGAGGATGAAGAGGAGTGCATGGACACCTGTATGGCTACTTCTGACATGTCTAGGCTTAAACCCTGGGGTCGATAGAAATGCAGCAAAAATGGTGGTAAATTAATAACAGTTTGTTTGTCTCTCGATTTTTCCCTCTAGTGGAGGAAGACACAGAAGGAAGCTCTCGGTCGGGGCGTGATTCCGTTTCCACGGTAGCTGACCTTACTCCGCTTCCAGTCACCGAGCAACAGATGATCAATGGCAACCAGCCTCAAAACGACAAGAAGAAAGATAAAGGGGGAAAGGACAAAAAGAAGCCGGAGAAGGAGAAGGGTAAAACAAAGAAGGGAATGCTCAAGGGCCTGGGAGAGATGTTCAGGTAATTAAAAACACATCTTAAAACATGCCAGATGAAAGAGTCGAAGAGTAATGATGATAATAGCCTTGAACACTTTTCTATTCTAATTCACTTTTCCAAATCAAGCGATAGAATCTCTATTCAAACAGCTTTGTTTCCAATCCTAATGAGCTGCTTACAAACAGCAGGCAACATTGTGCAGCATTATGGGTGTTTTTCCTGAAAGGTGGCATTGAACAGATGGCCCTGACAATGCATTTTAACCTTTAACCCAAAATGTTGTTTAATGTTATTTATTTAGTGCTGAAAAATGTTGGTTCTGTTAAAATTTCTTCATTGATGAAACATAACTACAAAACTGTAATGAGCCCATTTCAGACCCATAAAAACACCTTAATGGACCGTAATCTTGTGGCAGGGGTTACTGTTTTCTAAAAACTGATAACAAAATGGACTACTATGCATAAGTAGAAATATCCCTTTCTGCGTTGCTTCACCCTCAAACGTCACGGCTCTTTCTATAGCCTTTTCAATGCCCGCTTCCTCTCTTCTCACCCCTCACTGCTAATTGGCTACATGTGTGTTTCGGTGCCCGAAAGCGTCACTTTTATTTTTATAGTGTTAACGTTGTCAATAATTGGTTACATGACTTTAACAGGGTAATGTTGAGACTATTTATCTTGTATATCTTTTTTTTCTTTAAATAATAAAGTGAAAGGCAATAATATTAATAACTGTTGTTTACTCTCTGGTGTGTCATGTGTTTTGGGGGAACGGATTATTTCTCACAAAAAAAAATTATTTTATGAAGTCATCAGTCAAAATTTCAAATATAAAATAAAATTAATCACTTATAAAATGTAATTAAAAAATTTAATAAAGTCAGATTTCAAATCCATTTTGTGATAAATGTTTTTAATTGCATGTTATGTGTCAGAGTGAACACAATGCTTTTTTTCAGAACCGTAACATAAGTTTCAGGAAATTTTAGTAGTCCAATATTAAAAGTTTTGAGACAGTGAGACGCCTCAATGAATGATTTTTGAATCTGTCAGCAATAGAAAAGGGATTTCATATCTGTGGAATATTTTAGATGGCCTATGGAGCAGGGGGATATTTTAATGGCTGTCAACTGCCTCGCTGAGCCAAAGATACCCGCTACATATTAATAAACCCTCTACATATTAATGAGCTCGTCCTTACAGAAATAAACTGCTTCCCATGCGTACCAACACACAAAAACACCTTCCATGCACACACACACACACACACACACACCCACACACACACACACACACACACACACACACACACACACACACACACTCCCTTCAGCGATTACACTCACACACACAAGCTGTGGGATATTAATGAATTGATATGCTTGATAAAGCAAAGATTTGCAAAGACATTTTTTCACACAGTTGCAAAATAGTGATTAGTTTCTTAAATAAATTAAAATGGATGGATTAAGAGCTTTAACTTCGTTTCTATTAGAGTAGACGGGTTTACAAGTGTTTTAATTCTTCTTTTTAAAATTTTACCAAGGTGATGTCACACCCCATTAACTTCTAAAATAGTCCTTGCACCCCATTCACACTTGGTATATAAGGCAAAAAATTACATTATTACAAAGTATTATTAGTGTGTGTAGTATTTAAGACTTTTAAAATCTAGATACATGTTTTTGTTATTTATAAATAGGCAAAAATAGTACTTATGAAGTACAAATAAATGTCATGGTGTAAATGTCATCTTATCATTGGTGGACAAACCACATGTATGTAATGTATATGAATGTATCGTATATGTAGTGTGAAAGCTACTTCTTACTGACATTGAACTACTTGTGATTGTTCCTTTGTTTTTGGGCATGTCTGTACATCAACACCCATGCACAAAACCTCTAGTTTGACTTAAATCAATGTGCAGTAATTCTGATCATGTATGATCTCCAAGTGTCAGCATGGCTTAACCTGCTTGTGTGTTTGTGCTTAAGGTTCGGGAAGTACCGCAAGGATGAACGCTCGGATGCTGGAAAGTGGAAGCCTGAGGAAACCCATGCATCTGAAGAGGAGACACAGCGGATGAGACAGGAACAGGAAAGGTACACACGCAAGCATGCGCGCACACACACACACACACACACACACACACACACACACACACACACAACCACACAAAAACACACACACAGAGTCAGAGCTAATCTCTCTCATCATCATTCTCTAATCAGAGGCATTTCCTGACACCCTACCTGCCCCTTGTACAGAACTGTGCCCACTTCCTCAAACCCTTTTCCTCAGTAATTGTTTAAGCTGTGATGATTGTGTTTTGTCATTGTGTATGTGTGTATTGTTGTAATGTTATTATGTTTCATGTTTTGATGTATATAACATTCACCCTGCATCGGCTGTTCACCATGTGTGTGTGCCTGCAGGTGTGTTCATGTTGTTTCATTAAAAATGATGTGCCAACCCCTTCCATTTTCCCTTCTGTCCTGCAAGATCCTGCTGAGAAAGCCCCACTCATTCACGTTTCTGTCTTAATCTCTCTCTCTCTCTCTCTCTCTCTCTCTCTCTCTCTCTCTCTCTAACTGATTTATTAATCATCTTTTGTATGGTGGTTGAAAATTTCATTAATACATTGGGACAGAGATATATGTTAACAAACAAAACCTTATTCACTTATTTTATATCCTAAATAGTTTTGTCATTAGAATGTTTCTTTCCAAAATCATAGTGTTGAAGTGAGCTTCCTTAAAGTTGCAAAAAGATCTTTAATGTATTACTATAGACGATAATGAAGGACTCTAAATCCGTTAATTGTGATTAATAGCATCCACAATAAATGTCTGTGTTAACATAATATTCTTTATACTGTGTATATGATTTTTTTTTTTATTATCTCACACATGGCAAGAAATATTTACATCTTTATCTTTAAATATATTCGCAAATAATCTAATATAATTTAAATATTAACTTTTTTTCTTAAACGTATTTGTGTATATAAACAGTTTACCACAACAGCATTATTAAGCAAAATACATATATTTATATATATGTATTATGTTAATACACACAAAGACTTTTATTCTGGATGCGATTAATCACAATTAATAATTTTACAAGCCTATGATGAAGGAAAGAAACGGGTTGTTGGAATTGCTTAATTTTGTCATAAACATTGGTTGCACAAAATTAAATTGAACATCATTTCTCCTGAAATTTGTAAAAGGGTTTTTTTAAATTATTTCTTTGTGTCCATGTAATTATTCTGTAATGTATCATTGATAGTTAGCGAAGCATAATGCACATACACAGCACAACATTTTCTGTCCAACAGAAACAATATTTCATGATCATATGGTGACATTTTGTTAATTTCTCTGTGCTTCGGTTGGTTTGGTGTAGGATTCAGGCGAAAACACGAGAGATCCGTCAGCGCCAGGCCAGAGAGAGGGACTACGCTGAGATCCAGGACTTCAGCCCCTCTCCCTTGAATTCTCTTTCAGCCGAGGATCCCCCGTATGCTGGCATCCCCTCGCTGGAACACGGCGGGTACCAGCGGATCCACACGCCACCAGATTCCCCCTACACGCAGAAACAGAATGCCCGGAATGGCCAGTTCTCTCCATCTGACAGGTATTTACTGTTGTCGGTGAATAGGATCAGTATGAATGTTTATAAGCTACTTCAGAGGCAGATGATGTCACTTAACATGAAATGTAAAGCTGGTCTTATGAATTTAACATTTTATCAGCCTAGTTAGTTTAACTCTCAGGCCGAAGGATAGGTTATCACAATGTTGAAAGAGGATTTTTTCTTTCTCTGTCACACACAAACATTTACTTAACATTTGAACTTCTCATTTTAGAAACGTTCACCCCTGAAAATACACACATTTAATTTTAATCAAAACATCTCAAACGACCATTCATATTCAACATTCATGGGAGAGTTATTTTGGAAAACGTGCAATTCTATTTTTTTCTCCCGCGTTAAGATAAAGTCAAGATGTTATTCTAAGATCAAGTCTAAGATTGGAAGGTCTGAAATGTTCTTAATCTGTGTGAAGTATTTGAAAGCATTCTCAAGGAATTTGGTAATGCCCAAATTGTGAGAATGTTTTGTTTGAGTTGTGTGAGGTTTGCATGTTTTTTGAGACTAAAACAAACACAGGCAGAGAGAGAGAGACAGGAAGGCCACTTCCTGTAAGAACCCTCAGGGAACAGGAAGTGGGTGTCATTCCGCAGCGAGATACCGAGAATGGAAGTGTGGGAATAATCCTCAAAGATCTGGGATGGGGAAGCAGATCCTATGGGGGGACGCTGTGTGGGTGGCGGGGGCGCTTTGTGTGACTATGGGTTTTAGAGGGAAATGTTGTGTAGGATTTTGTGTAAGCATTAGTTAAGTATAGAAAATGTAAGAGCATGTGTATGAGTTTCCTGTTTTCGGTCGATTAGCCAATCAGCTTTGAGATTGCTTCCTTAGCTTTCAAATAGCATAACTGAACTCGTAAACTTCAAATCAGGTAGCAAAACGGCTGTTGACATGTCGTATGACTTACACGTGACATGTTTTCACATGGCCAGGAATTACAAACACATTGCGCCCAATGCTTTGATGATATTATGACATCAACAGGATGTTATACACCAGTGTTATTCCAGTGACAGCATCATTAATTGTCAATGACTTTTGTCTAAAGAAATATTTGTCATCCTTACTAAAGAAGTTTTTATTTCTAGGAGACATTAAAGTTGGGGTTGTGCCATGCTGAATGTAAATGCACTTTTTTTTACTACTCAAAATTCAGTTTATAGATTTTTCTGCATAAACTTTTCAAAGGAGTCCATACAGTCTACATCGGTTTCCTGCCTTGTCCTCCTTTGTCCTCGTGTCAAAATGTATTGTGCAAAATCTTACTTCGTTCCAAAGCCTTCGCAATCTCAAGGCATCCGTTTGTGATCACTCAAAACAATACAATGTTTGGTTGTGAAAGAGGTTTCAGTGTAAATCAAACAAAATCAGAGTCATAGTGTGCCATTATTACAACATCAATGTTTTAGCTGGACACAAATGCACGGCACATCTGACCTGGAATCAGAACGGTCTGGAATTCTGGCTGTCAGCTAAGCCACAAGTCCCCGAGCTCAGAGCGTTTAAGTAAATGAGAAATATATCGGGTTTAGTCAGCACAACCTTTGGAAACCTGATAAAGGGCTTATACACAAACACGCCCAAACCCATTTAAAGTCCGGCTGAAATGTAATGATGGTATTAAAGTGAAAGTTTTTCCAAAATGGAAAATTCGATCATCATTTACTCGCCCTCTCGACATTGAAACACTGTATGACTTTCTTAGGCAGAATACCAAAGTAGATATTTTGAAGAATGTCGACAACTGGCACCCTACACTTGCGTTGGTTTTGAGTCTATATCATAGAAGTGAATTGGTGGCACTGCTGTTCGGTTACCAGCTTTTTTTAAAAATATCTTTCGTCAGTTAATCTGAAATAATACATTTTTGTGTAGAAATAATACAAAGTATATTGCTGTGCTTTTTAATAATTAATACATACTTAAACAGTCAAAGATCTTTGCACCGAAGCATCTCTTGTTTGGATAAAAATCTTGTAAAAGTAGAATAGTGGATTCCAATCAAGCTTAATGTGGCTCTTAAAGAGTCTGTGTGATATTTGATTTGGCAATCTGTGTTTCATGATCTGTTTGCATTATTGCTGAGATGTTAATGTAAATGGATATATAAAACAGAGAAAAGTGTGTGCGTTTGCACGTCCATTTCCCTAAGACCGACCGTTTAAATGCATTAAACTCAATCTCTCGTATTTGTTTCCAATGTTGCCACAGCAGGATTTCTGTTGGATTTGATTCTCTCCAGTTTTATTAAATTGACTTCAACAGATTTGTGAGCAAGATTGAGCTAGATTAAGATTGGGTGTTTTTTTATTTCTCCCGTGAATGATGTTTCAGCACAAACATTTTGCTTCTTGATCACTAACCAGCGACAAGCCAGATGATTCAGGTCCGATCTGGTGTCATGTGAATACATAATCCACCCAAAAGCTGTTTGACTCAATCGCTCCTCGAAATCTGACCTGCATGATGGTGACATGTGCTGTGTAAATTGTATCCATAATTCCTTTAGTGAATTTCTATGAGTTGGCATAGTCCATTCCCTGTGAATTTTCATTCCTTAATGTCATAATAAGCAGGGATATCTGAGCACTTCCTGTTCGGACTTGATGACCGTGGGGCCTGTGTTGGGATGTCTGATCTCTGGGCCCCAACATAATCAACATTCTTACACCGAATTGAGCGAGCTGCAGAATGAGTTAAGTTTAGCAGAACTGTGTGTGTGTGTGTGAGTGTGAGTGTGAGTGTGAGTGTGAGTGTGAGTGTGAGTGTGAGTGTGTGTGTGTGTGTGTGTGTGTGTGTGTGTGTGTGTGTGTGTGTGTGTGTGTGTGTGTGTGTGTGTGTGTGTGTGTGTGGGTGTGTGTGTGGGTGTTTGTGCGCTCTTGCTGAGTTGACTATGTGCTCTGTAGGGAATTCGAAAAGAACGAACGATGCAGAGGCCAATTAAAGCCGGCAAACACACACAGAGGGTAAACATCTGACTAATCCCACAGCATTCACGCTGAGAACGCACACACACACAGAAGTTTAAGCTCATTATCAGCATTCCCTGGCACGCTGTGTGGAAAAAAAGCAGGGATTAAGAAAAACCAAAGTGTCAGAAACAAACTCGCAGCTTACAGAGGGATAAAGGGAGTGTGACACCAATGGTAATTCACAGAAATAAATGCTTTAAAAGAAAGGAGAAATGGATGAATTCAGATGGGCCATTGTGAAGAATGCCATCAACTAGTTTTGGATTATGGTGTTTTGTCAAACCTACCTGTTGGTCTTAAGAAAGCCTTGGACAAATAACTCTTGAAAAACTGAAATCTAAGCAATTTCTCATTCAGTGTTTTTGTTTTGTTTTGCAGCTTAAGATACTGAAAATATATATTTAAAAATACATAAATAAATTAAATAAACAAGTCAATTTTTTAATCTAATAAACCGTAATATATTTTCCCATGGGATAATAAAAACTTTTACTACAATAAATTGGAATTATATTTTTTTATATTTTAACTTCATTTTATCAATTATTTAGAATTTTTTTTTTTATAATGTTAAAATTATCATACTGAAGATTTTTTATTGTTTATATGCAATTGTAACAACAATACAACTAACACACAGAATAAAACATAACAAAATAACTGAAATCTGTTTGGCTGTTTATTTTAACAATTTTGTTTTTTATTATGGGATAACATTTCCTTTAAAATAATACATAAGAACACTTAAACTGCTACTACAGAAAAATTTTCCTTACCATAGTTGTGACTACAGCCTTCAGAAATGAACTTTGTGAATAGGGAGGAGCTTTACAGTAAAATGTCTGCATACTTCATCAAGCTTATTTTCCATACTATGCCCGTTTAGGTTTATATGGTAGTTTCCAGACCCTGAGAGTCACTCGGCACGGTGTTTGTTTTGAAAAGATCTGCTGAGGATCTGTGTTCGCAGAATCTGGAGGTCTGCGGTCACAGCCGCTGAGAGTTTGTGTTTGTTTGCGGTCTGATGTTTAAAAGCGAACACCATTCCCACAACGTTAATGGTTTAACATCTCTCACGACGGCCGAGTTAGATCTTCTAATGATGAATGTTTCAGAAGGCATTCAGCCCTATGCGGAACAACATTACCCTTTTCATGTTGATTTATTAAGTAGACAATTACAGTGAGTTTTCTCAGTTATTCTCGCTCTCTCTTTCTCTGTATCTTGCTCTCACTGGTCAATGGATGTTCATTAAAGGGATGGCTCCCCAAGAAATGATCGTTCTTTCATTTACTCGCCCTTGTGTGGTTGAGATAGTGTGACGATTATTCTTTTGTGGAACACAAAAGCTCTTTTTCGTGTAATGAACGTGAAAGGGCATCAGGGTGCCAAGATACATGGTGACACCATGTGGCACCATTAAAGTGTCATAAACGTATATTACATGTCCAGGATGTCATCCCAAAGTGATCTTTGCTGTGGAAGATGTAATATTAGATGGGGCAAAAAGGGCATGTTGGCATTATTTGACACCAAATGTGATGATCACCTGTATTGTGATGACACGTCACCATTGGATTACAGTTATGTTATTAAATCCCTCAAAATTCATCTTATAATCAAGGTTTTTTTAAACTTAGATAAATTTACAGATTTTTTTTAGCCATGATTCTCAAGAAAGTGTGTGTTCCGCCTGTCTTTGTGTGTATATTTATATATAAACATACATGCCTTTTATTACAAGCCTTTTGTTTATGGGAACAACGCTCAACAAATAAATTCCTTCCCTTACACTTAAACAGGACCCCCTGTATGAAACTACAACAAATGTTGGTATTTTATCCAACTTAACTTTTAATTATTAGTTACAGGGCCACACATGCAGACTATTTAGACATGCACACACATAAGTGGATAATAAACATCTGTTCACTGTACATACCACCAACACAGTTTATTGTGTATTTTCCTGTACATTTTGTGATGTAGGGTGTAATATCTGTACGGTCTATGTCTGGTATCTGAGCTCTGGAGAGGTGTCATCAAAGGTTGAAAGTTCAGTTGCAAGTCAGGGTGACCCAAAAACAAAAGTTACTGAGATCCTAGTTCTGCTCCATCATCATTGTGCCCTTAATTGCTTTTGGGACTGTCTGTGTAATTAGTGTGCAAGCTTTTATTAGAAAGCATCTGCTAAATGATGTCTGTAACTATGAGAGATGCTTTACTGTGTGGCCGAAGGAGATTTTTTAGGGGCCTGAACACTGGTGATGTGCAGATCCTATTAACTTGCTGTATTCTGTATTTATATTCATTAAAGCTTTGTTTTTATTGCGCTTAAGGGAAAAGTTTATCCAAAAACTGCAACATTTACTATTGATTTAATATTCGCTTAAGTTGAACGTTAATTGAGATTTAAGACAGGTTATTTTCTCAAAAAATGCATTAAAGTGATACAATACAAATTCCTTGAATTCTTATCCTGTTAATGTTTCAAATCTTTACGACTGACCTTCTCCAGAAAATCAAGATATTTTGAAGAATGCTGGTAACTGAATAACGGCGGTCCCCATTGACTTGCATTGGTTTTGTGCCCATACTATAGAATTATTTTATTTTGTGCCCATACCATCTATTGTGTGCAAAGAAAGAAAGTTATAGTTAGAAGTGATTAGATTAAATGAAAGCAGATCTTTCATTTTCACATGAACATCCTCTTTAAATAGAGCATCTTTCAGTGTTAAAATCACATTGCATTATCATAGAAATTGTGAAATCAGGTTTGAATTGATATGAGTGTGGATGACAGAATTTAATCTTTAGGTGAGCTTAAACACATAGAGCATGCATGCGATTGAATAATGGCACGTTGCAGGCCGGGTTCAAGCCTCCAGGACTCAAGTGAGCCCCACTGCTCAACGCATTATCAATGTTTGCCACTACACTGGTGTTTGAGCTTCTTCTCTTTTGGTACAAGAACAAAACTGGATCCTGTTGATTGATGTTTACCCATCACAACCCAATTCTCATGTGTTTCTACAGCGTGTAAAATGGAGGTTGTGTCTCGTTTGCCGTTAATGCGTGCGTGTTGGAAAGAGTTTCGTGTTGAATCTAGTGGATGGCCTCTCTCTGACCCTTACACAAGATGACCTACTTTTCTGACAAGACATTGTTCTTCTGTTGAGAACTCAACCCCCTTCCTTTCAATTTCTTTCTAACCGTCTCTCTTTTTGAGGATACAGTTCTTTTGTAAGTAGGCTGATATTCTTAGTAAAGGTGCTAGATCCAAGTGAGGCAGATGTAGGCAAATGTAGGCTTGCGTGACCATAAGAGGGAGAACATGGGTTAGTGATCTAACAACTTGCCCTCATGGCACATAATTGGTTTCCGTGGAGCATTTTTAGTTTTCTCTGTGTTGCAAGTGATCTTTTCAGAAAATTCACAAATGATACTTGAGCACAGAAATGAAAAAAACAAATGGATAATACCAAAAGACAGAGCACAAGTGATATTGGAATGGGATTTAATGTCCTGGGATTTTGATTTAGTTTTTTGTTGATGCAATTAAAGTGACAGTCCACCATTTGTCAATTTGAAACTGAATGGAGTAAAAATTTTCTGCTGAAAAGAAGATATTTTAATAAACGTGATAACCAAATAGCAGCAGTACACGTTCATTTGTATTGTATAGAAACAAACTCAATGCAAGTGAATGGTTGCACGTTCCCAACATTCTTCAAAATGTCCTTTTTTGTGCTCTGCAGAAAAAGTCATACGACTTTGAACTGATAAGAGTAAAATTTTACACAATTTTAATTTTAAGGGTAAACTAAGTGTATTTAGTGTTGTTTGCACATACTTAGAATAAAAAAGAATTGTTGCTTTGGATTCAAAAAATCATAAATGCAAAATGTATTTGTTGCAGTTTCATTAAAATAATTTTTGTGTTTAAAATTCAAAACTCCTTTATTAGTTGCTGAATATTCATAGTTACTGTACTACATTATAGCCTTGTATGTAAAAGTGTAAATATTCTGTTTCTTGCACAAAGATTGGCCAATGACTTTACAAGACTTGAAACATTGCATTTGAGCAACATGGACTCTTTTTATATTCATTTATATATTCACAGCACACCTCGTGTTCCCCACACTAAATTATATTTTTCATCCGCCACCACTTTTGCTTTGGTTGGGGACAGTTTTTACTGGTGTGAGACTATTTCATATTTCAGAGAGAGGCGTAACTCCAGTGTGACATTAAATCCGTCCCCGCGCTCGCTCGGCTACATGTTCACATTTAATTGGTTGTGTCGTAGACGCACACAGTTCGTCACGCAGCGATCTCGGTGTGTGCGCCTCTATGGGACATTGGTGCAGAAATATTATCTCACTATCTGTGTTGTTAATGGCTGTCGCTGAAAAGTGTCATTCAGATAAATGAGTCATTAAGAGTTTACAGTAACTCACAAAGAAAACGTTTGCCCAATTGCTTTTGCACTTGGTGTAAGTCTCCTAAGCCTGTGTGTGTCTTAACAAGGTGTTTTCTGCTCAAAGTCTGTTCAAAGCACGGACTAAACGTGTCGTGTTATCCATGTGTGCATGTGTGTTCGATGTTGCACACACACACAGTCAAGTGGAAAGTTGCAGTGTAATGTTTCACACTGAGCAGAAGCGAGATCTGTGTGTGTGAGGTGTTGCTAACAGGCTGTGTGCCAGGGTTACAGGAAATACAGAGAGCCAATTAGAGCATTCCTACCAACAGGTCACCATCACACAAACCGACTCCATCTCTTGTAAAGACATTAGCCCTGATCCAAAAGATGATGAGATGTCTCCTTAACTGGATCCAGGTGTATCAGGTGGCACTTATTAAAAGTAAACGACTTAAGTTGGGTTTTCGGAAATGTTATTGCTATTCGGTCATTACATTAAAGTGATACTACACCCCAAAAAAATTGCCATCATTATTCACCCCCAGGTACGGCCCTGTGTATAGCTCTTGCTTGTGTGGAGCACCAAATAAGATATTTTGAGAAATGTACCAGAGGTGCATTGGAAATCAAAGGAGTCCAATATTGTTACAACATTATTCAAAATATCTTCGTTATTGTTTTGTAGGAAAAGCGTAAAAAAGGTTCGTGACACTTTTTAAGATCACTTTGGTCTATTTAGCGCAGGTAGATGGGGGTTCCTTGTTTCCAGGATGCTACATTGGAAGCCTTTGTTGTAAGTGAGGTTTTTGACTTTCTCAGTTTTTGTTTCTCATCTCACTTTGTTTTACTCTTGCCATCTTTGCGTGTCCTGGAAATGTTTATTTGTCATATTTTTGACCTTTTTTAATTCTGTCTTTACATGCATAAGTGATATGTCTCTGGATGTAAAACCTCTCTGCCATGTCGAGACGTATCGATCGGCACAGATCTACTGATCAGTCTTAGGAATCACTCCGTTAGAATTGATCTGACACACACAAACACACACACTTCTCGCGCAGGATTCCCTTAGCAGCAGTAATGGGAAATCAATGCACACTGACTCCCTTAAATGCACAGGATAAATACTGTTAGAGTCAGTACGCGCACATACATACACAAACACACGTGCCCACATCTCTCCTGTAAACTGCCAGTCCATTAGTCCGGTCTTTGGGTGTCTTGCTAAGGAAAGCTCCTTACCCACAATGAGTAGGGCTGTAACCATGGAAACCAAATATCCTCATTATTCATTTGTAATTATATATATATATATATATATATATATGTATATATATATATATATATATATATACATACATTTACATGTATTCATTTGGCAGACGCTATTATCCAAAGCAACTTAAAAGTATTGTGCAAGCAGACAATGACTGAAGTGCCCTTAAACAAGACACCTTACCCCCATTTCCTCTGCAGTGATAATTTCTTACTAGATTAATCTTTTGTTTCTATATAATTTGGTTCTAGTGCTGGTGCTTTCTATGACTGAAGCGAAGCATCTGCTCGGAAGCACAAAAGCACAAAGAAACTAAGCGAGAGGAGCAGATAAACGAGTGAATCTTGCATCGGTCAAACTTTGAATTCGATATATTTTAACTTTATATTACTGTTAAAATTATATAAATCATTCCTGTGAATAACTGTTGGTTATGATTTTCTGGAACAATGGCAAATATTAAATATGTGTGTATGAGTGTTCTTTACTATATTTAGTGTTCTTTACTGTGGTATGATAATCGAATGCAGAAAAACAGCAAATCACAAAATACTTTAACTGGGATTTCTCAGGCAGGGTCACCTATAAAATAATTACACTTATTTTGGGGGAAAAAGTTATCTTTCTATTTACATAATACTGTGATAACAACACTCTAAATGTCAACAATTTGTTATAATAATTAAAATAGAGGAGAAAACTGTGGTCAGAAATTTGGGGCTCTTGTCTCTGTCTTGTGTACAGAATTTGGCCCCCCAATTACGGAACCTCTAAAAAAAAAAAACATTTAATTTCAATTAAATAAAGCAGAATACATGACCCTGTCTGTAAAAACCCAGGTAAAATCTTTATTTAGTGATTTATTCTTTTATAAATAAAGTATGTATATTATAAGTATAAGTGTATGTATGTGAATGTTTGTTTGTTTGTTTGTTTGTTAAAGCACAACGTGACAATATGAGAGTTGCAAATCAGTTTAATAGTCAGGGGGTTTCCTGATAACTTTTCCCCTGTCAGGGTGAGAGAAGGTCAGCTATACTTTCCCTGCTTTGACTATCTCTCATTTCTTCCTCTGCCACACATGAACAGTTCAGGAAGCAGCGTTGAAGGATATATTTGTGGAAATGTCCCCTCTCTTGCTCTGAAAGCTCATATTGTCCCCCAGAGGACATATTATTTTAAGCAATATAGAATATCATTGGTTACTTACTGGCTCAAGTCAAACTATCCTATCCGAATTGCTGCTTGTTTAAAATAACATCAATGTGGATACGGAGCCAAAATTAGGCTTCGAAGAATTAAAAATGAAGTTAAAATGCATTTTTAGTTTGGATATTTTGACTTGAATATGTATGTTCAACTGTATTTTCTGTGGGCTAAAACACAAACATAACCCAAGGCTGTTTCATCCGTAAAGTACTAACTGGTCTCAAAGTGAGAGATTGCTGTTGGATGTAACACACACACAGAGTCACACGCATACACACATCTGTGTCTTTAAAGGTTAAGTCTAACTGCCACTTTGCAGCCCAGTTTCTCATGGGAGCTGAACTTAAGTGAGTCCAGTGGAGGTAAAATCAATCATATATGTTTATACACACACACACACACACACACACACAGATCTAGTCTGAATGCTTGTGTGCTTGTGTGCAACCAGCAAAAGACTCCACAAGACAGATCCCACACAGATCTAAACTGCACCTCTGGACCTCGGCCATCTGTGTGTGTGTGTGTGTGTGTGTGTGTGCGTGCGTGCGTGCGTGCGTGCGTGCGTGCGTGCGTGCGTGTGCGCACACACGTGAAGGTCATTCTTTGATGTGGCTCAAACTCAAGGCTCAGTGGGCTACTAGAATCATATCTCACACTCAGCCGGAAGAGGTTATGCACTCGTATGTTTTAAATTAGCGGCTCTGACATAAGCACAACACCATCGCTTAAACAGATTCTCCCGCTAACCTTCCAGCCTCTTTAAAAATGTTATCCTACTGTGCCGACCAACACAGTTCCCCTTTCGGCAAAGTAACCTGACTCTGTAAAAGTCAAAGGCAGTATTTAAGGCTTTATTAAGAAGATCTGTGGGGTGATTCAGAGTACAGTGTCATAATTAAGACTCTGACACATCTAAAATTAGCAAGCTCTTATGCTTTAATAATGGGTTCTGAAATACTTTCTTAAGAGAGTAAAGAAAGCAAATATTCTTGTACAGTAGGTTATTGTGCAGTAATACTTTTTTATGGTATTAAATATTTACTATGATAGCATATAAAAAAATATTACCATGCGCAGAGGATAATATTGCACTTTTGTAATTTGTATAAAGTGCTATAATACTATCTGTGGAACAGTACATGTAATATCTTTATCCTCATTTACTATAGTAAACTTATATTAATGATTTTAATGTTTGGTAAAATTACTTAGTTAGTTATTCCTGTGCATTTCTTAAATAAATGTTTGTTAAAATCTTGTATGTTGCAGTGGAGTCTTACAACATATTTTTTTTTCTTTAAAAATAAATTTCTTTGTTCTTGCATTTACATTTACATTTAGGCATTTAGCAGACGCTTTTATCCAAAGAGACTTACAAATAGTCGAGGAGACAATGAAGCGGTAAATAGCCGATACAACAATTGGTGTACAAGTGCAACAGCAAGGTTACCAAGTTACACAAAGCGAGATAAAATATCCCTGATTAATAACCCTGATTATTCTAGTCTAAGAAAAAGTTTCTCTTGTGTTGCTTTTTTTAAACACACAAATGTATCTATAATGTCTGTATACGCTGGGCGTTGTAAAACTGTTTGGCATTGACTTGGCACCCTATTCTTTGTCACCTCATACAGTGAAGCTGGTTGCTGGCAAGATCTTATGCCTGTTCTCGATTTCTAGCGCACAAACACACACACACAGCTTTCACTGAGAGTTGTATCTGTTTGTGTTTAAGTGTGCACGAGTGGCTATATTCCCATATGGAGATGTCTGCTCACATTGTTTCACTTTCAATGAACAGAGACCCTTCTGTCAGGCTGTCATTCATAGAGGCTTTTACCGAGGGAATCTTTAGAAAAGTCTTTTACAGCTTTCAGTTTCTTTCAGATTAGAGGTTGGAGTGATCACAGTAATGGACTGACAACATCTAACACCCACTTCATCAGGTTTTCTTGTCTCTTATCCAGCTTAAGGTTTTTAATAGATTTAAAGTGTAACCTGTCAAAAGTATAATTGGGCAGATGTTTAGCACCATCTCAATAGGATAGAGGCAAATATGGAGGTTAGCAAGTAAAACACGTGTTCTGTAAACAGCACATTTTGACTTGAAGGGAAATAGTTAGAATATAGTTGTCATCATTAATGTTATTCCGTTGATCTTTTGCATGATTTCATCCCAAATGTTTTTTTAACAATATTGACCAGTTAAACTGTAAAAAAACTACTTAATTTGTTTACTGATAATATGTTTTCATTTTGTGTTTCTGACGTTAAACTTAAAGTTCACTTTATATGTCATGATAAATACCCTATTTGAAAGAGGAATCATAAATAAAATATTGGTCCCTTTTATTTCTGTGACCCATAACGATTTTCAATGTTTAAAAAGAGCAGTTTGCTGTTTAAATAACCCAAGGCTGTTTCATCCGTATAATTAAGTTTAAATAAAATTAGGAAAAATAACTGTTGCAATAAGTGAAATTATAGAGCGGAATTGTATACATTTTGGAATTGAAGAAATAGAAGTGTTAAAGTTATATGTCATATGTTTAATATGAAAATTACTCATATAGTTTACTCACTATAATGTTATTTTAACCTGTAAGTTCTACAAATTTTTTTTTTTAATGTTGGTTACCGAAAACAATTGACCTCTATTGGGTGGACACAAATGTACGCAAGTGTACGGAATCTACTATTTCGACCAACATTTTCCAAAATACTTTCTTTTACAGAGCAAAGAAACCCCCAAGAAAATATCAAGCATTTTGAGTAAACAATGACAGAATTATTTTTTTTCGGGAAACATTCCGTATAATATTAGAAATATTTGTTTTAATTATGGGATAATATTAATTATTTAAATATATTCGAGATCGCTGCATCATTCGCAACTCTCTTTCCGTTTGTGCAATTATAGCATTCACTGAACTGCCCAAAATAAGGTGGTCTATCCATTTCAGCAGGGAAGTGTTGTTGCCATGGTGATGGCGGTTCTTCTATGCTCTCATGGTGACTGGAGGTCTTTATAGTACATTAAAACCGATGTTATCACAATTCCTCGCATCATAGTGCTCTCAAAACAAATTATGACCCACAATGAGCCCACATGTCTCCAAATCTCTTTTCACGAGCCAGAAGCTGTTTACATATTGATATTGCGTGCCGCATTAGAACATTCTTTCCTTTCAAGAAGAGATCTGACAGATTTTTATCTGCTTGAATGTTTGTGTATCGGGGCTTTTAAAAGCTTTTGCTGCATGACTGTGCACAGAGATTTTGCATCTTATAGTTGTGCCATTTCGGTAATAGCTCCTGCAAATCATAACAGTCATTATAATCAGACTTTACTCGCTCTCTCTCCCTCTCTTTCTCTCTTTCTATTCCTCTATCTATCTGTTTCTTTGTGATGATGCTGTAAAGGATGAATGTCCAACTAAATTATTCCGAGCAAGTCAGCAGACGCAGTGAGAGGGTGAATGTCACATGAGACCAGTATTGTCAGATGAGTGTGTGAGACTGATTGGGTGTTTTAGAGAAAGTGACCCCTCTAAAAAACTAAAGACATGTTTACAGCAAAGAGCACTTTTGGTTCTGCCAGACTTTCATGACCATTACAGCGAGCTGTGAAAATACATAACTTCAAGTGGCCATTTAAACTGAGACAGATGTGTGTTTACCTGTAAACTTTCCAATCCTTTAAAAGATGGGATTTTTTTACCTCTTTACTTATTGCTTCTTTTTTGTATATTGAAAAAATAAAGAAATAAGTTATATTGATATGCTGTCATTTTACCCATGGTCGGTGTGTATTGATTATTGTGACCTAGATCTGGGGTATTAAGCCTACAGCCGCCAGGCAAAATGCCAAGAGGAAGTGAGACGCTGTGATTATTTCACAGGGACACACACACACAGGTCACACACAACTTTTTGCTTCAACATGACAACTAAATAGGCTCTCCTGTTGACAGCGTTGTGTGTACACGACTGTGTAATTCCAGTGAGCAGTGTGATGTGAATGTTATGGCATCGTTATAAATCACTCCAGCTGTTGGCAGTGTACGAGGAATGTTGTCCCAGGGTCAGAGGGCATCCTGTCCCTCTCACACTCTCAAATGTGTACATGTGTGCACCTCTGCCTTGTTAAAAAGTATATATGTCGGTGCCGAGCAAATGTGTATAACTCAATGTAGCTGACGATGGAAATGTGATTTTGCTCAGGTAGAGTTACTGCCACGTCAGCCGTACACACACACTCAGACGCCTATTCTTCGTTCATCTGGGCATTGTAATGCATTTAGGTTATTCTTTAGCTGCTCCGGAAACATTATAGTGGTTCTTCATTGATTCTCTTATCGGATTAAATGGCTTCCATGGTGTTGACGTATTTGTTGTTTTTCGATGAGTATGTATTGATTGGTGCAGGTTATAGATCAAGGCTGTGTTACAAAAGTAAAGATACAATGTTATCATTGTGTTGAGAAAAAGGTTTTACCTATATTCATATTTGTGTATTCACATACTATGTTTGGCTTCACCCAAGAATCCAAAATTCCCTTTGAGTTGTTCCAAATCTGCAAAAAGTCTTTGTTTTGATGAACATCCAGAAAGATATTTTGAAGAATGCTTGTAACAGTTTGAACACCATTGGCTAGCATAGTAGAAATAAATACATATTTTTGTTCTGTTACAAAATTATATATTTTAAAGTGGAGAGGACACAAGAAAGAGGTTCTTTAGGCTACTATTGCAATTTTTTCCACTATGATGGTCAGTAGGGTAGAAGAACTGCCCAATTTATACATGTTAGAACTATAGAGAGGGAGTAATCCAAAATTTAAACTTTTGGGCGAACTACGGGGTTTTTATTTTGTAGAAAAATAAAGTTGTGCTTACTTATTAATGTATTTTATTATAATATATTAACTTTCAGGATGCATAGTTTTTTCTAGTTTACTAAATATCACAGTAAAATTAAGACATAAATAAAAATATAGACGTATTAAAAACTCTTCCAGACCTTCCTTTTCATTAAAAGGCTAGTAAATAAAACTGTATATTACTTTTTCCTATAAATTCCCTTAAAAAGTTTAGTGTTTAAATAAAGGTTTAATTAAAATTTAGGCCTTCTGTGTTACATGTAATGTATAAATAATATGTCACGTAAATACATTTCGCAGGCTTCAATATGTGTAGTTCCGGCTTTATATGTAAATTATCTACAGTCCTCTCAGATAACAACGTTTATATTGCATCTGTGTGTTTTAAACTGGACATCTGCTCATGTGTAAAATCCCAGTTGCTGTCATCTGTATCATAAACACATTCAGCATATGATCGTGGAATTTTAATGAGAGGATATCAGTCTGGTTCCTTCTCTCACACTTACATACACACATATTCATTGCGTACAAACTGCTGCTTTTCCGTGTCTGATGATACTGATTTGCAATGCACAGAATCCCAAGAGACGGTTTTGTTGCCTATCTAGGTATCCGAACCATCTGTGTACCGCGTGTGACACCTTGACCCTAATTCTCATAAAGCGAACTGAGCCAGAACTAGGTGACCTTAACATAGGTCCACACTACTCACACCGTCATTTACGGTGTATGGGATCAAAGAGATGATGATGTAATGTGTCCTGTTGTGTTCTCATCTCATCATCTCATCCTCTGTAACAGGCTGACACCAAGCAACCATGACCGAATCCAGCGCTTACGCCAGGAGTTCCAGCAGGTCAGACAGGATGACACGGAGCCAGATGACCGCCACCACAACTTCAGCCTCGAGCAGCCCTGGGTGAGTGTGTGAACTGGATTTGTACAACTGCATGGTCGTATGGAGAAGACTGGTCGGGGACTCTCCGTTCCTGGGAGGGTTACGTACGTGACCACCAGGACTGATTCTAACATCTAACCTGAGACCACTGCATGCAGGAGCACGTGACCGCTGGCACTGACATTATATGCTAACAATGCTAACATCACCATGTGTTCATTCATCTGGACTGATCATTCATCCAGTTCATCCATCCATTCATCGGTGCAGCCAATCTTCCTCCATATCACTGCGGTCATGACCTCTGCACATCAGGAGTTGAAGTAGAGAGAGAGAGAGAGAGAGAGAGAGAGAGAGAGAGAGAGAGAGAGAGAGAGAGAGAGAGAGAGAGAGAGCGAGAGAGCGAGAGAGCGAGAGTGAGCGAGCGAGCGAGCAGTGTATGAAATAAATTATAAAAATCGTATAAGCCTTTCTTGACTGAGATTGTTTAGTATTTAAGCTGTTGAAACAAAACCCAGGTCAAAAATCTGAATTGGTTATGAATTTTTATATTTCAATCTGGATTCTGGTGAGTGTTTCCAGTAATGATTGTCTTGTGAAGTTGACTTTCAGCTCACAATCCTTTTACTGTTACTTTAAGTGTGGAATGTTTTTAACATGATTCCTGTATGTTCATCTTTTTTCTCGAGAAAGACTTAAAACCACATTTATTACATAATGTGTATTTCCCCTGATGTAAATTTAACTTTTTTAATTCTCACACATTTATTCCCCTTACAGATACCATTAATGTATTGTATTATTTTGTCGTTTTGAATTCTAGGATATTAAATATTGTTTTTAATGTTTTTCCTTGCATTGCTTCCTCCCCTGTCATACTTTCAAATTTCCCATTTCAAGCCCTCCTTTTCATCATATCTTCCAAAAAACTGGAAATCGTATAAACCAACAGTTAAAAGTTTTAAATGTTGTTTATAGATTTATGTTTTTTTAAAGATGTATTAAGACATTTTCAAGATTGAATCCATTGCTTAGTATTTTCTTCATAATATTTAAGTTTAACAAAGAAAATTCTCTTTTCAATGACATCATTAACCTGTATCAAATCACATTAACTCATATGAATGTGATGATTACCACTTTGAGATGCACGGACGATGTATAGATTAGGGCCGAGTCAGCTCTAGTTTCATTTTCAGTGTCAACAGCATCTAGAATTACAGTGTGAGCCAGTGGAGGTGGAGCTAGTTTGCATATCCATAATTCTATTTTAATTATTACATGAAAATCATTTAAATATGTCATATGGATGGTCAGATAGACTTGGGGACTTGGGGACCAGGTCTGAGACTCTTTTCGAGGATATCTGTTCTTATTTCCTTACCAAATTTTCTGAATTCCTAAGCTATGACGAATTACAACAAACATTTCATTTCTTCAGTTTTTACTGAAACTCTTCAAGCGCTGCGGATTAATCTGAAAAGCGTAGCGTCATCAGCCGTATGAAATCCGTCGCCCTGTTACCCTGTTCGCATCAGACCTTTAATGCCATAATCTTTTTAGCAAACAAATGAAACGTTCCTGTGACACTGATGTTGTTTTAGGCAGTGAAGTGTGCGTGTGTGTTAATGAACTGGGCTAAATGACCCGCTTCCTCGCATCCCTCATCCTTCAACCTCTGTCTCCACGGCAACATGGCTGCGGCAAGCTGTGTCAATCAATCCCAGCGTGCTGTTCACCTTCATTAGAGTTAATGGAATTCTCTGTGTGGATCGGCCCTTGATTGAGCGTGCCTGGGACGGCATTCATCTGTTTGACGGAGCGTGACGGGAGCAGGGAACTCAATGTAAATGTTGCCATAAAAGAAATGGATTCTTATGGGTCATGAGCAATTTACTGTCGTTACACTGTTCCGAGTATAGAACAAAGCCGCCTATGTGTGTGTGAGAGACTGTGAGGCTTTTATTGTTTGTAATTGCGCTCTTATGTTCTGTGCCAGGCGGGCCGTGTGAATTTGTGTTCCTTGAATTAATTACATTGCAGTTATGCTTAATTATATCATCGCCGTGAAATCAACTAATATTCGTTTAATGTTCATCTGGCATTCATCTAACCTCCAACTGACATGTATCTAACATTCATCTAACATCTGTTATGTCTCATCATTTCAGCCGTATGATGTGTTTGGATCACTGGATCTGATCTCAGAGCAGTAATATCAACACCACACGGGAAAGATAGGACACTCAGCATGAGACTCTTCATAACAATTACATGAACTATTCAGATTATCATGACTTGTAATATTCCTTAGTTTGCCACATTACCCGAACCCCTTGGAGAGACTCAATTTTTGTAACTCAGTGGGTAGAGCGTTATGGGTTTGATCCCCAGGGTACACACACATTAAGCTGGTTTGAATGCACTTTAGGTCAGTATGTATATCAAATGAATAAATGTAAATGTAAACCCTGGACACCCATTTAAATGCACCTCTGGTGTATTCTAGGAATTATATTTCTACGGGCACTTGGTTTAATGTGAAGATTTGTAATAGATTTTCTCCCAGGGGTTTCTTTGTAAACCCTTTGTAAAAACGGAGCCTGGTAGATTATGCAAAACCTTAAAAGCCCTTTACAGCCCTGTTAAAGTGATAGTTCACCCAAAAATGATAATTCTGCAATTTTCTCACCTACATGTCAATTCAAAGCTGTATGACTTTCTTTCTTCTGCTTAAATCTAAAGAAGGTGTTTTGGTTTCCATCACTCTGGTGGTACCCTTAAAGGTTCTGTTTCGTAGCTTGCTTTAAATATTGTACCCTTTTTGGTTATTTTTTGATACCCATAGGATTATAGTACACATTTGTTCCATGTGGTACAATAATTGACCCAAACAGGTACAAAATTGTATTAATTCTATATACCTGTAGTGGTATAAATAAGTATCACCCTTTTGTACCATTTTTCTGACAGTTTATGTACCCACATGCAAGTGAATTACAAACATTCAACAAAATATCTTTATGTTCTCTGGAAGAAAGAAAGTCATAAAGTTTTGATGTGACGAGGATGAGTGATTGATTTTCATTCTTGGATAATATTTCACTTTAAAGTCTAAGTCGACTTGTGAGAAACGAAGTATCAAAGTTTGATTTTCAAGCATTTTACTATGGTATGATTCAGACAATATTAAGGATGTAATTCAGCAACTATAGACACACTTAATTAAATACATATATATATACATAAGGTAGTGATTTTTGTAAGAAATACAATAAATGTTTTATGGCTTGCCCTTAAGTATAATGGTTTCTTTAGCAGTGGTTTTAATGTCATTCCACCTCAAGCATAGATCCACATATAAACACACACTTCTTCACATTTGCATCACTCATCCATGGTAAGTGCCTGGAATGAAACTGTGTTTGTGTTTGTCTGTTTTTTCATAACCCACGCATGTGCATGTCTGTGCATTAGATGTTCCACTTAACTTGCAATTTGTACACTTTTTGTTCATTCTGTGTTTTAAAAACCCCATGTGTCTGTTTCAGTCAAACTGCGGTTCGCATGCCACATCTGGCCGTCATTCGGTGTCTGTGGAGGTACAGTTACAGAGACAGGAAGCTCGAGATTCTTTTACTCACGCTCAGAGACAGTACAGTTCTCTTCCACGGTAGGTGATTGTGCGGAATGACAAACGCTTTTTGGGTTTACTGTTTCATTGAATATTGGCAGAACATAAAAGTGTTCTGTAACTCGGTCGGTTCAGCATTGTTCCAACAGCAAAAGTTTGTGGGTTTTATTTAAGAAAACATCCAAAAATAATGTTATTCCGTGTCTGCGTAAGTCACTTTGGATGAAAGCATCTGCCAAATGGATAACACTTAGAAAACATGTGAAATCTAAATTAGATGTTTGTGGCTTTTAGTCCGTGTATTTGCTTTCCTACGATATTCTTATCAGGCAAATTATAAATTTTGTGTCTAATATTCTTACATCTCCCATTGTAGGCATCCTCGTAAGACCCCCACACCAGCGTCAGAGAGCGAGTGGGAACGTACATGCCCACCCGGAGATGGTTTCCAGGCGGCTAAAGACAGCGGGCGTTACTCCAGCTATCAGGGTCCCCGATCCATCCCACGCACCTTCCCTCGTCCCGGCTGCAGGAATGGCCTCTCCGGGCCCGTCGGAACCTCTCTGGGTGGCGGCTACAATGCCCGTGTCCTCCTGGAGGCCCAGGAGCTCCTCCGACAGGAACAGAGACGCAGGGAACAGGAACTGAAAGGAAGAGGCCTGTCAATGAGGATGGACTATGAATCCCAAGATTCCAAAGGACCCCTTCGACAGGATGTCCCCCCCTCCCCTTCACAGGTGGTTAGGCTCGGCCGCATCCACACACCAGAGAAGACACGGCCATTTTTGTCATGAGGAATGGTTTATCAGACCCTAGATTATTATGGTGTGCAATGCGATCTCTGATAGAACTGAGTGAAGTTTCGGACCCGGACACCGCCTTCCTTTGTGCCTTTCCGTTAGGAGGTTGAGGTGGTCCCACCCTGTCGGTGAATCCGGTGATGAGAAGGCTCTTGCATTGGCTGTGATGGACATCGTGCTCTGACAATCAACCCAAACAAGCCTCTGCTTTAGTATCATGTACTGTAGTTCATCTATTTCGATAAATCGAGAAGTTTTCCTCCTTTGCACAGGTGTTGATGAAGATTTTCGTTCTATGAAGTCGTTTTTGCTAGTGTGTCAGATGAATTTTAAACCTCAAGTTAAAGTTGTCAACTATATTTGTGTGTGATGTAGTAACATCAGATGTAGTTGCTGCTCAAAGAAATAAACACGTTTAGTTTCAAGGTACAGCATCAGTGACAACAGTAAAGAAAAGAGGAAATTCCACAAAGAGCGAAAAACAAAATAGGGTCACAGCAGGTCATTAATTGATGCTCCTCATTAAATTTTCAGTGCACTTTCATACACAGAATCCTCAACCCACTGCTGCCTGCCAGGTGTGTGTGTGAGAGTGTGTTCCTGCTCTCCCAGATGACCCACACTGAATTTTTCATCACCCACACCAGCTGCCCTTGAATTGACAGGCCATAGTGCTGTGGGAAACCTCAGTCACCGAGATTGACTTCCCTATCTTTCCTAAACGCACGCACGCACATGCACACACGCACTACACACAGTCTTCGTCCGTAAAAATGCAAATCACTGTGCAATAACCATATAGTCATAAAGTTTATTTCACTACATCAGCAGGATGTAGTGTAGACCATTCACTATTCCTTTAAACATAACTTTAAAAGTGCAGATCAACATTTGATACTTTTTTTAAGAATTAAGAAAAAAGGATATGTTCAACAAAAAATACTATTCATTTTAACCTGTTCTTAATTTTACCGACCTCAATAGGAGATATTTTAAAAATTGTTGGTAAAAGAAAACGGTTGATCCCTATTGACCTGGGCATTGGTCAACGGGGACTAAGGTTTTTCCAAAATATCTTCTTTTGTGTTATACAGAATAAAGAAAATCACATGGTTTGTAATGACAAGCAGTTTAGTTTACAATGACAGAAATCTATTGCCATAATGGCATCATTGATTATTTACTAAAAGACTTTACTCAAAAAATTAGCTGAACCATGCATCTGGAGGTGCTATGTAAGCTCCCCCCCTTATGTATCAAACATGGCCCTTTGCATATCAGCTCCACCCCCAACAGATGCCGAGGGGGTGACTTCGACACATTATCAGTGATGCACTTTGAGATCACACGCTAGAACTTTGAGTTCTGTGGAGAGGAACTCTCAGAGTTCTGGGCTGTGAATCAAGAGCTCCTGTGGAGCTGAGATGCTCTCAGACTTTAACAGGCCAGGTCAGCGCTCTCTGTGTAAGTGCCCGTGCCCGGGGGGTAGGGTCATATGAGCCAGCCGATGCTCGCTCGACACATAACAGTGTGACACATGGTGCGAAACACACTCTGCTGCCCAGGCACAGATGGTTGCTTGTGTTTGTGTGTGAAGGGGGGTGGGTATCAAAATTCTAATATGAAATGAGCTCCAAACAATCAAGACACTTTCTTATTGTTTCATTTGTTTCTTTAGATCAGATTGAGGACGTTTTTGGATCTTTGTAATATTCTTCCAGCCTGTTTTTTTACCTTTTTATATAAATGGAAATCTCTTTTGCACCTTTTTAGATGTGGGGGTTCCATATCCTAAAATGAAGAATGGTTTATTACACAATGACACCGGCAGGTCTAGACAGTCTATTTATGTGTTTCATGGCTGCAACCTCAAGTGTAATTTCAAAGTTCACGGACAGTCAGTTTCTATATTTTTGTTGTTGGTTTGTTTACAGAACTCAGTGTTTTCATTTGGAATTTTTACGCCTGTGTGCTTCATGTCTTCGTTATTTTGTGCTGTTAAAATGCAGTTCAGCAAATAATGATTTTAGAAACACAGCATCTGTTTTAATTACAAAACTCTTATAATAAAGGAAGAAATGCTCTTCTGTTTGTGGATTAACACTGTGGCCGTGTGCTTGTGCGTGCATGCGTGTGTGAGTTCATTTATCATCTTCTTTACTCTCGAGTCTGACATTTTTAGACACATTTTTAAAGTTCATTCTATATATGTGATGCCATTATTTTGATGCCTGCCATCCTGATTATAAAAGCGTTGCAACTCTGCCTCCTACAACTTTGGCTTGTTTAGAAGAACTTGGCCATATATTAAGTCATGCTGGCAAATAATACAACTTTCAAGGTTTGCATTGAACATAAGAGAGTTGCACCTCAACCAATATATGTAGGTATATCCGGTATATAAGTATAAAAATATATACATAGATATTGCTAGACAAACTAGATCCGTATCATGTATGGCCCCGCAGATTCAACAACAACAACTGCATACTGTGTTTATACAGCCCTCAAGTAACAGGCCCTAACAAGGGGTTATGGGATGCAAAGTGTCCACTGGTTGCATACTTTAGAATCTCAATATATGGATGATGTGCAATAGAATTTTAAAATATACTTGGATATTTTAGTACAATTCATGATATCTTGTTTGAGGGCTGGAATTATGCTGGTCAGTGATTTCTCAGAACTCTCATTTGTTACCATTATAACAAATATCATGATGTATTTATAACATATATGATATGTGCAAAGTATCCCTAAGTTCCCATAAGATCAGGTGTATATTGTGTAACAGGGAAGTAAGGGTGTAGGGACAGTCTCTGAAGAATGTAAAGGCACATGTCAATGGAACGATCCACCAAAAAGTATTCATCCAGATCATTTCAATTGGACCGCATTCCCATAAAATGCAATAATCACATTGTGACATTTGTATTTTAGGACGGGTATTTGGTTAAAACAGACCTGAAACAAGTGCATTTTCAAAATCGAACATTAGGCTAGTGGGATAAAAAGAAAGGACAAAGATAGAAAGGGAGAGAAAGAGGGGTAGAGAGTTGTGTAGCGGAGCAGATGGAGCCGCTAGTTTCTCCAGCTGTTTGAAGGTGCCACTCTCACCTGGGTTCTGAGCCATACAGAAGCAACAGATGTGCTAATTATACACGGACACACACAAACCTTTTCCATTTTCTACTCCTTTGGCTCACACAAACAAACCGAACAGTCTCTGTAGCATCAAAACCCAACATTTGAAAGGTTCCTTTCTTTTTTTCTCTTTGTATGTGTGTTTGTTTGGCCTTTGTAGAAATGTCAGTATTTTTACCTTGTGAAGATATATATATATATTTATATACCTATGTATGGGATATATAGGAAGAAAAACTGTATTAATCTTATAAAATGTAACATTTCTGTTGAAAAAATTTGCCAATGATTGTGTGTGTGCGTTCCAACTTCGTCTATCGTTTTCTTGGGTTTAAAGATCTTTATTTCTTCTTAAACCTCATTTCCTTCCTTACTAGAGATAACATGATCACATTATTTTTGTATTCCGCTCTTAAAAGACATATAAGCAACAGCAAAAAGGAAAGAAAGAAGCAGTATCGTGCAACCTTAAGAAACCTCAGGCTTAAGATCCTATAAACCATTTTGAGCGTCGTTCATAAGCATTGTAAGCACATCTACTAAAGCAGAAGTGGCTTTAATCGCTGGTATGCTATACTTGGCCAATTTACATCAATGTCATAGATTACAGTATGTGTAGTGCAAAATAAGCTTCTATGAAAGGGATTTATGTATTTTAAAAAATTAATGCATTTCGTTTGTCATCAATGTGATCAACAGAGATAAGTCAAGCTGTACTTGGGACGATCAGCAGTTTTTTTTTTCATGCTTTTGATTTTTCCTCATTCAGTAAAGGTTAATCTGTATCCCGTGTCCGTAGAGATTTTACAAACTCAAATCGCCCTTTGTGTTCAGAAATGAGTTCTGGTCATTCATTTGTGTAGCCTTTTTCCTTTTGCTATAGAATTCTACTGTGAACGCTTGTGAAACCATCAACTGTTACCTTTATTTGCCGTCAGTTGATGATTTCTCAAGACGCCAGTATTCATTTTAATTTGTTTTTTAAGGATGATCGAGTCCATTGGTTAGACTATGATCGACATTTGTGGTGGTCTTCTTGAGTTTCTTATTTCCTTTAAAATCACATTCTTTTTATTCTTAGTTCAGTGGATTTCACGAGATTTCAGATGTATTGCATCCAATGAGATTTTCAAGTCTGTTTCATATAATCATTAGGAATTCACTCTTCACAGATGTTCTGAAGATCTCAAATATAATAATGACAAAGGGTGTATGTGCGGTACATCAGGTAAAAACAGGTTAAGAAAAAAGGATGGAGACTGACAGACAGACCCACTTTCTTAAGTTTTTACACTTCACAAAGGTTGTTTCTTAGTTAAACAAGAACACATTTCTTAAGGGTCTTGTTTGGCTATTATTTATTGTGTGAGGGCATCGTGGCCAGTCCGTTGTCTTTGCCCTTTACCATTCTCAGTCTGGGAATGAATAATCCTGCCATTGTGAACACCGGACAGAGATTTCAGAGGTTAATAAGCATGTCCACAATGAGAACACCGTGGCATGGTACTATCTCTTTTCATCCCTCAGAAATAGTCGGTGCCCGTGAGTTATTGTCAGATCTCAGTGGCCATTCACTCCACTTGAAGAGATTGATTCTCGGCACAGCTGTAACGCGGGCAATAGCTTTAGTCCTCAGCCAGCGGTCTTCAATGAAAAGTGCTCTTATTAGATTTCCAATTTCAATTTTGCTCGGAACGATTTCTGTGGTGGAGGAGGGGACCACACAGACAAGTTTATATTAAAAAACCCACATATCTATAATATCCAGCTTCACAATAAATTGTTTTATTATACTGCTCTCTTGAATACATTGATTCTCTTGGTCAGTTCCGTTCAGATATTATTGTCCTAGGCAGCTGCTTTTTGTACATACTCACCCTAATATCACGCTGTTTTTCACATAAATGTACTGTGTTTAAGATTCTCAGGATTACCGGGATTGGATGTTTACCTGTATATTAAGGTCTTTGTCTTGACATCCTCTGGTTTCTGTCTTGTCTTGGTCTCAGTTTAGGTGGTGTCTACAACAACACTTGTTGGGTATTTACTCAATTCTAAAGCCAGGAACTGCAGAGCATGTGATGTGTTTCGAAATCAATTGTGCTTCTTGTCTTTTCTAGAGACAAAGATCTATTAGGCGCAGGAAATGTGACTGGTCAAAGGTGTTAAATTAAAGTAGGGTTGTTTATTGTTAAAGCTGTTAGCCACTAATTCAAAACACAAATTACACCACAATACATGTCTGTATTATCTAATATGTCAAACAAAGATAAAAGCGTCTTCCAGATGACTAAATGTAAAATGTGCACTTTTTGACAGTGTAAGTTTTGTCTGGCAATAATTTTATTTAAATACAATTCAGTGTCTTGTTATAGGATTATAATCTGCGATGTGTTCTATTTTCAAATTATCATCTGAGATATAGTATATCATAAGATAATATACTCCATGATGTGGTCTGTTGTACAATTATTTTATGAGATATGATCTGTTCTAGGATTATTCTTTAAAATATGATCTATTCTAGTATTATACTCTGAGATATTTTTGCATTATAGCATTATCCACTGAGATAAGGTCTATTGAAGGATTATTCATTTCACTTTAATTTCGATAGTCCACCTTAGACTGACTAATGTTGCAACTACATGTCAACGTATTTTCAATAAAGTTTTAGGACTGTCAGTTTAGGGGTTATGGAAATAGTTAGGGATGGTTTTAAGATTTAGGTAAAAAGAAAATGTTTACATGGAGTTCCAAAATCATATTGCCAGTAGAACGTCCTCTGAGTCATTTTCATAGTAAAGTATTTGTAGATATTAGAGAGACAGTCTACTTATTCTCTATTGACTGATAGTTGATAAGGAGTTTGTCAACTACCTGAGTTAACTTTGTAAAATATTGAAAGTGGACAATCAGAATAAAGGGTTTCCTGATTATCCTCTGAGATATGGTTTATTATAGGATTATCTTCTGAGATATGATCTATTAAAGTAGTATACTCTGAGATATAGTCTATACTTGAATTTTCCTCTGAAATATATATTTTCTATGATTATATAGTAAGTCCCAACAATATAACTGTAAAATTGTGCTTTGGCCCCCATTTGCCACCCTACATATTTAAATGTGGACCTTCCCATGAGGACTTATGATTTCTGTTGCTGACTGTATATTTGAAGAAATCCCATGGACATGAGCTGCCCCCTCGGTTAAAGAATGACCTAACTGATTAGCCAGTTTTTGTTTATTCATTATGTAATATGAAGAGATGGCAAACTAATGTTTTAAAGCAGCATTCCATCACTACAAATAAACTTCTGTTAGCACTGAACCTTATCCTGCTATATAACATCAAACTCATTTCATCTCTTTCCTCCCACCGGCATGAATTTGTCCTCATTTCAAATCTCTAGGCAAAGTTTACTGCCAAATGATGCTGAGATTGCTTTAGCATCACAAACAGTTTTTAACCCTAAAGTGCTGTTTCGTTCTGACCAGAGATCAGTTTAATGCAGTGATGGAGAGGGGTGGAACGTGAGTGGAGGATCAGAGGGTAGAGAGTTTTCTACCCTGGGGTAACTCTAGGATCAGTAAATCTCTAGAGATGGATTTTTCTTTTGATGTGTTAAAAGCATGGAACGCTGATTATGGGTCTCTTTGTGCTGAGTGACGGCCGTGTTTTACACCATGGACCGGACACTGGTCACGTATGAAGAAGTGTGTCACCAGTTACACATGACAGTTTTATGTGTCACTCACAGTCTGGAGAAGAAACATGCTCGGCTGCCCAGATCGTGACATATCAGAGTCTGTAAGACAGAATATAGAACATTTTGTGTATATATATTTTTTGACATCTCGGTGGATTTCTTTTATGTTTGAAAATGTGTGTGTGTATATATATATGTGTGTATGTGTATATATATACGTGTATGTGTATATATATGTTTACTATATATACTATATATATATATATATGTTATATTCCTGGATTGCACTTGTATGTTGGGTTTATCTAAACTAGGACTTGTACCTTTGCACTTGTGTATGCTTTATTGAGGAAAATGAGGAAAATTAATCACGAAACATCTAATCCTCATTAAAAGTTTCTATTTACAGAATATCTGCATAAGAAATGTGCTTATTTATTATCATAAACACACACATGAATATATATTTAGAAAATACTTGTAATAGTATTTTTTTATTTAAATAATTAAAGTTGTACATACATATTATGTATGCATGCATGTGTATTTATAAAAACAAAATGAAAAAGCACAATACACTGACAGATATAATTTAAAAATAAACTTTATTCTGGACGTGATTATTCACAATGTATCATTTTGACAACCCTAAAACAAACCATGTACTAAATATGGTTTTATAAGTTAAAATATTTAATCAAATTTAGCCATTATTCTGTTATTTCCATCGATAATCTTGGAATGCTCAACCTCATGGTTGAATTTGAAGAAAAAACTTAATATGCATCTTGCTTTTAAATTTTAAACATCTTCAGTGTATTGTAAGAAAATCCAAATAAAAAAAAATTGAACATCAACTCGTATCATTTGCCACTACTACTCTGCTTGCTGTAAATGTAAATATTTGACAATCAGTGTAGATATAAACTTTACACAACAAAACTTTACTGTGTCTTAACATGAAACAATTTACACCCAATATATGTTTGAGGAATGTTTGAAATTAATTAAATATCCTGTTTCAATATTAATTAACTGTGTAGGAAATCTGATTAGATCAAATATTTCTATTAGAACTCACAACAAAATAACGATATATATTACAAATAATCTTTTTAAATAATTTCTTCACATAAATGTAAAAAATATTCTTACATTTTAAAGAAATAAAATTTGTTTTTTTAATAAACCTGTTTATTTTTTTGGTATTTACTAAGCAACATCAATTATGTTTTACGGTGCAACAGTTTTATTAGAAACCAGAATATTGGATTTTTCTAATGCATGTAAATGTAGTCAATAAAAGTTTACTGCCACATTTGTCTAATCACTCGCTCAGTTACACACAATCACAACTGTAATGAAGGTTCAGCCCTCGCTATTAACAGACTGAGAGAACTGAAATAACTCAAAAAAGAACTTTGAACATCTGCCTCAGTACAACAAAACACATGAGCTTAAGAGACCATCCTGCCTACATGCGTAAAGTCATTCACATCAGTCAGACATCATCTGGCACCTTTCCGTTTTTGTGTTAACACCTGTTCTAGCACCTGTTACAATCTCCGGAGATATATCATATCCTTAAACCTTTCTTTCTTCACCTGTCTCACTTTCTTGCTCTTTTCCTGGTTTTATTATTTTCTAAAACCCCAAACGATAACAACGTATCTTGATTTGTGTCTGTGTTTGGTGTTATTTGCTTTATGTATTATACAGATTTTCACACGTGTATAGCACACTGTATGTAGTTGTATGGTATGGATGTCGTGCGAGGTTTGCGTGATGTGATGTATTACCCCTTTAAATGCAGGAATATGAAGAAGGCCTCACTGTTTTTTACATACGGATCAAAGGTCATCCCTTGTGTTTAAACTCAAAGGTCAAATTCAAATATGTCAGTCTTAACTTGAATTACATCATGTTAGCAATGGGGCTGCCCGTCTCCTTCTGAGAGGGGATATGAAAGCGGCCTTCACCGTGACCGTGAGGGCATAAATCACACTCGCACACCAACGGCTGCTGTCACATGGTTTTGGATTTGTAGATTTTCCCCTTGTTACTACATCCTATTATTTTTCCATACGGCAACCGCATTTTATGGGTTTCCAACTTTCATTGCAGTTGTTTTATAAGTTTCCACAAATAGGCTTAGAAACATATCTTCTTGCATATGTGACCATGTCTTTGAAAACCATTTTTTAATATTTACCTTTTGTAAATAAAATAATTTAGTAAACTAAATTCTTTAAAAAAAAAACATATCAACTGAAGTTTCTCATCTTTGGATTTCCAACTTCTAGCCTGCATTTACAGGTCGGATCACATATCCAACTAGGAAAGATTACTATTTGCTGTGCGTTAAAGTGAAAATCAACATAAAAGATTGTTGTTAACTAGCACCTGTTCACTTATATTGGTTTTGTGCTAATACAATAGAAGTGATTGGTTGCCACTGCTATTCGGTTACCAACATTCTTCCAAATATCTTCTTTTGGGTTCTGAAAAGGAAAAAAAACATTTCACCTTTAATTCGACAAGAGGATGAGTAAATTAGGATTTTTGCGTGAAATATCACACATTTTTGGAGGGACTCGACCTCCCTTGGCTTTTCTGATAACCTCCTTTACTTGTGAAGATTCGAGTCAGACACTTGCGAACCCCAAAATGAATGTAACACATTTAGTCTGATATATCTCAAGGGCTGTTTCTTATTTTTGTCTATTAATATTCAGAACTTGTAACGCTTCTGAAGGTACAACAGGGGCGTGCTTAAAATGTGCCTTCAAGCTTGCATGCCAACTAGGCTGTTTGGCTGCAGGGTGTTTCAAACATTTTAAATTACACTTTTTGGAATAATTCTATTACTATTCATGTTGAAAGAGCCAGGCTTAAAGGAAAAGACAGTTCGAATCAATCCTGTAGCATACAAACATATTGTTAAACAAAGAATGGATACTGTTCACTTTATTCCCTGCGTTCTCTTTGTCCTGTAGGTTGGATCTGTTCGATGGATGAGAATGTAATAAAACATCAGCACTAACTCAAGTTCAGCAGCCAACTATTAACTCAATGGTGGTTAGAGGGATCGTTGAATGGTTATTGCTGTAGGTGTTGGCAGTTTTGATGTCACATTTGCTGGTTCCAACATGTGGATGAAGTGATTTATGAAGTAGGGATGGATCTTTGCTTGTATTGCAAATGAATGTGAATGAAAGAATACTAAGGTAACATTAGTTGGTCAGAAGTTCAGATTTGTTGAGGTTTCTAGGAAAAGGTCTTTTAAAAATTTGGTTTCCAATGCCAGGAAAAACAGACTTTATTATTCGAGATACCGAGACGGTCTACATAGCAGCTGAAAGAATCCAGCTTTCGGCCTACACATATATACAATTCCCCCGATTTGTGGTCAGCACTTTCAATGCATGTTACTATTATTGTTACTTTATCAAACAGTCAACCAAAATGGGCTCTCTACATTTTCTGCTAGTGTCAGGCCTATAGGATATTTTACTTTGTATAATTCACATTATATACAAATTAACATATTTTTCCCAAATAAGGAAATGTAAATATACCAGTTTTTTTCTATTATTTAAAAATATATTGTAAAAAATATATACAGTATATCATATATATCTCTATGTATATGCTTATTAATTATTAAAGTAATGTAAAAACTACAAATAAAACATTTGAAAAACAATTAAAATTGCCGTTCATGCTTTAAAATATTTACCTAAAATCTAAAGAAGGATCTTCAAGAAAATACTTAAGATCAAAAGGATTTAGAACACAATATGTTGGAAAAACAAATGTACTAGGATATGGAAATCCCAGTAAGTAAAATATGACAAATATCAACTGAATCTCAACTTTCGTTTCATGCTTACTTTAATAGCAGTAAATAGTAATTTCTTAGAATTTGATTTATAACTTCATGAAAGATAGGAAATCATTTTTAATGTTGAAAATTGAAATGTTGTTACAGAGTCTCTCAGTTGAGTGTTTAAATAATGATGAGGACCAACATTAACGCTGCAGAAATCCAGAATGTTGAAATATCCTGCTGTGTCTGTCTGGATCAACGTTAAAGTATACTAATGTGTACTTTATTTAATTAGTTTAAATCTATCAATGTTAAAGTAGTGGAGTTAGTGTACTAATAGCTCTCGGTACTAAACTGGTCACCCTTATAGTTTATTAAAGTATATTTTGTAATTTAAAGTTTAAACTAATAATAAGTAAACTAATAGTATTTTTTATTTAAAAAAAATAAACAGTTGGAAGAACTGAACTTTTACATTTTAAATAAATTTTAAAGTGTATTTATATAACAGGTCATAGGAGAGGGCATTACTGCAGTATTAAGGTGAAAGATGGAAATGATTCTAGAAGCCCCACCGGTGCTGTGAAGCCCACAACAATTTAAATAGTATTGATGTAGAGTATGGTGGTGTACTGGTTTGTTTAAAGATATCGATTAGTTAACTTAACCATGCAGGAAAAATACTCAAATAGTATCACTAGAGAGGGTGTATTGACCGACCAGCCCTCCCAGCACAGATTTGCTGGTTCACCGGTTAGAACAGTTCCAGCTTTTTCCCAGATTCTCTCTTGGTTTGGAAATCAAATGTATATCATGTCCTCTAGTGATTTAAATTCCTGTCCATTGTCCGTAAACTTATGACCCCCGGTAAAGAGGCAACAACTTAATGTTAATCCAAACAGACACAGCAGGATATTGCGACAGCAGAGGTCTGGATTTCTGCAACGTTAATGTTGGTCCTCGTCATTATTTAAACACTCAACTGAGAGACTCTCAAATATGTTTATCACTGCCCAGAGCTGATGAACCATCTGTAAAGTGCTTTGTGTGTGTGTAGGGTGTAGTGTTGTTTGTCAGCTGTTAGATGAAGCTCTCCACATGCTGTACACGTTTTATTTCGGACTGTCGAGAGCTTAGAGGTCACTGCATGAAAAGTGAGTGAGAGTTCGAACTTCTACAAACACGCCACCAGTTCAGAAGTGGATCATTTACCAGCTAAATCCTGTTCAATACATTTCTGTTTAGAAATGGCAGAATGGCGTAGATCGAGGCCTGATTTCTTAAAGCTTTATGCTGATGGGATGGCATTTTGAAATTGAGAATTTTGTAATTGTTCAAGGCTCATAAATATTAAAAGTAGTTTTTACAGTATAGTAAAGTATTAAGTGTCATAGAAGAATTAGTTGTTTAGTTGTATTTTTATGCATTTGCCTTGCTGGCAACTGCTCCAATCTCAGCATCATCACCATCATGAAACTCTTTATTAAATAAATCCAATAATACAAATTAATAAATGCATCAAAATAAATTCCCAAAACGGAAGATTCTGGGATCACTTAAACACACTCTTCTCATCAAAAATCTTTGTCTTTCCTCCGTAAAACCCAAAATATATTCTGAAGTACATTGATGACCGAACAGCAGTAGACATAAGCGTGACGTTCGAAAGTGCCATGTTCTTTAGTTTTTCGTCAACTTACTAGTTCAAAATATAGAGCCAAATGTATAATGTTTTTATTGTCATATTTATTATCATTACTATCATTCATTTTTATTAGGTATTACTTTATTCTAATGTTAATTTGTGTACTTATAAATCTTTTATTAACAAATATCTTACTAATATCTTAAAAAGAATGAGAAGGAAAGAGAAAAGGAAACGTCAAAATCTATTTTTGTTTTTCTTTCATCTTTGTATACACTCTTTTTCTCGTTTCGGACTGCCTGTGGACATATTCACATTAATCATTCACCTTCAGTCATTTCATTCTGACTTTTACGTGTGACCAGGCTCCAGTCTGGCAGGAGAATGTTTCCATGGCAACTGGCTGAAAACACAGATCCTGGTTGCAATGACATTTGCTTTGCAATAATGATGTGATCAAAAAAATGTCTTTAAAACGATTCAGATTTGCTGCTCAGTTTGAAGCCACGACTCTTAACTGCTCATATCTTCAGATTCTTCCAACGACTCAAAACAATTCACAACATTGTTTCCAACCTCTGAACACCGGAGTCAGATGGGAAATTAAAACCACTTAGCTTTGTTTTCGTGATATTGCAACAGTCTGACAGATGAAATGTTTCAAGAAACCATCTGTTGCATTGTTTAGTGGATAAATACTAGCTTCCTTATTGTGTCTTGTAGAATGGGACAATGTGGAAAAAACAAAAGAATATTAGATAAAGAGACACACACACTCCCTTGTGTTTCTTTAGCTCTAGGCTGTATTCAAAATGAGTCGATGCAGGAAGTCAAAACCACACCGCATCACCCAGAGAGTCAGTCAATCAGAGAGTCTTTCTTCTCCCTATCTCTTTCCTTTCAGTGTCATATCCACATAGAATTGTCTGGCTGTGCCTTGAATAGGAATGACTGTTAATCCTACAGTTTCCTTTGACCTCCACCGGCACCTTTTTCTTTGCAGTCGATATGTCAGAAAATAATGTAAAATAACCCCGGCGTGTGTGTTAAAATTTGTTTTAAAAGCAGTGTTCATGTTTTGTGAAATTTCTGTTTAGCATCTGTCATGTGAAATAATTCCCCTCGACCTTTGAAAGAGGATGTGCCTTATTTCTGATCAAGGCTTTTGGTTTTTCATAGAAACATTACTGTGAGTTATCATTACACTTCATGTCATAATAGATGACAAGACTTCTCACATACATTACTGTGTATGCTGTTATACATATAGAATAAATTATGTTTGCAGAGAAGAAAATTATGTTTAATATAGACTGTCAAGACGGAGGACAGATGTACACACAGAAACTAATTTAAATGGCATCAAGAGAGCTGTCAGAAATATTTGACGCGCTCAACCCATAAGCCCAGAGTGAAATTAAAGGAATAGTTCACCTAAATGAAAAATCCTCGTGTTATTTAGGTTTCCGTCGAAAAACATATGTGCAAATATTAAACCCACATTTTCGATCAATAAAGTGGAGGACAGGCTATTTTGTCTTCGCATTTTTGTACATATAAACATTAAGATAAGTGATTATAACAGGAAAAAAGATTTGGTCCATTTTCTGAAGAAAATGTGAGTTGTGCTTGCGGTGTCAAAACTGAGAACCGCGCAGTAAGAGTTATAATTCTCTAAGAAACTGAACTAAGCCAATCCACGTGTCTCTATATCCTTCTGATTCAGAGATAGGTCTCACTGAAGGATGCTAAATTAATGTGTTTGGTTGCAATGCCTGTTGTTTCATGGCTTCATGATGATTCTGATTGGTTGCCTGGGTAAAATGAGGCCATCCCCTTAACTGTAAGACAATGTGGTGTGAAGATATCCTATCTGGAACGTTTTTCATAATGGCAGTCAAATGGTCCATTTAACGTCTTTGCAGAATTCGGGTGGTCTTAACCATTGCACCCCATTGTGAGGTATGTTTAACCAGAGCCTGGCAGCCTCTTCAAACTTGGTAAACCACATGTTAGAGCTACAATCTATCAAATTTGGGCGCAATGTTAATTCTATAGGATTATTAAGGTACCCCAGATTGCTTATAAAAGTCTTAGGAAATGTGTCCTTGGTAAGCCAGTCAATTTGAGCCCCCATTCATGGGTCTATGAGAAATGGTGTGAGAAGAGAAGTGTGCCAAAGAATTGTTGAGTAAATCGGGAAGAAGAAGAAGAAGATCCCTGAAAATAATAATAATGATGTTGATCCAAACCTATATGCTGTTCATACTCACAAAAAAGATATTTTGAAGAAAGTGCTGGTATCCATTCACCTCTATTATGGACACAAAACCAACGCAAGTTAATGAATGAGCGCCAGTTAACATCGTTCTTCAGTGTTGAAGAAGAAAGAAAGTCATACAGGTTTAAAGACAAGAGGATGAGTAAATCATGACAGAATGTTTTTTTTGTTGGATGAACTACATCTGCAAAACACAAAAGAAGATATTTATCAACACGTAAGTAACCAAATCACCCATGGACTTTGAGTGTATAAGCACAAAACCACCATGTCATTTCTCAAAATATCTTCTTTTGCATTCCACAGTAGATATACTGGTTTTAAACAACATGAGATAGAGAAAATGATAACATCCCTTCAACCACTTAAAGGTGAAAGACTACTTAAATCTAAGACAGTGTGATAGTATTCAGGTTTGGCACAGCATATGGACAGCATTCTAGTCTTCTGATTGTCTTAAATCAACATTTTTATGACATGACATTTTAAACTAGGTAATGATGGGGAACGGTCAGCATGGATCATTAAGAGGTCTTCATGTCCACTTGAAGACTATTCCAGCAGGGCTAAGATGTCATACGATAGAGAGGAAGAACGATGGAGTTCAGCCTCTCGTTTAAGTCCTTCTAACGTCCTTCTTGTGTTCCTTCATTTGTCTTATAGATTTGTCAAGCTCGAACTGAAGGCAAACCCTCCACGGCAGGACGGTTGATATTCACGAGGGCTCTGACATCGACCCCAGACTATTTTTATCCCATTGTGCTGGACTAATTACTGCTCTGACATCACCTCTTCAAGACGGACAGCTTATGAACAAAGCATCTGGGGAGTATTTTTAGCTTGTTCTTAAGAATCAACTACGAGAGAGCATCAGGGACACAGAAAGAGAGAGACACACAGGAAGTGCCCTTGCAGCTGGATACAATGTTATCTCAGGAGCAGGACAGGAAATAGGGTTCAATCACTTCCTGTGGAGTGGAAGCTTTGTTAGGATAAAGGTTTCGATCGGCTTTTTTCCTACCTGAGGTTGTTCAGCGTGGGGTGACTGGAGCAAACGATCACAGAAATTTAAAAGAAATTTGATATTATTTTGTCAGTGAACATTTTTTGTCGCACACACGCTAATTGGGAAAAGTAAACATGTTAAAAATAAAAAAATGACACAAAATGTTTTGTGTCGGCAAACATTCACAACAAAAGTTGCTGTGTTTCTACCTAAAACTATTTAAATAAAAAAGAATACAATTTAAAGATTCAAATTTATAAAATGTACTGTTTAAATGTTGTGTATATATAAGTAAAAGGTAAATCTGATAAACTGGTCTATATTAAAAACATTAATTTAGTAAGTAATTGATTTTACATTTTATACACTTATGTTTGTCAATCTCACAGAAATTAGCTGTTGAATATGCAATCAATTATTTTAATATATAGATAATATAACAATTTTTCAGAGGCACCCTCATGTCAACCCAAATCTGTATGATTTTCTCCTGCGAACACAAAATAAGATATTTTGAAAAGGCCTCTGTGACAATCTTCAAAATATCTTCCCATAACATCATGGTATCTTCCACCCTAGTCACTAAATGACTTTTTGCAAACCACCACCATTCCGCTCAGTAATTACAGCATGTGTTGTTCTAAACTTCTGATTCCAGACCAGTCTGTGCTGTAAAATGTTTTCAGTAACATAACTTGTACTGTGTGTACTGCAGGGGATGTTTCTACTTTGGCTGATGGTGTTGCGGTGTGTTCTGTTATTACCAGACAGAATTAGCTCAGAGTGTGAGAACTTGATTTGAGGCTTAGATCCGCCAATATAGAACGTACCACCTACATGCCTACCATACACACTTCCAGACTCTGCAGGGTGTCTGGATGTGGTAAATGAAATTATTCTCGCTTATACACAGATTAATCTTCTTCTTTCCTCGTTCTTGACAGTTTTTCTCCCTCAGAACTGAAATGAATTAATAGCTCATTTGGAGTGTATTGTGTCTCTTGTCGCTGGATGCTTGGGGCTGAATGAAGAAACAGCAGCTGGTCTTAGTTACCTGAGAGGAACATCAGCTTCTTTATATCATTTACTGATCCAGTGTTCCTTTACTGGATATTATTTTTCCTTGCTTTATAAACTAAGAAAGCTGTGGTATAAACAAACTTTTTGTTATATGCATGTATACATACATTTAAGATCCTTTCCTATGCATATAAATATGTATTAATATCTATACGTGTGTATGCATGCAACTTAATACAAATTCTATGTACACTTTCAGGAAAGAATGCACAATACTTATTGAAAAGGTTGTGGTGTGTATCATTTTGGACTAGTGTCTATCTTTGACATACTAATATGCACAACTTTTTTTGTTGTCTTTTGTTTTTAGAAAAGAAAACTCTTTTTTTATTAGTCTGACAGTACAAGCTGTTCACTCAATTTTACTTTTTATTTAACAAAGGAAGTTTTCGTTCTTTATTATTTTATTCATTTAATTTTCTAAACTTTTCAACAATGTCAGTGAAATGTTTGGTCACACACCTTTAAATATAACATATACTGTCCTGATTTGTAAGTTTGTATTGTTTTTTAATTGTAAACATTACCTAAATTGCAGTAATAATTAGTTAATAATAATTAGACTTAGATCATTAAAAACATATTAAAGAAAGTTTTGAAAGAATGTAACATTTCTTAGTAATAAGAAAGAAGGGTACAAAAATTAATGGTATTGTTCGCTCAAAAGTTTAAATTCAATCCCCATTTACTTCTGTAATTTTAAAATCTTTATTCCTTTCTTTCTTCTCCAGAATAAAAGATAATTTGAAGAATGCCAGTAACCAAACAACAGCCGAATTTCTATTGTATGGACACAAAACTAAGACAAGTAAATGTGAACCACTATTGGATGTTAACCAACATTCTTCAAAATATCTAGTATTGCGTTCTGTACAAGAAAATCATACAGGTCAGAAATTACTTTAATAGTTTTGGTAAATGATGGCCTAATTTCACTTTAATATATTACTTTACTTGGCTGACATTTAATAGTTGGGCACATAATTTACTAATTTAATAACGCGTGATAAATATGAGAAAACAAATACACTAGCAATGTAGACAGCCTTGTTCATCAATCATGCATCACTCTCAGTGCAAACAGTTTTGGAGCAAATCGGTATCACCGTTGCGTGTATGTTTTATAGTGGAAAACACACATAGTAAAACAAAGGTACCATTATCTCACTTGAGCCCTAAATCCCAATACGATATCGATTAACTCATTATCCTAAACACTGTTGTACAGAACTTCTTACATTCATCTGTCACAACATCTGAAGTAGACTCCACAAGACTTGAGAGTCCACAAATTCTCCTTCCTGTGTGTGTGTTTAATGATGGCTTCTGTCTATTTTCTAATTAGATTAGAAACAACACGTTATCTTAATGAGAGGACAGAAATAAGAAGCTTAATAATATCAGACTTTAGTGTCGTGCTCCGCTGATCCTATCGTTAATTAAACTGCTTTTTAATGAGCTGAATGGATTAACAATTAATGCTATAACCAGCTTTTAATGCATGACTGGAAACAAAATAATATTATACATTAATGAAGGTGTAACAATATATGAATGCAAATCACTCTGCAGCTCTGAATTTTATTCTGCATTTCAACATAAAACCCGGTGTGAATGTAGGTAATAGTGTCATGGTGTTATATTCAAACTTGGAACTAGTAACTTTTACCATAAATTTTATGGTAACTTTCTAGTAACTTTTACCTATTAACAATAGTATTTACCCGGTTAAAGAAAACTTGATACCATGTGCAAAACCCATTGTGTGCTTAGCATGATTTGTATAGTTGTGTTTGCATTTTGCAGTGTTGTCCTGGTGTGACGCAAGGTGGATCGGCAGCACACATACAGCATATCAGGTTTAAAGGTCAATAAAAAACTTTAAAACAAAAACCCCAATACGGTTCCCCTTTCCCCTAAAGGGATAGTTCACCCAAAATGAAAATGTTGTCATCGTTTACTCCAGATATTTTGAAAAAAGTGGCACCTCTTCATTTCTATTGCATGGACAGCAAAGAAATGCAAGGGAATGGCTGCCAGTTTCCAACATTCTTCAAAATGTCTTCTTTTGTGCTCTGCTGACATAAATAAGTCATACAGGTTCAAAATGACTAAAAATGATATAATTTTCATCTTTGGGTAAACCATCATCCTCAAATGTGCAGAAATAACATACTCCACCTGCAGTCTCTTTTTCTCACATGCACACACAATTGTATAGGTAGTACCCATGAGACGTTGTTACCATCCCTGCACATCCATCTCTTTCACAATTAGCATAAGGCCCAACATACGTAATATCACTCTCTCTTTACACACACATACAGAGTTTTGACCTCTGTACATTATAAAGCAGGTATGAGAAACATGCACACCACTGAAATCCTTAGTAATTACTAAAGTAACCCGCAAATATCACAGCCAGCTTGCAGTGGCATAAATTATTCTCTTTTTTCTCTCTCCTCTCTTTGTTCCTATCTCTCTCTGTCCGACTCGGTTTAAGTTCTCATCTTTCAGGTGCTTTAAAAGCAAGACAAATAAAGGCTTTCAACACACAAAGGTAAGAGAAAATGTCTCTCTGACTCCCTCTGTTCCACACAAACACACAATCACTTTCTTGATCTCGTGTTTTTTTACTTTCTGTGTTTCTGCTAAGTTTAAATGTTGTTCCGTTCATGTTGAAATAAAAGGCTTAGTTTAATCACTGCATGCTTACTGCTTATTTAATCCACGCTTTACACCTTTAATGCGATGCACACACATGCTTCACACCCTTAAGAGTGCTACTCACACTGAAAAATTTAATCACAGTCATAGAAACATAATGTTTATTTCTAAAGCCCATTTTTACAATTCATGAATCACCTTTTGTATGCATTGAAAGATGTTTTAGGTTGGCACAAGGTTTCTTCCTGATCTAGTCTCTTCTCTTGAAACTTATACCTTGGGTTTGCTCGCTGGAGAGTTTGTTAGACGGTATTTTTAAGCTGCTAAGGACAATATGTGTTGTGAATACCAATATACAGTTGCATGAACTTGTTTGTATTATTAACAATAAGATGTATTTGTAAACCTTAATAAATGTAGATAGGTAGATTGGTAGGAAGGTAGATAACAGATGGATGGATGGATGGATGGATGGATGGATGGATGGATGGATGGATGGATGGATTGATGGATGGATGGATCATGGAACTGTTTGGGTATAAGCATTCTTCCACATATCTTTCTCTATGTTCTACCATCAATGACATTTATAAAGATAAGGAACAACTCAGGGGTGAGTAAATTATGATAGAAATTAAAATTTTTGGGTGAATTATCCCTTTAAGCTATTTCATAATATACTTGTGAGACCAGTTCTCTCTTACCCTGTTACGGTTATGTCCAAAAAGAATATATTAATATTATCTCAACACTCAATCCTCTGAAGTCTAAAAGTAGCATAAAGGTGAAGTATTATCTGATCTTTGAAGATTTAATGAACATCATGAATACATTTAGATGAATTAATGGTAATATAAAAGTGGTTTTTAGTGTAGAGGTTTATTTTTAGAATGGAAGCTGTGCTTGGTTTAAAGACCGCCGTTCGGTGGGGGTGGGTTGAGTGGGGGTTTTGGGGGAATATGTCAGGATGTTGCATCAAGGCAGAGTCCTCGGAGGAAAGACAGTATTCCCAAAAGTCGAACCGCCCTCCCTAACTCTCCCTCTCTCCTGCTCGCTCGCTCTTTCTCTCCCTCCAGAGAACGTGACCATCCTAATGAGTCTTTTGTTCGCTAGAACTATGAAATACAGAGAAAGCCTCTCGTACTCTCTCACACACAGTCGTGAGCACATATTGACTTGGACTTTTGCTCAGTGTTTAATAGGTCAATGGGAAAGGCCCCAACGCAAACATGTGTGATAGAAAAACAAGATGTGTGCCCATCTTAGTATCTATTTGTGATTGACTACATGACCAGATGCTTTAGTGATCTGAATTGAAATGATCAAGATGATCAGATCATCCTTCAGATTTAATCTCTTAAGCCTCTGTTCATAAATGTATGTTTTTCCAAAACAGTTTTTGCATTTTTCCACATTGGCTTTGACCATGTGTGTAAAGTATTCTATCACTCTCGAAAATTTGACTGTGTGCAACAATTAATAAATTTACACAAAAGTTGTGCGCTTTATTTGAATGTTGCAATATTTGTATGTAAAGTTTACAGTTTCAGTTTTGTGAAAAAATGTAAGTAAACATTTTAATGAAATCTCATTAACTATAAATATTTCAATTAGAAAAAACTTTTTTTAAATTCCACATCAAAGATAAAAAGCATGTTTAAATATTTATTCATGAAATTTAGAGGAGTAAAACATATGATATATGCCTTATTGTATAGTACAAAAACATTGACTAATGTACATCTCCTTGACGAAAGTTGAGAATGTAAAAATAGTTTTGTTCATTAAAATGTAACTTTTGTGACAGTATAGTGCTCACATAAAAGCACTGGGCAGAGATATAGTCATTCAGACTCTTTGGTCGTCGTAAGCACAGCCCGACTTAACCACAGAGCTATCGACATCCACGACATTTCACAGACTTTGGCATTGACTCTTTTGCCTAAGCCAGACAGCAACCACTTAGCAACCACTGTAACCGCTAGCAAGACCATAGTACCTAAGAAACGTTGTACCGAAATGCCCTGAGGGCATCTTCGTAACTCCCTTGCAACACTGAAGAAGCCTTATCCGCATACTGCATTCAATGTGGACCACGGAGGTTGCCGTGGTAACATTGACTTCAACATTGATAAAAAAGTGCTTTTATATGTTTGCTGTTGAAATTAATGAATGCTTTTGATAATGTACAGGTGTATGAAGGTTGTATGCATACACCAGAGTACCTGTGTGTGTGTGTGTGTGTGTGTGTGTGTGTGTGTGTGTGTGTGTGTGTGTGTGTGTGTGTGTGTGTGTGTGTGTGTGTGTGTGTGTGTGTGTGTGTGTGTGTGTGTGTGTGTGTGTGTACGTGCATGTGTGCAGAACCATTAAGCCTTTAATGAAAGCCTTCTCCTGTGTATGGAGTGAACAGAAAATCCCAGCATGCTCTGTTTAGTTCATGCTGTTCCAGCATTGTTTTCGATCGTGTATGTGTGTGTGAAACAGAGAAAGGGGAAAAGAAAGAATATATGTGTGCGAATGTGCTTATCACTGTTCTTCAGACTATTTGAGAACATCAGCATTCATATCAGACAAACGCAGTGTCTGTTTATATGCAGAAACGCATTGACATCTGTCAGACAGTATGAGGACGATCACTCTCTCTCACTGTGTTTTTCTCTTGGCTTTATTGCATTTTTTCTCTCTCAGTGCATCCAGATATAAATCCAGATCTCCAGGAATATCGCAGTGCACATCGGTAGGATGGCGTGCTAGTTGTTGATGTGACATTTATTTGACATTTGAGGGGATTTCTGTGCAGACTGATGATATTACCACGGTACAGCACAGATAAAGCTGCAGATCGAGCGGTGCGTGACGGTCACTTCACGTGTCTCCCTTATTCTCAGAGAAACGGTGAAGATATTTATAAGAGTGATTATTTCTAATGTGCCTTCTTTAAATTTTAGAGGGATAGTTCACCCAAAAATGAAACTCAATAAATGGAAAGATATTTGGATGACTGCTTGTTGCCAAACAGTTTTAGGCCCCCATTGACTGCCATAGCAGTAAAAATGACAATGGTAGTCACAAGAGCCCCACACCATATTGTTGTCATACATTCTTCAAATTATCTCATTTTGTGTTCAACAGAAAAAAATCGTATTTCACTCTACTATGGTGTCAATGGGGCCCACAAGCTGTTTGGTCACGAGCATTCATCCAAAGCATCTTTCTCTTCGATCATCGTAACAAAGAAATGTATATATTTTTTTTCTTAACTTTTATAAACTCAAGATGTTAATCTCAAAGCTAATGATTTGATATGTACTATGCATACACTTTATACTTTTTTGGGGCCAATAGGATAAAATCCTGAACTCCTCATTGGAGAATTGGTAATGGCCTCTTAAAAAAGCAACCCATCTGGGGAAAAAAGGCTGTGTGCTTCTCTTCTGGGGTCAAGAATGTTCAGGCTGTTGCTTCAAGCCATTTAATGTTCTCAACATGAACCACATAAATAATCTGGATCAGCCGCTTGCTTTGTGTAACACACATAAAACTGGAAACCGCAGAAAGCAACACAACATGTGTGAGAGAAAGGGGTAGAATGGGGGGTGACAGTAATTGACTCTCACCTGTTGATGCTGGGTCATAATTACAAACTTCAGTTGTCACCATGGAAACAAGCCGTGTTCCTATGGTGACACAGGGTGGTTTTCAGGGGCACAATATGATGTGTGTGTGAGGCTTCAGCTGAGTTCCAACAAAGCATGTCATGCTCAAACCCGCCAACCCCCCTCCTCCCCCGGCCTCGTGCCGTCCCAGTTGTGCGACCCATTCGCCCCGTTCTATCCGAACGGAACCTGACGGCGAAAAATATTGCATTTCCAACTTCACAATGACAAAATTTCTCTTCCGGGAGCACTGAAGTATTTTTCTGTCTCAACCATCTATCAAAAGTGTCCCTGCGTGTGTTTGATTGACTATGTGTGTATGATTATATGTTTTCACTGTGTGATATATGATGTCATTTCAGAAATTTCTTCACATGCACAACGGCCTGAAGCAACAGAGCGCAAACACGTCCAAACCCTCGAACCCCAACCCCACCCTTGCCTGCATGAAAGAATGATAAATAGCGGGAGGAAAGCCGTGTGTAACGGCGTTGTGTGCACAGGGCTGTGTGGAAGGTCAAACTGTATGTAAATGATCTGGTTTCGGATTTTGGTCCCAGCAGATGCCGGCTCCGCACAGCGGTTCTGAAGGATGGCCAATCATATTCTTCCTCCGTGGCTGTGGGGGGCTCTCTGTTTAATGAAAGAATGGGTAAGAATAACAGAACGGCCTTCGAGTAGATGTGTGAATGATCGGGGTAAATTTGAAGCATGATGAGAAATAAGTACGAATAAAATAAGGAGGGCTGTGAGAGAGATGATCAAATGTAAATTGCTGTAAATGGTTCTTGGATCATGTTAGTTTAGAGAAAACTGTCTAGAACATATCTGGGTGGGTTATGTTTCACCTGAGAGTGGAATACCTTTAGTCGATTTTGAATTATAAGGTTCCATCTGACATTTTGGTAAAATTGGGTTGTGCCTACATTCTTATTCTTTGACAACATATTAACATCATCCAATGATTTTTCAAACAAGTACTTTTTTGGACTTTTTAAAATTAACTCTTGTCAAGGTAAGAAAGTCAAACTACAGTATTTCGATTTTTCTAGACCAACCTGCAGTTCTAGTTTCTTTACTTACTTGTAATGTGAATAATGTTATTACAATATTATTGTATATTAATTTACAATATTTAAATTTAGACATAGCAATCTCGAGAAAGTACTTTGACCATTTCATTTCATGTAGATATAACATTAACATACAACAATAAGCAACCTGAATGACAAAAAGCATCCTAACATACGAAATAAGTGTTATAAGACCATATAAGTGTAAAATTTTTTACAAATTAATGCAACTTTTATTTTAAAAGAATTTAATGATAAGAAAATTGTTGCTTGAAAATGCGTTACTTTCATGGAGATAATTTATATTTTCAAGCAGAAAGTGATTGTTCAGAATCAGAAAGCTCTATCGGCTTTTATCCGTTCCAAAAATCCATTCGGAAAATGACGATATTGTAGACGTACAAAACATATAAGATCTCTGTATTTTTTACAAATGAAATACATTTGTTCCTCAAATAATTTAAGCTCTCTGAAATGCAAAACTTGGAAGCTCGATATCTCAAAACTACTCCTAATGCAGAAAGAACCTTATAATTCCGAGGTGACAATTTGTCTGATCATTTTTGCATTTCCATTTTACAATTATCTCCCCTGTTTGGCATTACCATAATGCAAATAAGTCCCATTCTTTTACTGTAATGGGAAAAAGAGCTGTAATGAGAATCTAATGACAATCCCAAATGAGAACAATGAGAATTACATTAAAAAAGTGAAACATCTGAACACATGCAAGGCATCAGTTTGCAAACAGACTTGTTTCATTTCATTTGATATATGACCTGGATGTATTTTCACGATGTACACCCAGCCAATAAAAACAATCAAGTTGTTAAAATGTGATATTGTTTCCATTTCAGCTACGTGACTTTAAAATTTTAGGTTTGGCAGAAGCTCAGATCTGTCTGACTCTAAATCTCTCTTTCTTCTTTCCTGTGTCGCTC
>CM065664.1:16569887-16644887 GCA_033220385.1 Triplophysa yarkandensis
GTTTTTGGACTAGATTCAGTCTGTAGCTTCGGCATAACTGCAGAGATCACGTGAACATTATAAGACCGACTCCGCAGAAAACCCAGGAGATCACTGCAAACATACTCTTCATTTTTGTTCCGCGCTGCAGGGAACAACATATCGGATCTACCAGGCTTTTCATTGACTGTTATTATGTAACAGAGCAGACTTTCAAAGCCATGTTAGTCTTAGATGTCCACCATTGAAGATGGGATGTTAACATATGCTGGTTTCATGTCATTAGAATGACTGCCAATAGGAGTTCTCTATGTCAGTCAAACTCAAGCTAGGTTTAATAAGATATTTATTCATGTTTAAACATTTTCACATTGTGTTAAAACTAAAAAAAAAAAACTTTAGGTCAACAATTTTCGCAATCCAATTTATTTTCATAATCTAATGAACTTTCCTTGTAAAACAGGGTATTAGGTGTAAAAATCTTTTGGGAATTGGTGGGATACCAAAGCAATTACTTTGCCTTGTGATATTGCTTTAATAACTATCCTTTGAAATATTTATCAAGAGATTATATCGGTGTATAAAGTATGTGTTGATTAAGTATTTAGCTGTCATCAACTGGAAAGCGGCACGCAGATCAAATTTGGCATTATGAGCGTTTCCATAGAAACATTTCCCTTTTGGAGTCCGAGGATGTGCTTGGAGAACTGCTCAGCATACAATCTCAAATTTGTAATTACGGTAATTCTGGAACCTGTGGGACATTGGCATGCCATTGTTCCTGTCTAATAAAGTTACAAAATTTCTAAAATGAATTGTAATTGATATAAAGAATTGAATGAGGCTAGATTCTGGGGATACAAGGATGAGGGAGGTGTAGCCTTGCTGTTCTACTTTGGTTTTCAAGTGTTGGGAATGTGATTATTTTAATTTTGTTGCATGAGTATACACCTCATCTTATCTAGTGTCTCAGTTTGTGTTTGTGTGTAGTACATTCTTGTCTTATCTAAGGGGTTGTCAGAGAGAGGGGTCTGGGCAGCAATTGCCTCTGGCCCCAGACAATAATGTAATTAGTGTGAAATCAGACTCACATGTTCCTGTAGCATCTCACACATCCACATACCAAGGCTATATTTGTAAGGACCAGACATTGACGCAATATTTTTCATATTAGATAATGATATTTACGAGACCCTAACCTCGAAAACTAATACAAACCAGTTGGCGTTCTATTAGGTTTGTTATAATGTAAAACATTTAAAGTGACGTGACACTGCTTCCCATTCTTAAAATTTGTGCTCCAGGAGGAGTGTTGAAAAGAACATTTTGTGTTTTTTGGTACTGTACTTTAAATACAACTGTTTTCTCTTTCCACAAATTCAGCATTAAAAGACACACAGTGAGTTCAGATGAGACATAATGTGTCAAATAGCATAACAAACAATACGGGAATATAATCCAATATGTTCTTTATGTTTAGATTTCTTGGAAATAAAATTGACAAAACGTTAGAGATTGTAAAATCTAGCATCATTTTCCTGTAATGTTACAGTTTTTATCCGATGGCTTAGTCCTTAGCATGGTTGCTGACACAGGACAAAGGTGTCATCACGTATCACTTTTTTACCATAGGAGATAACATATTTTCAAAACATGCTCGGTTAAGCACTTTGTCCATTTCGTGCTGCGTTGTGTGTATAGAAATAGACATTTTCAAGGATTTTTTGGAACATAACTTTGCATGATGATCTGCATAGATTTAATACTTATACATTTTATATGGCATGTAATGCATTCTCACTATCTCACATTGCACATTTCAACATCACTTTGTGTCATTTAATAAGCGTGTTACCTAGTTTTGCCGGAACCCTTTTATATATCTAGCCTTTATATGTAGACATTTCCACATACACACATTTTGTGTATCTTCCTGAGGTTGTTCCATTGTTCATCTACGTTAACACACAGAATCTACATCTATCATTTTACATGAGCACTAAGAGAAATGCAGTTTATAGTTTGATTTTATGATGTGTGTTCCAGGAGAGAAATCTCAAGTAATTCTCTGCAACATTTATGAGGATTGATTCATCTCAAGCCGCCTTGCTCCACTCACATTTACAGAGCAGAAGTAATGTTCATCATTAATGGCTTTGTTGTGTGGGAATGCTTGAGAAATGCCGCACATATTAATCATTAATGGCTCTTTCTTTGCCCTCTTAACATCCCTCCCAAAAACACTCTTACCCTCAGACATGTGATAAGTTGTGCTTAACAAACGCTCCATTTCAAAGTTTAATCAAATCATACTGTGGTGGAGTGGTTGCTATTACTTTTCTTAGCGAGAGGACTTGTGATTTTTGCTCACTGTATGATAAATGGCCAGACTTGTCTCAGACTGTAGGTAAGCCGTACTGTAGGTAGCAGAAAATAATGGATATAAGGGCCAGAAAGCAACTCTCCAGAACACTGCAGAATTTTGCCTTGTCTTTTCACTTCTGTTGCTTGGCTGGTAAAGCATTGAACTATAAAAGCAAAGGTTATTAAATGAGCTTAAGTTAAAGCATTTACTGAATTAGTGTCTTTATTATTGAATTATTTCTCTCTGTGCTTTGATCAGACACCTACTTATTTTTATCATATATTTTTCTACACATACAACAAGCAGACACATAAAAATGTTTTACGGAAAATCATTTTGCATTATATACTTTTGCATCATAAACTATTTTAAAATAAATTAGTTTTATAATAATTTATACACATACCATAATCAGACGCATGCATTTTTTACATTATTTTGTCATATTTTACTTATATATTTTTGGATCATATTTAACATACATATCTAGTTACATGCTTTTTTCTCTCTTATGTGAACCATAGTCTGTCATGATATCTGATTAGGTCTATATGTTAATCTTTACCTAAACAATTTGTGGAAATGTATTCCACAAAACTTAATAGAATGTTTAACCGGGACTAAATACCATAAGTAAATTTTTTTATTTTAAATGTGTTTATTTTTTGTTTAGTATGTTATTATTAAATTACTCAAGATACAAGTTTCAGAGAGTTTTACTCTGTGTCAAGAGTCAGAGTAAAATATTTTATTTATTACTTTTGATAATCTTATGGCAGGATTAGCAATGGGTTCCACATAGTTGTGACACTTATATTGTACACTATAACATGTTTGCATGAGGATAAATCATGCAGAACAAAAAATCTCTCTCTTTCATTCACTTAGAAGATCGTAATGTCAGCACCTTTCACATCCTTGTTTTCTATGTATATGCATTTGTGTGACTCAATAGGAGGATATTATGATCTAATAACTTTGTCTTTTAGTTTTCACTTCTGTATAATCTGAGTAGATCTGCTGTCAGCATCTCTCTGTTATCAGAATAAACCACAACAGCACTCAACTTTCTCTGATTCTCTCTATCAATATCATGCAGAAACCTGAAAGCACTTGCGTTATCAAATCAAGACCTTAATATGATTGTAATTTCCATTTCCTCATATTAAAAGAAGAAATAAATTTACAGTCTATATTTTTAACCAGATTTTTAAACTAATGCTTAGTTCCTAAACCGTTTCTTTGATTTGCATAGCTTGACACTATGATCCCATCCATTGCATGCATCATGTCCTTATTACCAGGTGTTCCTGATCATTCTTTTTTCAGTCCAATAATTAAAATATGGATCATTGGGGTGTCGTTTGAGTCCAGCATACAAGAGCGATCTATCAGAAATGCAGGAAGCATGCTTCTGCTCCCACGAGGGTCACGTCGTGGTGAGAGGTCAGAGGTCACATTGACCGTCAGTGTCTTTGGTTACGGCCGAGCACAAGAACGTGAGTGTACTCAGTGGGGGTCCCGTGTGTTAAACCAGAGTCAGGTCAGCAGGAAATGCTTCATGGTTTTGGGTTTTGGGTTTTGATGTCAGTGTATTTAAAATAAGTCATACACTAAAAAGTTGTTGTTGGATTGATTTAATTTTAATGTACATGAGTTGTTTTAACATGAATCATATTGAAATTTTAAAGAAATTTAATTTTATAATATAGGACCAATGTTCAGTTAATTCCAGCAATCAATTTTTTTCAGTGTGTAACAGTGATGAAAAGATATTGAAAAAAGTTGTAGGGTTTCCAAAATATTTCGGTCATGGCTGCAAATACGATTCTTGTTTGTTATGTTATATTACTGTAGTGCTTTTTGCATTGTTGTAAAGAAAGAAAGGACTAAATAAAAAGTATCATCAACAGGGACATTATATGCAGAATAAAACGGGTTGGAATTACTTCATGTACATCACTTCCACATAATTAAATTAAGTTTTCTCTTGGAATCTAAATAAAAGTTTTGTTAAAATAACTTAATTTTGACATATGGAACTGATGTACAAAACCAAGTCATTCCGACAACACATGTGAGATATTTTACAACTACATAAAAAAAACTGGAATACAATATCAGTGTACTTTTAAGAAATTGCTTTGAAAATATTATATTGTGTGTATACATTTAATTAGAGTAAGAGGATTTTAACTAACCTCGTGAGCAAATCTCCAAAAACAATGTTTTTGTGTGTTCAGGTATGATTTCGTCCAAGTGTTTGATGGTGCGGACGAGCATGCTTTATCGGCCGGAAAGTTCTGCGGAAAAATCGCGCCATCTCCAATCATCTCTAGTGGAAACGCTCTGCTCATCAAATTCACCTCTGACTATGAAAGCACAGGCGCTGGATTCAGCATCCGATACGAGATCCACCGCACAGGTGCTCATTCATAAACCAAACACACTTCTAATGCATTGCCCATTCATCTGATGCTTTACAACACTAAGTTCCCTTCGAACTGTACATTATGTTTTGAGCAGGTACCGAATGTTCCAGAAACTTCACGGCATCACATGGAGTGATCCAAACCCCTGGTTTCCCTAATAATTATCCGAACAACCTTGAGTGCACCTTTATCATCTTCGCACCCAAGATGGCGGAAATCGTCCTGGACTTCCAGAGCTTCGATATGGAACCGGACACGACCGCACCTGTGGGAGCTGTGTGCAGGTTTGACTATTTGGAGATATGGGATGGATATCCAACAGGTAAAGATGTAATGTGATTTATCATTTACAATGCATAAGATTTTTTGCACTGGATTGTGATTAATGATGACCGTTTAATATATTTTTTGTATTCGTCTCTCAGTTGGGCCTCATATTGGCCGGTACTGCGGCTCTAGAAAGCCAAGCCGTGTTATCTCCTACACTGGAATCCTCTCTCTCAGCATCCATACAGATAATGCTATCACCAAGGAAGGCTTTTCAGCCAATTACAGCATCCGAACCAGCTCCGAGCCATCCCGGCAGCACCACGGTAAGTTTCACACTAACTCATTCCATTAAACGCTCAGTCCCATGTCCTACATTTAAATTTTCCCTGAAGTCTTTTTATAATGTTTGTCTGGTTTCTAACACCCAGATCAGTCGCAAATTAGTTTCACATTTGTACCATTACATTGGCAATCTCTCTCTTATGATGCATTGTACCATTAGGACCTTTCTTCATAAATGACTTTCTTTTCCTCACTTCGAAATAACAAGACTTGCGCATTTGCTGTCGGTTCCAATATGAGCCGTTCATTGATGTGTAAATGTGTGTGGTCATGTTAATGTGTTGACGATTGGGACATCACAACAGTTTTATCTGCGCTCCCGTTTTCAAAAATAATCTGGGATGGCAGCAATTCTTTCATGGCCAAGTATCAAGAGATGTTTTCATTTTAGTAGCAAAGCATTTAATAAATCCAAAAAGCCGAAATGACAATGAGCCATTTCAGCTCTGTTTGTCCACGGTTTTTATTGAAGTCATCTATCAGGTTTTCAGAGGAGACACTAACTGAGACGGTTAGCAATAATGTGGCAATAATGCATTTGATGACACTGAAGGAAAACTCTAAATCCTTTGTGACCTTAAGCAAGTTGAGCTTGACTTCACAGGACTGTTTGTGTGTGTTCAGCTGTGTAATAAAGTGCAGTGAGGTCTTTAGCTTATAATTCATCTTTGTTCCGCTGTCACATGGAGCATTGGGTCACCTTATGGGTCATCTGGGGCCAAACATTAAAGACTTAACCCTTACATTCCTGTTAACAGTGACCCTAATATGAATGTGTCCCACTCAATCCGTTTTATCATTTTGATTGTATGAAAGTGCGCGACTATCCCAAGACATTGAGGTGTTATGTTTGTATGTTTGTAGGTGAATGCATGTCCCCCTTAGGAATGGGAAGTGGCGAGATCACAGACGACCGAATCACGGCTTCGTCTCAGTACAATCCCAGTTGGTCTCCGCTGCGTTCCAGACTGAATTTCCCCGACAACGGCTGGACGCCATCAGAGGACTCGGCTAGAGAGTGGATACAGGTACTCACCCTCATAATGAGAATCTTCTATTTTGTATTCGGAGCTAATTATACTTCTATCCCATAATACACCCCACGAGTAAGATTTCAATTAAATCATTGGTTTGTGTGTTTATTAAGCTGTGTATCGATCTCACGGGGGCCATTGCCCGCTCCCCACGAAGGTTATTTCAGGTTTACTATGCAAGTGGGAGCATTTGGTCTTCACGGTGAAAACAGAAATGTTATTTTCTCACAGACACACAAGCAAACTTAATCAGAAACACACATGCTCCCAAATTACATGGAGAGACATGTAAGGACACGATATTTGTGTGCACTATATCATGTGCAAAGGCATGAATTCATAAGCAAAACAATGTATGTTTTTAAATAATGTATGCTTAGCAGGGAATGTCACTGTATACTTGTGTTTGGCATTTAAGGTCCATTAATTTCAGCTTGCTGTAATGAGAAAGCCGCACATACGCACACACTTTTCTACATTAATAAGAAAGGCTGAATCTGAATTCATTCTTCCTTACTTTATAGAACAGAATGCATATTATAACAACACTTCTCATTTACATTATCCTTTAAAGTATAGCCAAAACTGTACACACATTCAAACACTCCACTCATCACTCTCAATAAAATAAAAACATGGAAAGCGGTAAACAGGCTTATCTTACTTTCTTTGACATTACTATAAAACATAATGGAGGAAATTTCAGTGGAAGATTGGGTAAGCCGATTTTATAAGACACATTTTAAATTTGGTTGACTCACCCTTGTCATTTCCTCTGCAAAACACAAGAGAAGATATTTTGAACAAAGTTGGTAACCAAAAACCAATGACACCCATTTACCGCAACTATATGGACATAAAACGAATGCAAGTGAATGGGTAACCAACATTCTTCAAAATATATTCTTTTGTGTTCTCTAGCAGAAAGAGGCTAACACAAGTTTAAAAAAGAAGAGGGAGAGTAATTCATGGCAAGTTTTCCATTTTGGGATAAATTATCACTTTTAGGTTTGAGCGGTCTGAAATAGCATTTGAGTTCTCTGGGCGCACACACATATGAGAGGAAATGGGTCTTTGTTTCTTGAGTGGATTTGATCGACATGTTGTCATTCTCACGGTTGTGAATGCAGGAAGGGTTTCCTTTCTGAATGAGGACCTTTATGTAGCAACCGTACACGGGGCTGACGCTGACAGTACGTCTGCATTTCTGAAAACAGACACATATGGAAAACTCATTTCATTTTCTCTTACATCTCACACACACACACACACACACACACACACACACACACACACACACACACACACACACACACACACACACACACACACACACACACACACACACACACACACACACACACACACACACACACACACACACACACACACACACACACACACACACACAGGTCATTCCTTCGTGTATGAACAAGAGTATTTTAGACTATTAAAACACACTTATTTCCAAAACTAGACATATTTTTTTTAAAGATTGACCGATGTTTGATTCAACATTCTCAGGATTTTGCGAAATTGAAGTGTTTGCACAGAATGTCTGAAGGAGTTTATCTGGCACAACTGGTTCTGTTTTCCATTTGTTGAAGATGTTTTGCCACTCATCCAGTTGGCTTCATCTGCTGCCGTGGCTTCCAGCATTTCAAGTAATAGTTCACTCAAAATATAAAATCTGTCATAACCAAGTCAGGCTTGTTATAAAAACATGTATGATTTTTAAGATACAAAAATCTTGATTTTAAAGGCCTCAAATGCAGTTTGTTGAAAAAGTAATAGAAGTTTTTTGTATGTGACAGATAGAAATTCACAGAACAGAAAATGAAAATGTTTTGAGTGACATAAAGGTGACTGTACAATGTCAGAATGTACAGTTTCAGTAGATCCATCTCTCTAACCCCATCTCTCACCACGGTAAACCCAGTGAACGGGTGATGGTCCGTTGCACAGCTGATGTGTGCACTGAGGCGAAACTGTCACGGTACAAAAATGACACATTGAAGCTGGCAAATGATGCCACAGCATCGGTCAGGATCTCTCTCTCCCTTTCCTGTCCAAAACCTTCACATTCCTGTCACTGAACAAGCGATCCTTATCCTGGGGCAGTTTTGACTCACTCTCAGTCTTCGGCCCCGGTCTGGGAACCATGTTTGAGGAGCAGAGCAACATGGGGGTCGGCTGAGTGCCTTCTTCCTTTTCCTGCTTTCCATCTCTATCTTACACACCTACCAATATCCTGTTTTTTACAACAAAAGCCTGGATGTTCGTGTTAAGGACAGGCTGATGGTAGCATTTACGCGTGCCTGCCATTGTTAAATGTCATTAACACTTGCTGGAATTGTTAAAGGTGGCCGGCTCTGGTTGGCAGCTCAATTGCTTTTGATACGGCACTATATTGAAAAGCTATTAGCCAAGACTATACTTTCCTGTTCGGTGCGGAAGAGAGAGAAATTGAGAGAGATGGCAGTTTTGGTGCAATCTGCTCCGTGATTCTTAGGTGATGGGAGTTGAGAACTCTCGTGCCAGCAATGCTCGCATTGCGCCAGATTCTCTCAATAGGATAGTTATGCTGGCTTTTGTTGCGTCAGTCGTGTTTAATTCATCCCGAGGGTCACGCAAACACTTGAGACTGAATTTGAAAATAAGACTTAATGCAAGCATTGTTCCAACCTACAACACCATTTGTCATGATGTGTCAACCTTTCTGGATCTGTGACCAGACAATCTGGCGTTTGAGTTTTATGATTCATTTGTGTGTAAACTGAATCAGCTGTGGACTTTAGATTTGTTCAGACAACATTTGATTTTTGAGTGCGTATGACTCATATCCGTTCAGTTGTTGAGGGGATTTGTATTAAATCATTTAACCAAACATCACATTTCAAGGTCGTTCTGAATGTGTCATACACATTTTCACACTGTTGCTCACATAGTGAAGGACAGTAGGTGAAGTTAACTATGTAGTAAGCAATGAAAGAGGAACAGGTTAACGCTTTTCGCCTTTCTTTCAGGTGGATTTGGGCTTCCTGCGGTATGTGACGGCCATAGGAACGCAAGGTGCCATATCAAAGGAAACTAAAAAAGCGTATTATGTCATAACGTACAAGATCAGTGTGAGCTCAAATGCAGAGGACTGGATCACAATCAAAGACAAAACCAAACAGATGGTGAGCCTTTTATTTCTTCCATTTTTATACAAGCTTTGAATAAAATTACATAGCATATTTAGTTGTACTATTTGTGGGTTGGTGTTAAGGTGAAATTGTTGTTTTATTCTGTGAACTTTTACCAATAAAGAGAAAACAGGTGCTTTGTATGTTTTCAGAGCACAGCAAACATGCTTACACCAACTTTTAAACAATAAATCAGCGAATATTTTCTCTTATAATGCTGTCATTCTTTTCCATGAGATTTAATTTTGTTGAAAATCAACAGACATGGGCCTTAAAAATATCCACAATTGATAAAAAAATACTTAAATAATTAATTTGGAATGTATTATATTCCATTTAACAATATAATATTTTAATTTAACATAAGGATATATTATAAATATACTGTACAATATTTTCCATATCATTTCTCCTGGTATTTATGGCATTTTCATAGTTTGTATAAGCATTTATATTTATCCGTTTTATTTCAGTTTGCATATATTTTGAAATTGAAAAACAAGGCAGTAAAACTGTGGTACATGTTTTACCTGTGGTACAGGTATTCCACGGAAATCAAAATCCCACGGATGAGGCGCTTGCCCTGCTGCCCAAACCCACTCTCACCCGTTACTTGAGGATTCGACCTTTGACCTGGGAACAGGGCATCTGCATGCGTTTTGAGGTGTATGGCTGTAAAATATCAGGTATCCCATCCCTGTCTCAAATAATCCCCTGCCCCGCACTCACTTCCTGTCCTGAATAGGCCTGAGTATTTTAATATAGTAAATAGGTTGTAGGTTTTTTCGTTTTGGTTAGAATATTGATGATTCTCTCTCTCCCAGATGCCCCATGCTCCAGTATGCTGGGAATGGTTTCAGGTCAGATTTCCGACTCTCAAATCTCAGTCTGGCCGTCTGCAGAGAGGGGATGGCTTCCAGAGCAGGCCCGGCTGCTGACCGGCCGTACGGGGTGGGTGGTTGCTCACCCGCAGGTTCTCGGAAAGAACCAGTCACTGGAGCTGGATCTGGGATCCCTGCGGATGGTAACAGGCCTCATCCTGCAGGGAGGGAAATACAGAGACTTGAATATTTTCATTAAACGCTTCAGAGTTATGTACAGCACCAACGGAACGGACTGGACTTACATACAGGAGGAGAACAGCAACAAGGTTAAGGTAAGAGAGTTTTGGGTGAATGATTTGAGAATATTTCAGTTTTTAGATCTTGCAAAATGGTCTATACTATAACATATACTGTATATTGTACAACTTAATGTGATTCAAAAGGTAAAGGTGTTCTCTTTTTTTTACTGATCCATAGGTGTTTATGGGTAATCTAAACCATGACACGCCAGAAGTACGCACCTTTGATCCAGTGATGATGCATTTCCTGCGTATCTATCCCGAACGTGGCACACCAGAAGGCATGGGGTTAAGGCTGGAGGTTCTGGGCTGTGACCTCCAAGGTGAGAGGCAACAAAACCAGCGAATCACAAACACCAAAAAATGAATTAATTTTTTTCCTGACTGTGTGGTGTCTGTCTCCCCAGAGCCCACAACACCTCTCCCCCTCACAACCACTATAGAAACTACCGCGGTAATGAGTGTGTCATCGAATGTTCAAACAGCTACCATCATTCCAACAACAATGGATAATTGTGATGATGACGGCAACTGCCACAGTGATACAGACATAGACTATAATCCAGCAGGTTTGTGTTGTATAATCATATAGACCTCCTCCGGACTTTCATTGTTTTATTTAATTGGTAATGCTTACAAAGCCCTCCCAGATACAGTACTGATGCTTAGTAACACATTACCAAATGCATTGGAAAAATACCCGGAAGACCCTTGCCTCTCTCTAGCAACCACATGGCAATTCCCTAGCAACCAAGAAGTGTTAGGGTGTCTATCGGTGCAGCATGGATTTTTCTTCAGACGTTTTTCTTCAGACGTCCGCAACGCTGCTATCTTCTAATATATGTCTATAGTTACTTATTTTTTTATATATTTACATTTAACGGTACATGTAATATTGGTTTTAATCTTTGGGAATCACTAAATTCTCCCTACAATTTAGGTGGTCTGAGATGGCACTTTCCTTGTATGCGACATAAGTCAAAGTGGACAAAACATACCAAAACATCTATATAGTATAAAAGAGACAGAATATGACACAGAAGGTTACAAACACAAACACCCAAGCAGTGAAACAGAACCCATCTATGACCCAGCAAGGTTTACACAAGGAGAGCAACAGGAATGCTTTGACCCAAAGGAAACACACACAATGATATATGACATATCAGATTACACAAACACGTGTTTAACCACAGCATAACAGAGATAAAGAATCAAAAGGAAACACACAACAAACAGACAAAACATATAAATAACATGATTCACATTCCTTACACAATGAAAATACATGTTCTTTATTGTACTATAAATATGTAGAATTACTAATTGTTAATATATAAAAAATATAGAATAATACTTAAGGAATTGTTGCTATTTATTTAAAGAAAATGGAAAACACATTTGACAACACAGTATTTAAGAAAAAATCCAGTTTTTAATGGCTGGATTAATATAAAGAAAAATAAAGAAAATTATAGGATGTCAAATAACAATTATTAATGACAAAAACTTATAATAACTGAATATTGAAATGCAAAGTTAGAGGAACATGTATTTTTAGAATTAGATTAGACCTGTTTTAATCGATTACCCGATCGATTGCAGACAACTTCTATGTTTGCAGAAAATCATGTCTGTGTATTGTGCAAATCCATATATTTAAAAAAATGTAAATTAAAAAATCATGTTATCTTATATATATTATTTAAATTATTGTTACATTTAAACAAATACATCTACATGTAAACAAAAACCTTTATTCTGTATTCGACTTTTGTTTGCTATTTTTTTCCAATGTATTTTGTTTCATATTGCCTTTTAACACAGAATTTGATATGCTACAATGTTTATGTGTTTGTCAACAGAAACAACAGTGGCTGAACCATTCCAGGAGCTTGAATCAGTGCCTGGTGAGAAGCTATACACTTCATTCAATCTGAGACACATACATTTATCTCTCATATGAAAATGTGATCAATTTTAGTCTTTACATTTTCCATAAGCTGAATATTTTTAAACACCACCAAAAATATAGCCGAAGCATATAGACGTGAACAGTAGGCTTGCAAACTGTAAACAATAATAAACAAATATAAATAATTTATCAATTTAATAATGTTGAAAAAAATATATTATACTGCCCATTTAAACGAGAAATAAAATATTTGTATGATAGAACAAATAATAGAATCCCTACTGCCACCAAGTGTTGTTCATCAGCTTTACAGTACAGATCCATGTGAACTTTATACAAATATCTCAATCTTGTTTTCAGTCTTAAAAAGCACTGATGCAACATATACAAGAGGATGAGGAAACACACTGTTTGCCTTTTAGCACACTTGCCAATTCAACTTACTTTTCACAATAGTGAGGAGCCTTCCCTTGAGTAACCTAAGGTCAAATACCTTGTTCAGAGCATGATGGTAATGAAAAACAGCAAGCGTCTAGTTCATATATCACTTTCTTAGATGTTTGAACTTTCAGCCTTCTGGTTACCTCCCAGATGAGTTACCCACTAAACTACCACCAGCTCTTACATCACCGAGAGGATTCAACCGCAAACTCTAACAAAGCTTTATAACGGTGAAAGCTCATTGTTTTTTTCTATTCTTGTTTAGCATACATCTGGTTTGCTTGTGATTTTGGCTGGACTGAGAACCCCTCCTTTTGTGGGTGGAGCCAAGACGTTGGAGAAGAAGCTGAATGGCACATAAGGAACAACAGCAAGCAGTTCGATCGCAAACTGCCCCATCTGGACCACACAGGTGAAGTCCATGGCGTGTAAAAGTTATTTGGTGTGGCTTAATAAATGTCGCAACAATAAATGCTTCTATTAACTATAATTCTCGTTTAAAAACTTTTTTTCAATGGAAAATAATAAAATAATTGATTAAACAGTTAATGTCTATAAATTAACAAATATTTATGTATAAAATAGTATTTATTTAGCAAATATACATTTGTATACACCAAAATATTCAATTCTAAAGAAAATATTTGAGTTATTCATATTTACTTCATATTTACTTCATTTTTTACTTACAGTTACACAAATTAAACAGTATATTTACTTAATTTCAAGGCTTTTAAATCTACACTCTTGTGTGAAAATTGTAGGAACACATCAAAAAGTTAAGAGTGTAGACTGTGAGAGATAAAAGAACAAGCTTTTAAACTTTTATCATTTTCTTTCAGGAATGCCCCATAACTTCATTTATGCAGCTTTCGACACAAACCCAAACACAGAAATGGAGAGACATACCGAAATGAATACAAAAGAACAGTCGACGTCAAGCAGACGGATTGCCAGACTCTCCAGTCTGCCTGTCACGGCACCGGATTCAGATCTGTGCGTGTCGTTCTGGTACCACTTTACAGAGAAACACATAGGAACACTGAACATCATACAGAAGATAGAGCGAGAAGATGAAGAGGGGAGAAAGGAAAAGGCCGAGCTTCTTGTGCGTTCTATTAATGGACAGATAAGAAGCAGATGGCGGGAAGGAAGAGCTTTGATACCCAGTTCTGACACACCTTATCAGGTCGAGATACAGGAAAACACAAGAAGATTTAAACATGTTTGTTTTTACAACATGAACATGATCGTGATATTTGCATCTCTTTACAGGTCATTTTTGAGGCTCATGCAGAATCGGGTTATATATCATTGGATGATATTAAGATACTGGATGAATTGGATCCAGAAGACTGCAAGGGTATGTCAAACCCCCACCCTTTTTGTTTAAGGCCCTCAGCCCCCTGCATTAAAAATGTTTAAGAAGTATTAACAAGACTTTTTCAGGGAAAAATATTAAAACAATTGATGATAAATTCATCCATTAATTTCTCTAAAATTCACTAAGATTTTTTAAGTTTATATAGTGAAGTATTTAATTAACTGTATATTTACTTTAAACATTATATTTACTTAATTTCACTCTTTTTTGTGTAATTTGTTTCACATCTTAATTCTGATTTAACTGCAAGTGAGAACAGCCATTTTATCTGACATCTGATTTGTGTGTGTTTCAGACCCAGAGTATAAAGAAGCTGATGAGGATGAAATGGGTATGCCCTATGTTTCATTAGCAAAGTGAAGTAATGTGTAATATACAAACCACTAATTGTAAATGTCATTATGTACTACACAAGTTTCAGCCCTTGGCAGTCAGATATGTTGGTTTATTACACAGCTCCCACAAATATTTAATTTTTATTGCACAAATAATTTACATTTAGCTAGATTTACATTTACAAACTTGGCAGACACTTACAGTGATAAAACGAACATCTTGACACTTATCAAGGTATTCCTGTTATAATTAGCCTATGCATTGCATGGATTCAAACACCATGTCCGTTGGTGTGACACATACCTTCAGAAACTCTTTAGAAAGTTATCAATTAATTTTGCATTCCTCAGTCTTATTGAAAGTGTTATCGTATTGTCCAAAATACAAAAGATAATATAAGACAATCCCCCCACACATTTTCAGTATGTAGTTCTTAGAACATACTAATAATGTTACATTATTATTATTATTTTTTTTTAAAAAGCTTAAAAGTCAATATAAACTTGTTTACTTTACAGTTATATAACTCACAGAAGATACAGAAAAGCATCTTTGACCTGTCTCTTCAGTTTCTATTTTCTGCTAATAAATGCAAACATTTGGGGGTTTTAAATATAGGGGAAACAATGGTTAATGTTTACAAAAAAATAAAGTAAACATACCTAAAAGTAAATTGTAAAATCTCCTTTTTCCAAAGCATCATAATTTATATAAAGTAAGGTAAAACTGGAAAAATGTATAATGATAACACTTGAAAGCATACCATAAATTAATTTCTAGTGCCTTTTAATTAATAAATTAATAAATTTTTAACTAATTTAATTAACATAGAAGTGAAATCTTAGTCTTGCAATCTGCTTAAGTAGACACAAAGCCTAAAAACTTCTCCTATGACTTTTAGCAAAACATGCATTTGGTGCCACCTAACGTTGTGGATTTATAATTGTCCTATCAGCAAAGCCTAGCAGATCTTGATCTTAAGATGGGCCTTTATTAGAAATATAAAAAAGTGTCAATACAGTAATGCTACGATGCAGTGTAAATTGCAGTTTTAACATGTTGTTATGCAGTATAAACTGAAATGAAACAACCTGTTTCAGTCAATACAGATTTAAGCTTCTTGTTGCGACTCCTGATTGTACATTTGTGTTCGTTTCAGACCCAGAAGAAAGAAAAATTGATGAAGATGAAATTGGTAAGACTTAAAACTTTCTTTAAAAGTAATGAAAAATAATAATGTAATCCTCGTGAATTTAATATACGATGACCATACAAATGTTTGAAAAGGAAGATGACATAAAGTAATGGCAAAAATGACATTTTAAAAGTAAGGAGAGAATAGAATAGAATAGAATAGATTAGAATAGAATAAAGAAATTCAAAATAAAGTCATAATAATGGATCACTATTTCTCTCTAGTGCCCTGTCCAGAGCCCGACAGCACCCTTTGGAGTTTTGGAGATGGTTCCATGTTGAAGACTTTAGATCCCATCCTGATCACCATCATCGTGATGAGCGCAGTTGGAGTTTTGCTGGGCGCCGTGTGCGGGGTGCTGTTCTACTGCGCATGTGCCCACACCTCCAACCGAAACCTGTCGGCCCTGGAGAACTACAACTTTGAGCTGGTGGATGGAGTCAAACTGAAGAAGGAAAAACTCAGCGCACAGAAGTCCTACACAGAAGCGTGAGAGACGGTAGACTTAGGCAAGAGACAATGAGGGATAATTTCAGAGGAACGTTTGAAGAACGTCATTGCAGACTGAGGTGTTTTTTCTCAGGATGTGCGGCAGAGGACGCTATGTATAGATTGTACAGCCGGATGATTGTCTACTTGTTTGTTTGTACATTTGTTGCTGGTGATGAGACCAAGATGAAACCATGTATCTTCTCACACAGTTGGGTTTTCTTTTTTCCAGGCCACTGCTTTCTACTAGGCACAGCTGTACACAACTGGACTTTGGGTGTTATTGTGCTTTTGGGTGTTTTAAAGCGTATGTTTATCTTTGTCAGCTCACACTTCATTCCAATGGTGCCTTTAAATGTGTTTTTGTTGCCTTTTACATATGGGCAGACAGTCATTCGCTCGCCAGACGCAGACTTCTCACAAAGGAGTCAGTGTGTTTAGATGTGAAAAATGTTCCACCATGTGAGACATTTCACATGAACATGTTTTACGTGAAATAATAGATATATTGCTGTGAAACTTTAGGTTTGTCAGAACTGATGGAACATCCATGACTTGGAGACAATGTGTCCCAAATAATAAGAAAAAGTGAATTGAATTTAGTCCTGAGTACAAGTTCCAGTTTCTTCGAGCAAGAATATTCATAGACAGGTTTATAAATCAAAGTTAAATGTTTTGAATTGGAACTTTTCAACATGTTTTGTTTTGGATATCATGAGATATGTTCTTCTGTAACATTTGCTACCAAATGACATCATAATCCCAGTGGATCATCTGTACAAACACAGTCTTCTAGACTACCAGGAGCCAGCCGGACACCTCCTGACCAGGAGACAGCTGGGAGACTTTTACTTTGGGACGGTGTGAAAACTGAAGTCATGAAGCATCAAGTAGAAGCGATGTGAGACCAGCTCCTCCTGGATATTAAGATCAGAATGACACAAACTGAGTTTTGTGTTAAGCATTGGCTGGATGACATGACTATTATAAACAGGTTCTGGGTTTCTTTCATTTACAGGAAAAATCCAAGCTTTGAAAACTCAGAGAAGATGCAACCGTCTACCACCGAATGATCCAGTTTATGTAATTTTGCACTGAGAATTATATTTAATTAAGAATTTAGATCGTGATTAAAATTGTAAGAGGAATTCAGCTGTCGGTGTATAATCTCCCTTTTTTAATGCTATTTAAAACTAAATGTTATTTTTCTTAAATGTAACAGTTTCTGGTATGTTTTCTGTCCCTGGACTAAAGACCTTTTGACTTTCCATCAAAAACTTTCACAACAAAAAACTTCCAGCTGTTGAGATTTTAAAGTTATGGAGTCCAGTCTGTCTTGTGGCTGATCTGTTTTCACAGTTGTGTGATAATAGGAGAAAAAATAAGAAATCATATAAACTGACGACAAACGTACCATCAGAATTAGAATAAACTATTTTAACCAATGGGCCATTCTAACTTATCTGACCAATCACATTTAAGACTCTAAAATGACAAAGACATTCCAAAGAGTTAAGTCAATAAAGTTTTTATAATGGTTTGCTGTTGTTATTCTAAATCATATTATTTATGATGGTCTTGTTATGTAATTGCTTATATCTAAAGACGCCATGAATATGTTTTGGGGTGTGTTCATTTTTTATTCATGGGTGCATTTCTTTGAGGATATAAATATGCAACTGCAATATATATATATATATATATATATATATTGCATATATATATATATATATATATATATATATATATATATATATATATATATATATATATATATATATATATATATATATATATATATATATATATATATATATATATATATATATAATATATATTAATACTGATGGTAAAAGACTTGTAACACACACACACACACACACACACACATCAACTGCAGCTTTGTTGGATTTATATATATATATATATATATATATATATATATATATATATATATATATGTATATATTACAAATCTGAAGTTGTGCAGTTGGTGTTTTAATATATATTCTTCATTTATATAATTGTGTTTTTTTACACCGTTTTACACTTAATATAAACACTATGTATACAGTCACTTTACACAATTAGAAATACCTGCAAGTAAATATTTATAAACTAAAAAAAGAGAGAATTTGGATTTTTCTATTAAACTCGCACACATTCGCCACCAGATGGCGCTGTTTCATAAATTCAAACAGGCTGTTATTCCAATCTCTACTGCAGTTCATGTTTTTTGTTTCACAAACAATAATTGCCCAAAATTAAACAATAAATATACTGAAAAATCGTATTGGACATTATTGAGAAATAAACAGAGAATAAAAAGTGAGTGCACTTCCGCGTATTGACAGAAGGTGGCGCTCACAGTCCTTCTCTCACTTGTTTGAGGTCAGTTTTTTCAATCTGAAGTGCTTAACCATGTGTAAATGTCATGGCTTACCATACTTTTTTTATGAACAACCCCAAAGTGGTTTCACAACAAACCACTGCATCAAACCACTCTTGCATTCTGTGTACAAAAGCTTTCTTTCATAAAAACTTTCACTTAGAAATGTTTATCTGATAGAGACTTTTACCATTTCTTTGTACATTTAAATTTTATTCATTAGATCAAAAAAAGATATTTTGAAAAATATTCGTAACCAGCACTTACATTGGTTTTATGTAAATCCATAAGAATTGATAGGGTGCCACTGCTGTTCGGTTACCAACATTCTTCAAAATATCTGCTTTTGTGTTCAAAGCAGCGGGTCTCAAACTTTTTGTTGTCCCTATGGGGGGAGTGTATCACTTCGCTGCCCCCCAAATAAAGATGTATCCGCTTAAACTAAAAATTTAAATTAAACTAAACATTATCAGATATACAAAACTGGAAAATCTTTTATTTTGTGTATGTATGATATATGTATGATCCATTTCTGTATTGTACAAAATGCCACAAAATCTGGTACCCCCTGACCCCCCAATTTAGGACATGCTAAAGAAATAAAGTCAGATCAGAAATGAAAAGTGGAAGTGAAAATGACCCTAATTCTATTCTGTTTTCAGGAATGTCCTGAATGTTACATTTCTTGCTTCCTTAAACTGCAACATCAAACCAGATGTTGAAGAATGTTTTGAGGTTTTAACCAAATTGGAACATTTTGGAAAACAAAAGTTTTCTTACACTTTAAAGCAAATCACAGTCAGATGACTGATTCATGTTAGGTTAAGAATTTAATCTGAATGATGTATATAATGCACATAGACACACACTGTATCAGCTGATGTTTGAAATGGTTTTGCTTTGTTATTTCACTCAAACTGAGTTGAGTTTCAGATCACAGAACAGGAAATATTGTGGGATATGTTTTCACACCATCAGGTTGTGTTTGCCTCTGATACACTTTGTGTTTGTAAGGTTGTCATGTGGGTATGAAGGTTAGGTCTGGCCTGTAATGTGTTCATTGGGACTGTTTAATTTTTGTTTTGTGTAGTCTTGTCTGCCTTTGTTCGGTTAAAGTAAAAGTTTACACAAAAACGATCATTCTGTCATCGTTTAATCATATGAATTTCTTTAAGATAAAAGATATTTGGAAGAATGTTGTTCTCTATTGACTTTTAAGGACACAAAACTAGTGCAAGTCAATGTGGAACAGTGGTTAACTTTGTCTTCCATTCTTCAAGTTATCTTTATTTGAGGATAAAGGCAAACATGTTTAAAAGAATGATCATTTTGTATGAACTATCCCTTTGAACTAAATGCAACTAGGCCAGGTGATAAAACTATTGGTTTTCTTTACTTATCATGATCACTTCAGTCGAATCCTGATCCCCACTTCCTTTATAAAGTGACTAATGTTATCTTCTGAACTGTAATCTGTATTTTGATAATGTCTGAGTCAATGTGAGCGGAAGTTGACTCTTATGAGACACGCCGGAAACAGTACAGGCTTGCTTTGGCAGTAAAACCAAAGTGAAGTGGATTTATTCATAACGGTAAACAAAGGAGCTCACTGTCTGTGAAACCATGGGTGTAGTCGTCTGTAGTTTCGGTAGTCGTCTGTAGTCGTCTGTAGTCGTCTGTAGTGGTCTGTAGACGCCTGTAGTCGTCTGTAGTCGTCTGTAGTGGTCTGTAGACGCCTGTAGTCGTCTGTAGTCATCTGTAGTCATCTCTAGTCGTCTGTAGTCGTCTGTAGTCATCTGTAGTCATCTCTAGTCGTCTGTAGTCGTCTGTAGTCATCTGTAGTCATCTCTAGTCGTCTGTAGTCGTCTGTAGTCATCAGTAGTCGTCAGTAGTCATCTGTAGTCGTCTGTAGTCGTCTGTAGTCATCAGTAGTCGTCTGTAGTCATCAGTAGTCGTCTGTAGTCTTCTGTAGTCGTCTGTAGTCATCAGTAGTCGTCAGAAGTCATCTGTAGTCATCTGTAGTCGTCAGTAGTCATCTGTAGTCGTCTGTAGTCGTCTGTAGTCATCAGTAGTCATCTGTAGTCGTCTGTAGTCGTCTGTAGTCATCAGTAGTCGTCTGTAGTCGTCTGTAGTCGTCTGTAGTCGTCTGTAGTCATCAGTAGTCGTCAGAAGTCATCTGTAGTCATCTGTAGTCGTCTGTAGTCATCAATAGTCGTCAGAAGTCATCTGTAGTCATCTGTAGTCGTCGGAAGTCGTGTGTAGTCGTCTGTAGTCATATGTAGTCGTCTGTAGTCATCTGTAGTCGTCTTTAGTCGTCAATCGAGTCTCTGTCAGTAAATACAATTACAGTAAATCTAATTTAACATAAAAACGAACATATTAAAATGAATACAGTTTTATATTAAAGTGGGCCTGTTGTGCTGTGTTCCTTTTTCTTCAGTGGAAATAATAGAAAAATTTGAGTAGAAATCAAAACAGTTTCAAAAGTTAGAGTTAATAAAAAGAATTATTAGGAAATATAGGAAATTAGGAAATAAAACAAATTCTATTTGATATTTGAAATATACACCTGTGTTTTTGGTCAATCCTAGCAGAAATATTTGACTTAATGTTTTATGTATTACCTACATAAATATAATGTATAAACTAATGATTTACTTCATTTCAATAGATTTTAAATGTACTCATTTTGAGTGAAAATTGTTTCAACGGAAAACTGTATTTTCATATTTTTTAGTTTAGAATATACATTAATTATAGGAACTCCTGCATTCTTTGGCGAGAAATTACCAAATGGGAGGAGACTCAACGTCCAAAGAGGAGGAGCAAACACACAAAGAGGCGGGGCCACGTACGTCAAGCCCAGAGAGGCGGAGCCACGCACGAGACTTCAATTTAACCCCTCCCATCTGCTCTGCAGTGATTGGCCTACCGTCGTGGGAGTCTTTGGGTTTATTTCCGGTAGGCGGAGTCAGAGAGAGGCAGGCGCGGCGAATCATCCACCGAGCGCACACACTTCCCATCCAAACCGCAACGTGGAAGGCTGATACAATTTCGACACTTTAATAACAATTTTATAATAAAAAACTGTTAGTTTGTAGTCAACTTGTTCAACTTTAACCAGCTGTGGAAAAAAGACTTTAGGGAGGTTTATATTTCCAGCAAATGAGCCTTTAAAAGAGCTCCAGGGGAACACGTGTCAAGGTAAATATGATCATAATAAAGTCAAGAGTGTGTTGTGTTAGTTTTGTGTGTGATTACACAACTCTGTGTTGTGGGTTCAAGAAAGTGCTTGAGAACTTCCCATCCAAAGGGAAGACGTGGATTTGCCCCCCTATGACGTCATTCACACTTGGGATTGTGTGTGTGTGTGTGTGTGTGTGTGTGTGTGTGTGTGTGTGTGTGTGTGTGTGTGTGTGTGTGTGTGTGTGTGTGTGTGTGTGTGTGTGTGTGTGTGTGTGTGTGTGTGTGTGTGTGTTGTGGGTCTTTTGTAGAGTGTTGTGTGTCTGAACATCTGTTGGGGGGGCAATGCTTCATTTGGTAGTTACTTGAGGAAATGTTTCTAAGTATTAACATGTTATTCTCATTTGTGATGCTTTTAACATGTAACACGTGTTTTTGGCATTTGTGTCTGTGAAATGCAATTTTACAAGAAAACATCCCGCAGGGATCGCATTTAAACTCTGTCGTCCTCCGCGAACGAGTCGACTCCGAGAGTCGATTCTTTGATGTGAACTAGAAGAGTCGACTCCCGGCGTGGAGATCCGAATCTTTATGTGCAGGACTTTATTTGGATGTGACATCATGAAGGAAAATAGTATATAATCAGAAGCAATTATATTTGTTGAGTATTTTTTAATGTTGAAATTTATTTTATTATTTTACTAAATATGTTATGCAAGTTATGTGATAATATCAAGTGATACACAGGGACGGAAGAGACAGATTTAATTGTTAGTGGAATAAATGAGCGAAAAATAAAAAGTATTTTCGATTATTATGATTCTTAATATAAACATATATTTTTTTGTAACAATAAATGCATTAGAATAATTTTATGAAAAAAGTTTACTGTAAAATCAAAAGACAAATCATTTACAATTCCTAAATTAGGATTAAAAAAATAGTGATATAAATAAAGAGACATTTGGGAGCCGGAAGAGTCGAATCTTCTAAGTGATTCGAAAGAGCCGAGTCTTTACAAGAGTCGACTCTTTAAAAAGATCCGGACTGCCCTTCACTATATGTAGCTGTGGCTTTAAAGATTGCGTGTTTTGCTACATTTAACTGTGATATAATCACATTTTTCACTCTTATTTTTCTTTTTCTTTAGTTTGATTAAAACTCCAATGATTTCTTGTTGGAAACCCTGTATAGAAAAAAGTTTAGGTAGATTTGGTTCTGTATTGTTTTTACTGCTTCTCACTCCCTTCATTGAATGGGCGTGGTTTCCAACTAATGGGCGTGGTTCCCACATCAATGGGCGTGGCTCCCGTGTGTGGTGTGGCATGGTTATTTGTCTGCAAAGGATGGAAACAATGTGTGTTTATATAACAACACTCTTTATCTTGAATAGAGAAACATATCCATGTTCTAGTGCATTAAATATGAAATTAACAGATGTCCTTTTAAGGTAGCACATGTACGTCTGTAAGATGTCTGCTAAAGATATGAAGATCTGCTGTGGGACATCATCTGCTAAACATCTTAGAAAGATCTGTTGTACATCTGTTGAGATTTAAAAACATCTTACAGACATCTTAAAGAGGTCTTCTGTTAGCAGACGTCTCTGAGTTGCTTTAAAGAAGTGCAAACTATATTTTTGATGAAAACAAAAACACAAAATATATATTTAAGCATTTAGCAGATATATGTCTGCCATACATATGTGTGATTATCAGTGAATATGTTTATAAGCTTTAAAGTCTTGCATGTTTAATGTTTAACATCATTTGTCTTCCTTCTGCATCAGATGTGTTTTGAAAAACAGAAGTGTGAACTCTAGGGAGATGAAGTTCTATTCTTAAAACCGTGTCAGATAATGTGTATTTTAAAGTGATTTTTCACCCACTATTCATTGACTCACCCGGTTGTCAATCTGGAACTTTCTTGCACAAAGCACACAACAAGATATTTCAAAGAATGTTACAGACTGTACCCAATTTACTTTGAAAATAGGTGCCACTTCCGGTTGGTTGTCAACATTTTTCAAAATATCTTATAAGTTGGGTTTGGGTATCGATTGAATTTTATTGATTCTGATCTCAATTCTGATTCTAATGGATTTCCATTTTTGGTTTCACGGTTGAAGTTAAACATTCAGATACAAACCTGCATGATCATTTAGCCTGCTTTTGTGTACATACACACATAGTAACAATGTTTTGTCTCGTTTTAATCACGTCATTGTTAAACTGTAGTTAATATCATAAAAAAGGTAGCTCATGCACATATCTAAAAATTCGCACACAGTAATTGATAAGAGGAATTAACATTTTAATTTAAAGGATCCGATTCCTATTCCAATCTATTCTGATTCTTTGCATTTCGATTCTGATTCTCAAACGATTGCAGATTTCGATACCCAACCCCACTAATAAGCTTTTCAGTGAACCGAAATGGGCAAAAAGAGCTGGTACGTGCTTCTTTCCGATATGTTTGTGCATGTGTTCACACGTTTAGATCGGTGTGCACTGTTATTAAAAGTGAACCTTTAAGTCTTTATTATGCATCTTTATTTGTATGCTTGATACAACTGATACTGAATTAGAATTTTTTTGTTTTAGTCTATAGTCTACAAAGAACTTCATGATGTGGTCGGCGTTGAAGGTCAACACTGGCTGAATTTTAAAATTTTGTTGGTCAATTATTAACTTTGATGTGATAGTTGAAGCACAAACGTAATTTTTTGTTTCAATAATCATTGTTTCTGCCAAGAATGTTTTCATAAAACCGGCTGTTATGTGGGTGATCTGGCTCAGCTGTTACACTGGTGGTCTGTAAAGCAGACATGTGTTGAACCCTCTTTAGCAGAAGTTAAAGATGAGGGTCAGTGCAGTAAAGATGAGTTTGTGAAGTCTGATTCAAAATGTGTTCGTGTGATTCAGTTAAAATGGAATTTGTTCTCTAGACTAGCTCTCTGACTCATATCCCATCTGGAAATGTTATGTCATATATGAACAATTAGATGTGATGGGGTGAGCTTTGATTGGTCATGGTAAAGCAGAGAGAACAGAGGTAGAAGTGTTTGCTTACAGGCTGGTGGTAAGAGAGAGATCATATGTCTGCTATCAATAGACACACAGTTGATGTAAGGAAGAGAAAATTAGATTACAGTCTGTTAAACGTGTTACCGACATTCATCAAAATATCTTCTTTTGTGTATTGCAAAAGAAAGTCATGCAGGTTTGAAATTACAAGAGGATGATAACATTACAGCGTTTTCATTTTGGATGAACTATCCCTTTACAATAAAATTCACCAATGTGTTATTGTGAATAGTTGACAGGCTACTACATGTTTGACAAACTCAGCGGAGAGTGTGTTGGTTGAGGAAGTATTTTAACATTTAAATAATTGCACTTTAATGTATTTGGAAGGCCATCACTATCATCTGCCTCTCATCTAAAGGCGGAGATTCCCCGTTCTGCGTCTGTAAATAATCGTCCATCACTCAGCAATGTGCATGTGTGTCAAGGGGTTGGCTGGACAGGGAGCGGCCATTTAATTAAGGAAATGGCTACCCTGCTGTGGAATCTGTGTGGGGTTGATGGCTACTCTGTGTGTGTGTGTGTGTTTGGCCTGTGATCGTCTTGAATCAGCAGGTAGTGAATAACAAAGAAAAGCTTTTCAAAAGTTACACAGCCGTGTCGACCGCCTGCTCTGAGGTTGTGGGTTGAACTTTAAACTCACAACTGAGACACATCTTTAATAAAATAATCCTCAAAAAATAAATATGTCAAGACATTCACCCTTCAAAGCCTTCATTTTCTTTGTTCTGTGGAACACAAAGTAGATGTTTTAAGAAATCTCTTTTTTGTGGTCTATATATTGAAAGTAACTGGCCTGCAGTGTTGTTCGATAACCAGCGTTCTTTAAAATATCTCTTTTGTGTTTTCTGCCTTATAAAGAATCATATGGGTACATGAAATTTTTATTTTTTTAAGTAATCTCAATCATATTTTACTAGACTGCATTACTTTTAGCCCTGTGATTAAGTTTTGTTGATACTTTAAAAAGCTTTTTCTTTAAACTGTTCTAAATGTTTAAAAAATGGACAAATATAAAATGTATTATTATTACGTATTAGTTATTGTCAAGTATAAGTTATTTTTTATTATAACATAAGTCATGGCAAAATAAAATTAAAAAACTCATTGAAATGGACTTTAAACGATTTGAATTAACTTTGTACTTGACGAAATCTTGATAGATTGTACATTCTGCACAAATAGTTTACTCTGAAAGACAGTATGGGCAAACTAACACTTGTAGCCGATTAAAAGAATGCCGGAAGGCAGAAAACTGTCTGTGATGTGATTGGTGTCTGGGCGGGATTTATGAAGATGAAGAAACAAAGAGCGTTCATGACCACAGAAGATTTATATCTACAACATACCCAGCCTTCAGGGCTGTTTTTCAAGGATTAAAGTTATAGTTCAACCAAAATTTCAAATTGTGTCATGCCCTTAACCTGTTCCAATTTGAAATCTGTATGACTTTCTTACACATTGCAGAAATTTAGATATTTTGAAGAATCTTGGCAACTGGAACCCATTCACTTGCATGGGTTTAGTTACCATACAATAGAAGTTAATGGGTGCCACTGCTGCTCGGCCAGAAACTTTCTTCAAATATCTTCATTTTTATGACAGGTTTAATATGAAAAAACTGTTAATAAATGGGGTCATAATATACCCTTTAGGAATATAGAACTGTCTCTCAAACAAACACTGGCTTTTCTAAATATATGGTTACACAACAGTTTAGTGTTACAGACTGACTGTGAAGGAAAGGCATTCTGCAGAACCAGCTGTCTCACACACACACACACACACACACACACACACACACACACACACAAATGAATATTATTTACAACACAGAATTAACACAGTGGTTCTGTGATGATTAGATTTTTTCAAAATTGAACCCTCATTCAACTAAATGATATAGTTAATTCTGTATTTAAAGGGATAGTACACCCAAAAATAGCAATTACGTCATTATATAGAGTATATTAGAGTTTTATTTTTAAATCTGTATACATTGCTTTGTTATGATAAACAAAGAGGAAGATGAAGAAGACCATTGTGTGTTTAAAAATATTTATTTATTTATTTGTATTTTTTACTTATTTTGTTTCCCTTGTGGCTTGTCACATGTCTTGTCGTCGTAAATTGTGTGCTGGAAGCTTCTGTAAACAACACAGATTCTTCGTTTGCTTAAGCACGCCTGTAAGTAAAGCTCATTCTGAATCTCATATTTGGAAGAATGATAATATTTAAACGGTTCTCCCACCCCATTGACAAATATTGTAGTAATTGTAATCGTGTTGATCCGTCGAACACAAAATAAAATATTTGATTAAATGGTCTTCACAGACTGCCGGCGAATATTCGGCACGTACGTTCATTGCGAAAACGTTTAAGCATACACACAGTAGCTGCCTATGAGGGCCTTTTCAAAATGCAAATTTTCGTCTGCCGAAAGAGCAAGTTTTTTTTTCGTAGAGTATAACGAATCTTCCCGCTTCTCAAAGCGAAGAAACAGGCTAAACAAAAGGGCCATGTGGTGTCACTATTCATTGTAAGACTACAAATTGTCCAGTAGTTAACACACGGTAAATGAGATCACTAGCTCTGATCTGGATAACGTCTTTAAATTGTATAACTTATATATACTGATCTTGAGTACTGATACTTATTATATTACTATTGTATAACAAGGGACTTGTCACATTGTTTGGGGTGGGTATATCATACTTGGACTTGTTTATATCATATCGTAATATATTCATTTATTGACCTTTAACTAATACTAGTGATTGTTTTAATTCTTTTAAATGCTCCAATATTTAACTTACCAGAAACATGGAGCAACAGCTTATCTATGTTGTCCAGGGTTTCCTGATATTAAAGAAAGGGTTTTTCGTTGGCGGAAACGCCATTAATGTGTTGTACATAACTTAATTCTCGGGACAACACGTTTCGGTTACTCTCAACATAACTTGCGTTAAAAATCAACATGATGTGTTAGATAAATAACCCACTAACAGTGTGTTGAAATAAACACGTGCATTTTCGGAGTGTATGTTTATAAGTTATACAGGTTTGAAACAACTGTGAGTAATTCATGGCATAATTTAATTGTGATTTATTTGGTCATTTAAATAACTTCTTTTTGTAGAATTGAAAATAAACCTTATATGTTGATGCAGACCATTAGTGGACATAAACGGAAGCAGTTTGTTTGATGTGTGGATGTAGTAAAGATACACTTCGTATCACAGTCAGCGAGTCAACCCAAAGCCTGTTCGTTTCTTATGGAGTCGCCCGGAAAACATGCACACCGGTGATGTGTTTATGTGGGAATTTCCTTTGTCTGAGTACGCCGCGTAGACTTATTACACTATAAGCGACTGATTCTTATAGATCTTATCACTTTTATGACATACTAGCAAATCAAAAACACACAGATTCTGTCTAAATAAACATCCACCAGTGTCCTTAGATAAACTTCTTCACCTTTATAGTTTCATATGGTTAAAAAGAGGTTTGATGTTTCATATCTAGAAGTGTTCACAACTTTGTGTGTTTGTGTGCACAGATAGAGTAACGGTCAGGTCCTCTGTGTTTGTCATAGACTGATATGCGTACACATTATAAAAAAGATTTGGTATGTATGTTTAATGTAACGAGTAATGTCTTCCAGACATCTGAGGTAACCCTGTGTTTGTTGTAGTTCATCATGAGTTAAAGGAACTGATTTCATCTGTGTCGGTTGTGTTATTTAGGAAACCAAGTAACTCTCTGGTGTTTATGCGTGTTTGCTCTCAGTGTCATGCCTAATAAGGTTGATTCAGAAGTCTTTGGAACGGGTCTCTAAACGTTCAGATGATCATTCAACAGAAAGACCTTGCCAATGTTACATTGAAGAGGCGTTTCATTTGGAAAGGCAAGTCTATCATCCCAAATATGGTGGTAGATCTCTCTCTCTCTCTCTCTCTCTCTCTCTCTCTCTCTCTCTCTCTCTCTCTCTCTCTCTCTCTCTCTCTCTCTCTTGTCTCTCTCTCTCTTGTCTCTCTCTCTCTCGTCTCTCTCTCTCTTGTCTCTCTCTCCGTCTCTCTCTCTCTCTCTCTCTCTCTCTCTTGTCTCTCTCTCTCGTCTCTCTCTTGTCTCTCTCTCTCGTCTCTCTCTCTCCGTCTCTCTCTCTCCGTCTCTCCCTCTCTCTCTCTGTCTCTCTCTCTCGTCTCTCTCTCCCTCTCTCTCTCTCTCTCCGTCTCTCCCTCTCTCTCTGTCTCTCTCTCTTTCTCCGTCTCTCTCTCGCTCTACATACTTTCTGGCTTGCATAGACTAGAATGTTACCTAGTGTAGAGTTTTGTTATATATAAAAATGTAAACCATTCCCTACCCCTGCTTACCACTGTGAGAGTCTAGTTTTAACCGAAAGCTTTAAAAAGGCATTGGTAATCACAAAATATTGCCATCTAGACTTGGCATTTTGGGAGTGGTGTTTGTTGAAATGTTTTCGACAGCCATGCATTTGTGCTTGGAGAAACAGGAAGTGACCTTTTAACACTTATCTGCCTACACATTGAGTCAAACACACTCCCCTTTCCTCTAAGTGTTAATGTGTACAGCACTTGTGTACAGAGTTTAACATTCCATAGATAAACAGCTTACTGTACATCCATATGAATTATTTACATTGATGTGAGTTTTTAACCATGTGTATAAATAAACACAATAATTAAATAAGAATCCAGACCTTTCAGACACTTGTCAGACGTATACATGTTGCTATGGTTACATGCCTGACCTGAAGTTAACTTCAAGCCTGTGTTCATTTAACAGTCTGGCTAGTTTTTTTATTTTTGCATATTAATATTTGTAATTAACATAGTGAATGGGATTACTCTACTATGGCAAAAATTAGGGCTTTGAATTTATCAAAATTTCGCAATATGCATATTTATATAGCATGTATATAGCGATATGCATGTCGAAATGCTTTGCAGTAAATGAGATAATTAAGTCTTCTAAAGCTGTGTTCAAAGTAAAGTATAAAGTTGTATGTAAATAAGTTGTTGGATTCAAAGATTTTGTGTATACGACAGACCTCAGGTCCATCAGCTTATAAAAATTATTTTATGAAATCCGAAATCTGAGTAAGCAGGCAAGCCATGTTAAAAAAAGCTGCTGTAACAATTTCTCTGAAATAATGTGAAATATTTGTTTAGTATGCAATATTGAAACTATATTTAATTAAATTTTTTATTGATTTTAGAAAAAGAAAACAGATTTAATTGATTGCATATTGAATATCGCTATTTATTTTATATTGAAAACCGCATTGTTTAAAATGACATTGCATTATTTCTCAATATCATAAAACCCTAGCAAAAATGATAATTGATGATTATTCAGCTTAATTTTATGTTTTTGGTTATTATGTCGATTGATAAATTTTACATTACATGTTTTGAAATGTTCTATAACTTTCTGTAAAGCAGTTTCACGATAAACTCTCAACAACCAAAACTGAAATTTATAATGTAAATTATTATGCGAGTTGTTGTTGGATGTTAAAATCCAAAACAAATAACTTAAAATGATTTAATACTGTATTTTCTATTAATTGTGCAGTCATAGTTTTCAACATGTCTGGCAATATTACTTTTATAACATTAACGTTTAGCTTAGAAAAGTTTTTGTCTTGTGCTGGGAACCCAAAACACAATACCAGTTAGACATTGTTTATGTCTAGCTAATGTATATAACTATTTTACTAATCTTTATTTTGCTTGTTATCAAACAATCTACTCTTGACTGCACCATAGCATTTGTTTATGCTGTTTCTATTGAAACCATCTTTATATACAGCGAATCATCCCGAGTCATGTAGGGATCGTCTGGAAAACATTCACAAATCTGTGTTCAAATGGAAACGTCCTGTCTGTATTTTGCTTACTTGTACAATTACCTAAAATTATGTACTGGTTGTGTTGTCATGATACTAGAATATCTTACTATGACACGATACCTTGAAACCCATTGATATATAATACTAATTTCTGTACCAGAAAACTGCCACATCATTTAAGCCATAGAATTTTAGTTTTAAAAGTTTAATAAAGCAAGACTAGAAAACGAAGGATATTAACTATTGCTTGTTTATCTCATGTTAATCATTGTTAAAAGTGCACATAAAAAGAGAAACACAAACAGTGTGCATCACACGTGATGTTGCAGAGAGGAGGCGGCGCTTTGTTGTGACTGCACTATTGTGCGTCAACTCGTTGTCAAAAAAAGAGAGAAAGTGTATATTGTTCAATACATCGAGGTGATGATCTTTTCAGCCTTTCTTTGCATATTTCTTATGTAATGTTTACTGTACACCTACATATATTAATTACATACACCTACATATATTAATTTAGGCCCTCCCGCCGTGTTTTATGGGTAGTATTAGCTATACCAGAAGTGGTAAATCATCTAGGAACTTTTAAAATATTCTTGATATGGAACATATTATTTGGGACCAGTAGTAAGTCTATTTGGGACCATTGTAGAAAAAAAAAGAAAATAGTCAATAGGGTCCAAGACCTGTTTGGTTACAAGCATTCTTCTAAATATCTTTCTCTGTGTTCACTAGAACAAAGAAATGTATACACATTAGTACCCAATTAGAAGGTAGACAAGTGGATTTAAACTTTTTGGGTTAACTATCCTTTTTGTGAAAATAAATAAAAATTGTTGTATAAAAAATTTTTAATTCCCAAATAATACTATATTCATAAAAATATGACAAGATTATAATATTTAGCTTTTGTTACATTTACCATTTCGCTGTATATTATGCTTGGTGATATTTAATTGATGTCCTCTACGTACTTTCAGATGGACTTGAGGGTGTTCCTGCTATTCTCCCTTCTGCTTGGACTCAGCTGTGCTCAACAAGGTAAGATTTAAGTAAACACGTATGCAGGTTTATGTGGAGGAGAAGCTCTGCGTCTGATTTACAAAGCTCAGAATGCTCAGAAAAAGGCGTAAATGCATTCGGGTCAAACTGCAGACTGAACAAATCCTCCTGATCGTCTGCTCTTTGTGAAGATCTGCATTCCAGTGTCTCAGTGAGTTATAGCTTCACTGTGGAATCCATGATAACAATGAAAAAAATCATTGTTTGGTTATTCTACTGAACAGAGCAGCATGAGAAAGAAGAATCCACAGTCTTGAAGTCTCTCTGGTTCATGTTGACCTCATGAATTGCATTAGTATTTGACTTTGCCATCATGAACACAGTTCACGTGACCTTCCAACAGCATATGGCCACGTTCAAACATTTCTGAATTCTCAAGACATTTGATTTGGAGTCCCGGGAGAGAGAATCATATTGCACACCACTGCCCGCAAGTGTCGTTTATTAAATGTTATTCCCTTTGTGTTTACAGTGTCATGATTGTGATGGATGTTTATGTTGTGTCCGCAGATGGTAATGAATGCACGAAGGCTTCGGCACAGTCCTGCGGAGAATGCATACAGGCCGGAGAGAAGTGTGGATGGTGTACAGACGTGGTGAGTGCAGACAAAACCATTAGAGAAGGAAATGGCCGCTTCTCTAGCTATGTGCATTTAGGGAAAAATGTTATGAGGGGCATTTCCTGTTCTGGGATGACTTGTTTTTTCAAGTGCATAACAATTGCTGAGGACATCCTGTCATTCGAAAAGCAGACTCGCGACCATTAGAAGTCTCCAGCGTTTATAACATTTCAAGTGACATAACTGCTCACCTTTATCTGTTGGTTTATTATTACCCAGAGGTCTTTGAGTCATTTCATTGGGACCTGTTGCTTTGTTGCGGTAGTGATTCACTGTCGTATGTGATCATGTCTGCTACTTCCATGTGGCTCAGATTTTGGCAGACAGGAAGGGACAATCATGTTTTACACTGACCACATGAAAGAAACCAGGAAGCGTACTATCACTGAAGTGACCGTCAAAGAGGGAGGAGGCTTGATTTAAAACCAAACCTAAACATTTGTTAATCCTTAATAACATGTCAAATATATCTTAAATAATGTTATAAAAACTATCAAGTGTCAATTATTTATTGTATTATTTAATAAATAATTACAAATTTTATTACATTAAGAATATTTTAAAGGTATAGTTTTCCCAAAAATAAAAATTATTTACTCATTCTCTTGTGGTTACAAACATGAATATGAATATGAATGTTCCTGGACCTTGGTAAAATGACAATAGTAGTCAAAAGTGCCCCAAACTTCTTTACTGGCCTACATTCTTCAAAATATCATATTTTGTGTTCAACAGAACCAAAATCATTTAGGCTTTTTTTTCCGACAGAGATAGTCAATAGGGTCCAAGAAATGTTTGGTTATAAGTATTCCTACAAATATTTTTCTCTGGGTTCATCAGAATAAAGAACTGTCTTCAGATTTGGAACAACTTGTGTTAAATAAAAAGGTTTTTGTTTGCGTCATATTGTCCAGATCTTATGGAAAAGTAACGTAAGGTATTTTTCAAATTGTCAGTCCATTTGCCCATTCTTATCTTTGTTTGGCCTTTTTTGCAGAACTTTCTCAAACAAGGAGAGCAGAAGTCCACACGCTGCGATGAGGTGGAGTCTTTGCTCAAAAAGGGCTGTAGTCTCACCAGCATTGAAAATCCTCATGGAGATGTTAAGACCCTAAAGAACCAAAGTGTTCGCAAAAAGGACGGAGGATCTTTAAAGCCAGACCAGATCACTCAGATTCAGCCTCAAAAACTCAGCCTTAACCTTCGCTCAGGTACGGTGCTCTTGCAGTAACCTTCTCCTGTGTGATGTCTTAATGTAGAGTGATGATGTTATCGTGAACTCTCATTCCAGGTGAAGCACAAAAGTTTACACTGAAATTCAAGAGAGCTGAGGATTATCCTATTGATCTCTACTACCTGATGGACCTCAGTTACTCTATGAAAGATGATTTGGAGAATGTGAAAAACTTGGGAACACAACTTATGAATGAAATGCAGAAGATCACCTCAGACTTCAGGATTGGTAAGTTATTTTGTTCTCCTTATTCAGGGTCTCTTGTTGGTGGTACTGTGCATTCAAAGTGGAGATTTGCAAATTAAAAAGCCAAAAATCGTGTTTCTAGGTTTTGGCTCCTTCGTGGAGAAAACTGTTATGCCGTACATCAGCACAACACCAGCCAAGCTGCTAAACCCCTGCACATCAGACCAGAACTGCACCAGCCCATTCAGCTATAAAAACGTTCTGAGCCTGACCTCAGATGGATCCAAGTTTAATAACCTTGTCAGCAGACAACAGATCTCAGGAAACCTGGACTCACCTGAAGGAGGGTTTGATGCCATCATGCAAGTGGCCGTGTGCGCGGTTGGTTTGCTTATATGTTAATCATCATTCATGTTTGACACCACAGTACATACATTAACTTTAGAGACGTCAGTAATGTAGTCAGGTATGGTCTGGTGGTTTGAGAGTTGTACTTGTGACCAGAAGGTTGCTGGTTTTAAATCCCAGTGCCACCACACAAACAACTGAAGTGTCCTTTAGCAAGACACCTTACCCCTGTTAGCTCTGTAGTAAAATTTTCCACTGCATAATACTTGTAAGTCGTTTTTTATAAAAGCATCTGCCAAATGAATAAATGTAAATGTAATAGTGGTTGAAGTATGTCGACTTGAAACAACAATTGTATTTTTGTAATAGAATCAGATCGGTTGGCGCAACGTAACGCGCCTGCTTGTGTTTTCCACGGATGCTGGATTTCACTTTGCCGGAGATGGGAAACTGGGCGGAATCGTGCTTCCCAATGATGGGAAATGCCATTTGGAGAATAACATGTACACTATGAGCCATTATTACGTAAGTGTGTGTAACACCATGACCCATTTCTGCTCGTACACGAACGTGTGTCGAAATCTCATTTTTATCTCGTTTGCAGGACTATCCGTCAATTGCTCACCTGGTTCAGAAGTTGAGTGAAAACAACATTCAGACCATTTTTGCAATTACTGAAGAGTTCATGCCTGTTTATCAGGTAAAAAAATGAAAAGCAAATAAGACTTTGAGAGTGATAAATAGCTAGATAATCTCAAAAAACTGTTTTTGTTTCCTCTGCAGCAACTAAAAGAACTTATCCCAAAGTCTGCGGTGGGAACACTCTCTTCAGACTCCAGCAATGTGATAAAACTCATTATTGATGCCTATAATGTGAGTTGAAACCTTAATATAGTTTTTCTTCTAATAAAAATAAATGTTTTGTTTCTAACCTTTCCAAAATCTTCAGTCTCTTTCCTCTGAGGTGATTCTAGAGAACAGCAGGCTACCCGAAGGTGTGTCAATCTCATACGTTTCTCACTGTAAGAATGGCGTGAGTGAAAAAGGAGAAAACGGGAGAAAGTGCTCCAACATTTCTATTGGGGATGAGGTGAAAATAATTTCTCTTTCATTTTTTATATTCAGGCAAATATAGAGTATAATACGTCCAGTACGTTTTTTTAACAAAATGATGCAGCTGCGGTTTTAAAAATTTGCCGAGTTATGAAACATATAAAACATGTCATGAATGATGCAATCTCAAGTTCATCCACACCTTTATTTTTTACTTTTACCTGGTAAACATTAACAAAGAAGATTTTTAGAAGAATGTGTGTAACCAAACCACCATAGTAGTAGAAAAAAATTCTGTTTTAGTCCTTGGTGCCCTATAAACATTTCACACATTCTTCAAAATATCTTTGTTTATAATACAAATGAATGTCGTCTTTTATTCACCCTCAAGATGTTCCGGATAGTTCATTTCTGTATTAACCCTCCCTTTAAGTTGCTATGGATAATAGAATCTACAATATATTTTCAGGTGACGTTTGATGTGGCGATCACAGCTAAGGGATGTCCATCCAATGGTAAATCAGAGACGATAAAAATCAAACCGCTGGGTTTCACAGAAGAAGTGGAGATCATCCTTAACTTCATCTGTGAATGCGAGTGTCACATCGACGGTATTCCAAACAGCCAGGAGTGTCATTTTGGCAACGGAACTTTGGAGTGTGGAGCGTGCAGGTAAGCGCTTAATTTTCGATCATCCGTCGACCATCCACACCATGAACCGTCTATAACCTCCACTTCTTTTTTCAGGTGCAACGAGGGACGTATTGGCAGGGTTTGCGAGTGTAGCAAAGACGAGGTGAGAACGGAAGATCTAGATGCAAACTGCCGCATGGATAACGGCACGGACATCTGCAGCAATAACGGAGACTGTGTTTGCGGAACATGCGAGTGTAAGAAAAGAGATAACCCGGAAGAAAGATACAGCGGCAAGTTTTGTGAGTGCGACAACTTTAACTGCGACCGCTCCAATAACAAGCTTTGTGGAGGTAGGATCATCATTTCATCTCACATGGATGTCGAATATCAATGTATAAAGGCAAAAATAAAACCGCTTTGCATTTCTGTCTTCAGGTCATGGTCGGTGCGAGTGTCGGAAATGCATCTGTGATGTGAACTACACAGGCAGCGCGTGTGACTGCTCTCTGGACACCTCGACTTGTCTGGCCAGTAACAAACAAATCTGTAACGGCCGAGGCACATGCGAGTGTGGAGTGTGTAAATGTACCGACACAAAGTTTCAGGGCCCGACCTGTGAAGTCTGCCCAACATGCCCTGGAGTTTGTACTGAACACAAGTGAGTTCTCATCAGTATGATATCTTAATATGTATTTCCCTGTTAATCCAGTTCATATTGTTCTTGATTCCAAGCCATAACGCATTGTTTGGTTGTGTCCCTCAGGGACTGTGTCGAGTGCAGAGCTTTTAATACTGGGGACAAAAAAGACACATGTGAGAAGGAATGCATGTACTTCAATCTTAACATGGTGAAGAAGAAGGAAGATCTTCCTCAGCCCAATGAGAAACCTTACATCAATCACTGCAAAGAGAGAGATGCGAACGACTGCTGGTTCTTCTTCTCATACGCTACCAGAAACGACAGCACTGTTGAGGTCCATGTGGTGGAGGAGCTCGGTACGTAATATAGTCAGGCTTGAGGCATGTTGTGGCTTTTTTGACACTTGCTTGTCTTTAATACTTGGTGATCATTTGATTGGATCCAAACTAGTCATCTTTTTTTCCTGCAAGTGATATAATGTATTAAATAATGTACTTGAAAAACTGCTGACATAGCATTGTCGAAAATACTTACCTGACGTTTTTCATTTTCTAGATATAAATATTAAATACATATTGATCTTGCTTTCACAGAGTGCCCCTCTGGTCCTGACATCATCCCTATTGTAGCGGGTGTGGTGGCAGGAATCGTTCTGATTGGTTTAGCTCTGCTGCTCATCTGGAAGCTGCTCATGATTATTCATGACCGAAGAGAATTTGCCAAGTTTGAGAAAGAGAAGATGAACGCAAAATGGGACACGGTATGTTTACATTATTTGTTTAGAATAAATTATTAGTTAAAATTACTACTCTATAGGAATAGTTGACTCTGTTATCATTCACCCCGCTGGTCATTTTAAGCCTGTGTCATTTTTTTGGCAGAACACCAAAGAAGATATTTTGAAGAATGTTGGTTACCGAACAATGACTGCATCAATTTCACGTTTTTTGTCCATACAATATAAGTGGTGACACCAATGTTTGGTGCCAACATTCTTCAAAATATCATCTTTGATGTACTGCAGAAGGAAAACTTTTACATGTTTGACAAAAATTTAGTTACAATTTCAATTTTATTGGGGTGAACTGAATAGTAGAGCTTTGAACTCCTGCATCCATCTATGGGGGGTTGGGCAGCAAGGAGCAGTTGGTTAGGGTTGTGTTGGTATGCCAGACTTTGTTTTGTAAGGGTGTGGCTGGTGTGGCACAATAGTTGATGATTACTGCCATCTGCTGCCAACTAGCAGTATTACATGCATTCTATAAATGTGAAGTGAAGTGAAGTGACTTGGGCCGAGTATGGTGACCGATACTCCGAATTCATAATCTGCATTTAAAATGCACACAGACAAACCGTGAACACACCCAGAGCAGTTAGAGTTTTATTAAAGGTAATGCGTCTTGGAGCTTCTTTTGTGAGGCAGAGTCTAAGTCCCCAATGACATTTTACAGTCAAGACAATTTAAAGATGCTGCAGTAGATGTTCCACGTTTCTTTGTTTTATCTCATTTTCTGTTTGTGACATATGTTCTGTTTCTCTTTCCAAACCTGTGTCTTCCTGTTTTATTTCCATATTACTCATCTAGCAAGACAACCCCATATACAAGAGCCCCATTAATAACTTCCAGAATCCAAGTTATGGATCTAAAGGAGTCACACTTTGAGTCTGTACTTTTCTTTGCTGCATGCACCTCCCTCCCTCTCTCTCTCTCTCTCTCTCTCTCTCTCTCTCTCTCTCTCTCTCTCTCTCTCTCTCTCTCTCTCTCTCTCTCTCTCTCTCTCTCTCTCTCTCTCTCTCTCTCTCTCTCTGTATCTCTCTCTCTCTCTGTATCTCTCTCTCTCTCTGTATCTCTCTCTCTCTCTGTATCTCTCTCTCTCTCTCTCTGTATCTCTCTCTCTCTCTCTGTATCTCTCTCTCTCTCTCTCTGTGTATCTCTCTCTCTCTCTCTCTCTCTCTCTCTCTCTCTCTCTCTCTCTGTGTATCTCTCTCTCTCTCTCTCTCTCTCTCTCTCTCTCTCTCTCTCTCTGTATCTCTCTCTCTCTGTATCTCTCTCTCTCTCTCTCTCTCTCTCTCTCTCTCTCTCTCTCTCTCTCTCTCTCTCTCTCTCTCTCTCTCTCTCTGTATCTCTCTCTCTCTGTATCTCTCTCTCTCTCTCTCTATGCTTGACATTACGCTTGACACTAATATTGTCATGGTGTTAACTAATTTAATTGATGTATATATTCCTGATTTCTTTACATCCCTTGATGTTACGGAACGAATGCAGTATTTATATTTTTTAACATTTTCTTCTACTAAATAAAGAGAACAAAGACTTTTTTATCAATGAATATACAAGAGTATTGCAAGACTTTGTGATCCATTGTTTGTCCATTTGTATGTAATTGTTTTTCTTTGGTGTTTCTATTTCTGTCCAGTTTATGCGTGACTGGAGTTTACCATATTGGTGTGCTGTGCTGTGTTCTAACCGAATGTAGTTTATCATTTCGGTTATTTAAAATCTCTTTTATTTCTCATTTCAGGGTGAGAACCCCATTTACAAAAGCGCTGTGACCACTGTGGTGAACCCCAAGTATGAGGCAAGTAATGGACGTGCATGTCTATCTCCAAGCAACACTGTACGCAAAAACAATTCAAGAGGAGGAGCCTTCACAAGTTTTTTGTTTCACTTTTGGTTTGTGCATTTTCCACTGATCTGTGTAATCTTTTAATCTGTTTTCTACGCATTGTCTTGAAAATGTACAGTATGTATAAACTTGAGTTTTTACTTTTTTATGCAATCTTATTCAATGGTTCCAATGTTTAATTTTATTTTGTTTTAGTATGGTTTAGCCACAGGTCTGCCGTGTTTTGTTTTTACGAATGTCAAAGCGTAACGTGTCGGGTTGTGTTGAAGGATTTGTAAGTGAGCAGGAATTACAAATGTTATTCACAGACACAGGTAAAATCTATGTCCTAGAACCTTCATAGTCTTACCTTTATTTAACCAGAATTCAATCATTTCAATCAGGTTTGTGTCTTTTGATGGTACAGAGATCATATAAACCTGTGGATGGAGCGGATCATCACTGGTTATAGAAGTTAGCGATCGCTGACCACTGCTGTTTGTGTACATGGTGCTTTAATGCAGACACACATGTAATGTGATGTGCGTTGCTCTGTAGACTTCAAAGTCATTTGAGTGCAATCTGTAATAATGTGTAGATCTATATGAAACGATGCACTCACATTCTCCAGGATGAAAAGCTTGGAAAATCAGAATTTTTGGTTAGGTTCATATGCAGTTGTTCCTAACATCAACTTAAAGGTATCTGTCATTATATTTGTTGCTGTAGTTTTATCAATCACGTAATGCATGTAGATGCTTCTCGATTCTATGACCACTTAAACGTTTGAGGGACATTTTAATCATTGTCTTTGAATGGAACAATCAGCTTTTTATTATCACAAAAACATTGTAAAGTCAAATAAAAGGAACTTCAGGTTTTAAAATGGGAAAATAAACTCAGGTCCCTAATTTCTTAAAGACTACAACTGATGCCAAAAAACATTTCCTCTGCTGTGCAAGAATAATATTTTAATGTAATTTCATAATTGTTTTTAAGTTCTTCTGTAATAACATAATTGTCCAAGCAAGTCTATGCAGATTACAATCAGATTGTTGTTGGGAAATGTCAGTGTTATGAGAAAGATATCTTTTTTTATGTAATTTTTTTTATAATTGTTTAATCTTTTAAAGCTTTTAATGTAGCATTACACAGATTCAGTGTTTTAAGTGCCTTTTCTCATTTTTAGCATCCCACTGTCACAATCTTTTGTTTCTAGGAGTTATTTATTAAATAAAGAGTGAAAACACTGGACTTTATCGTCATAGTTGTGTCTGTGAATCAGAATTATAAAGCAAACATTCGGATTCTTGGTTTTATCATATTTGTTTTATTTTGTGCTAGGAAAAACACACTACGATCACAAGATCACTTACATACAGTTCTGCATAGAATGTATTTTTCAGACTCATCATTGTTTCATTTTATTTTGGGTTTTGGGAATCTCTTCTGATGGAGGAGCTTCACCTAATCCCTCCCACCTGAACAGAACACCTAAAGCTTGCACTTCCTCATTTGAGAGGGATTGGGAAAGGTGTTTCACTTTTGCTGGCCAGTGGTCACAATTTCTGTATATGTAACTTCTAAGAAACCCTCTGAGTCAGTGCTTCTATTTGATTTTTATTTTTAAAAGCTTTTGTTGACTGCAAATGAGTTGTCGCCTGGAGTATAGTTCATGAAATGAGAAGTTTATGATTTAAAAATTTATCTCAAAAACACATGAAGCAAGAGTAGTGGAATGTGTTAAGGTAGGTAACTTGACTTTTTCGGATTGATTTTATTTAAGGGTTTCATATTTATTGAAATCCTAAGGCTTAACTATGAATAAAAATTTAATAGTTAATTAAAATTAACTTTGAATTATTGAAGCAAAGCTTTTTACAAACACTTTCTAGGTGTTATGAGATTGGGAAGTGTGTGAAAGTAATTTATTATATCTGTGTTTTAATCTCATTTGTGATAGTTATTAAAAATGTATGAAAGTCTACAGAATATCAGAAGCATGCACAGGAAACTCTGCTCTTCCTGTGTATTTAAGTTAATAATTAACAGTTCAGTCCTTTATTAAATAAACCTTTTGTTCGGTGCATGCTTTTGTGTTCTTCAAGTTTTTATCTGTTTAAATAGAGTCATGCGTTCAACCCAAAATACAATTTTTTATAAACTTTAAGAAAGTTTTGTATTATATTATGTGCACTTTACATTGGCAGTGTCAGTCATATATCCCTCTATAATCTTAGATTGTTGTGTTATTTTTCTTTATATAGATGGATTTAAATGTGCTAGTGATTTCAGCTCTTCTAGTATTTGTGCCCTACAGCAAAGCAAAATCAGGTAATGCGAGATATTTATCTCAACAGCACTTTTTTTAGCCTTGGGGGACAGTTTTAGGCTTTGTTGTGATTGTAACAATTTAAGATTTTGGACTTCATAAAATGACGGAATCATATCTAAAATGTGGAATATGATCAGATCTTGATATTGTGTATCTAAGTTAGAAAATATCCCTGCATTCTAAATTTGCTTAACACGTGTTTTGTGCTCAGATGTCAATGAATGCATCACTGCCCAAACATGTGGAGAATGTATTCAGACTGGGCCGCAATGTGTGTGGTGCAAAGATGCCGTAAGTCGTTTGTGCTGTATAGTTTGTCCAAAATCATCTTACTCCACCATTAATTCATATATATCAAAGATAACCCCAGTCCTCCCTTTAACAAACCTTTGTGGATCTTAACAGGATTTTAAGCCTTCCCGCTGTGATCACCAGGATTCTCTGAAAAAGGCTGGTTGCACTGCACTTGGAATTGAAAACCCTCAAGGAACAATAACCATCGACAAGAACAAACCCGTCACAAACATTGAGCCTGATGTAGCGAAGAAACCAAAGCACGATGAGATCACTCAGATTCAACCACAGAAATTCACCATAACACTCAGATCAGGTACTGACCGGTGGGTGTACTTCACACCTGTTAAAACCATCATCCGATGTGTCTGGATCTGTTGGTAGATCACAATCGAGATGAGTTAACCTAAAAAAATATTGTTGACTTGCCCTTGTGGCTTTTTAAAACCTTGATTTCCTCCTTGGAGAATGGATTCTTGATCTTTGGAGATGTATTATTTGTGGAACTTGTTGAGTAAAAATAATTTGCCAAATTATGGCGCAAAAGAAATTAAGACAAAAGAAAAGTTTTGATTTAATGTTGAACACATAGGCGATCCAGAGTTTCATCTGAATATCCTAAAAAATTTTTTGTATATTTCCTTCAGGTGAATCACAGAAGTTCACTTTAAAGTTCAAGAGGGCAGAAGACTACCCCATCGATCTCTACTTTCTTATGGACCTCAGTGACTCCATGTTGAGTAATCTTGCGAACGTCAAAAACCTCGGGACTGACCTTGCCAAGAAGATGCAGGGCATCACGTCAGATCTGCGGATCGGTTAGTAGCATCAAATCCACTCCCAAATACTTGTGTAAAAATAAGATTATATAAATCTTTTGATATTCTATGACGACTGTTGTTTCAGATAAACAAACATTTCAAATAAATCCTTGATTTCAGGGTTCGGCTCATTTCTGGAGAAGCTTGTTATGCCCTTTATACTGACGACTCCAAGGTATCTGAAGAACCCATGTTATCCTGCCAACTGCACTGCACCTTTTACATATAAAAACGTCCTGAGCCTGACGGGTGATGGCCAGGCGTTCACCCGAGAGGTCAGCAAGCAGCAGACCTCGGGAAACCTGGATTCCCCGGAGGCAGGGTTTGATGCAATCATGCAGGCTGCCGTCTGCACGGTAAGCATTCCATAAATGCTGAAGCACTTTCTTGAACATGTTAGTGCATGTTGAAATAAACCTGAAAGCTAGGGATAAATCTCTGGGCTTTTTCGGCCTTTTCCTTTTTTCGTACAAATTTTTTTGGCGAAACTTGATTCATGTGTTTACAGAAATGTAATTTGTTTATTTATATTTGTATGAAACTAAGTATATATGATATTTATATATTTAATATTAATATTTTTTAATTACTTCTGCAGGAACTATAACCACTTTTGAAATGCCTTTCAAATGTCATTCATTTGTCAAATATGTCAAATAAGTCTTACTGTATGTCCTAAAATAAAAGTCGTATTTTGGTCATGATTATATTTAACAGCAGAATTGAATGGTTTTTGACTTTACCTTAGAAAGAGATCGGTTGGAGGAATGTGACCCGTCTTCTTGTGTTTTCCACGGATGCTGGATTCCACTTTGCTGGAGACGGGAAACTTGGTGGAATTGTTCGTCCCAATGATGCGAAATGCCATTTGGAGAATAACATGTACACCATGGGCCATTACTTCGTAAGTCTGTATCAATCTGCCTGTTTTCTTGAATCCAAACCACTGTGCTTTTAAGGTCCTAGGCAAGTACCAGAATTCGACAGTTAACGTATTATCTTACAGGACTACCCCACAATCTCTCAACTGGCGGACAGTTTGAGCGAAAACAACATCCAGACCATCTTTGCTGTGACTGAGCCTTTCCGGGAAGTTTACAAGGTGTGTGATTGTATTTACATTCAGTTTACATTCAAACCACTCATTGTTCATCATTGCACAATATATGGTTCAGGTTGATGATGGTGTGTGTGTGTGTGTGTGTGTGTATGTGTGTGTGTGTGTGTGTGTGTGTGTGTGTGTGTGTGTGTGTGTGTGTGTGTGTGTGTGTGTGTGTGTGTGTGTGTGTGTGTGTGTGTGTGTGTGTGTGTGTGTGTGTGTGTGTGTGTGTGTGTGTGTGTGTGTTCACGATAGCAACTGTCTGCTCTCATCCCAAAATCAGAAGTGGGGACATTATCTGCGAGCTCCTCCAATGTTATTGATCTCATCATTGAGGCCTATAATGTAAGTTTGATGTCATCTGTATTAAGTTTTGGGTAGCTGTAGTCAACTTTGAGGTTATTTTACACTGTTCATATATGAAACCCTATAGAATATCATAGTAGTAAATAGCTTTATAATTATTTTGTTCTGTTGAACACATAATTTGATATTTTGAAGAATGAGGGACAGCAAAAAAAAAAACAGTAAACATTTCTATTTCCCCTACTATGGTAGTCAATGTACTCCAAGAACTGTCAGATAACAAACGAATAATGTTTCTCTGTTTTCAACCAAACAAAGAAATGTATACATTTTTGGAATGTTAAAGTGAGTAAATCCCAACAGAATTTTTTGGTCCTTTAAACGGATACTTGATGGTAATTCTTACAGTGGCCATACACTTTTGCAGGTGAACTGGACATAAAATGCTCGCTTCTAAAGACTAAAATAATCTCTTGCTCGTCTTTCTCTCAGTCTTTGTCTGCTGAGGTCATCCTGGAGAACAGCAAGCTGCCTAAAAATGTGTCTATCTCCTTTGTTTCTCACTGCAAGAATGGGTTGAGCCAACAAGGAGAAAATGGGCGCAAGTGCTCCAACATCTCCATTGGCGATGAGGTAAGACAGTAAAAGCATTAGACATCAAGATCTTGTCCGTGCATGTAAGGAAATTCTTCTATGCAAACATGAACACAGCAGCTTAAGCCCTGAAATACATGACCAGACTGATCTTCTTGTTGCACCTTTGAGACAAAACTAATGAAAATGTTTTGGTTTTTGTAGGTGACGTTTGACGTAGAGATTATGACTCAAGGTTGTCCGTCTAATGGTAAATCTGAGACCATAAAAATCAAACCGTTGGGATTCAATGAGGAGGTGGAGGTTGTCCTGAACTTTATCTGTGAATGTGAGTGTCACAAAGATAAAATCCCAAATAGTCCAGCATGTGCAGACGGCAATGGAACTCTGGAGTGTGGAATATGCAGGTTAGAAAACCTCTTGAGGTCTCTTTAATGAAACACATCTACATTATGAACAACATTTTGACTCTTTCATGTCAGGTGCAATGAAGGCCGACTTGGCAGGTTGTGCGAGTGCAATCGAGATGAGGTCCTGACGGAAGATCTAGACGCAAACTGCCGCATGGATAACGGGACGGATATCTGCAGTAATAACGGGGAATGCGTTTGCGGGACGTGCGAGTGTAAAATAAGGGAAAATCCAGAGGAGAGATACAGCGGAAAGTTCTGTGAATGTGACAATTTTAGTTGCGACCGCTCCAATAACAAACTCTGTGGAGGTAGGACCACATTTTGTGTTGGGAATCCAAGTATAAGTGGAGAGAATTTACACTCTTCAAGCGCCTTTGTTTCTACTTTGGTGTTTTTCAGGTCACGGTCGGTGTGTGTGTCGGAAATGCATCTGTGATGCTAACTACACAGGCAGCGCGTGCGACTGTACTCTGGACACCTCCACATGTTTGGCCAGTAACAAACAAATCTGTAACGGCCGAGGCACATGCGAGTGTGGAGTGTGTAAATGTACGGACTCAAAGTATCAGGGCCCGACCTGTGAAATCTGCCCAACCTGCCCTGGGGTTTGTACTGAACACAAGTGAGTTATTGAGTAGGTGTGCATAGGTCATCCTGCCCTGTAAGATATGTCATATTGGCTGTGTTTTGCATGGACAGGGACTGTGTTGAGTGCCGAGCATTTCAGACTGGTGTCAAGAAAGACACATGTGAGAAGGAGTGTGGATACTTCAGTCTGAATATGGTGAACAAGGAAGATCGTCATCATCTACAGTGCAAAGAGCGAGATGCGAATGACTGCTGGTTCTATTTCAATTATTCGACCAATTACGAAAGCACTGTTCAAGTACATGTGGCAGACATACTTGGTGAGTGTAGTCATAGATATGGAATTGAGGGATTTTCTCTTTTAAATGGCATTTGGTTGGATTTAAAAAATCATGCAATGCAGGAGGATTCATCAATGTTTGTAATCCCTTTACTCGTGATGTACCTTCCGTCCCATAATGCGTTGCGATTGTTTTCACAGAGTGCCCCTCCGGACCTGACATCATCCCTATTGTAGCGGGTGTGGTTGCAGGGATCGTTCTGATTGGTTTAGCTCTGCTGCTCATCTGGAAGCTGCTCATGGTTCTTCACGACCGTAGAGAATTTGACAAATTTGAGAAAGAGAAGATGAATGCCAAGTGGGATACGGTACGTTTGTGAAAATTATACTTATACTTTTACAGTATGTAATACATATAAGTGTGATATCTAATTTTTTTTATACAATCATTTCAGGGTGAGAACCCCATTTATAAGAGCGCTGTGACCACTGTGGTGAACCCGCGATATGAGGGCAAATAACAGACACATATGTCCTTAAACAACATGTTCAGAGAAATTGTAAAGGCATTTATACCTTTTCTCTATCACTTTAATGTTTGTGCTTATGTATGAACTGTCTTTTGCTTTTAAGGGCCCTAATTTATTCTACTAACATACATGACAGAAATGATTTAATAGAATTGGGGTTTTGTGTCTTTGATGAGTGCAGAAATCATAAAAAACTTGTAAATTAAGCGTACTGTCAGTAGTAGAAACTGAACCCTGCTGTTTGTGTACATTGTGTTTTAATGTAAACGCACAAGTGATCTATGTTGCTATGTGTTTTTTCTGTTTTCATTGATGATAACATCATGCAATTAAATATCTTTAGCAAATATCAAAACATAATTTAATCATAAAATTTTTTGATAACTTAAACTAAATGTTTGGTTTAATGTGGAATTAATATGAACAGATAAACTCATTTTAAATTATTAAGGGTCTTAAGAATTCAAATTTAGTTTTTGGGGGAACTATCACTTGTTTACTCTGGTGCCAAATATTTCTGTATATTTTGTACTCTAATTTGTTTTTTATACCTTTAGATCTGCCCTTAGATATTTTTTATTGAATATTTTTATTGTTGTTTTGTTTACAGTTGTTTTTCATGATTATTTGCGTGTGTTAGATTTCATTTTTTTCAGATTTTGTTTTTGTTTCCCGTGTCAATGTCTCATTGTTAACAATGTTAACAATGTCTTGTTATTGAAAAGAGTTATTTATTAAATAAAAACACTGGAATTGTTACAGCCTGTACTAGTGTATTTATGGGTCAGCATGGTTTACAAAGAAAATAATCAATAAAATATATTGTGAATATATAATACATAAAATAATACAAGTATATTCCAATTCTTTATACTGGCCCTAATCCTATTTTGTTTTTAATCCTCGGATCATAGATATCTGATTTGTTGGAGAATACTGCTAGAGAACTACAATTTGAGGTCAAAGGTCACAAGACAAACGCAACATGTTCGACCTAGGAGAGTATTTTTAACAAGAATTATATACATTATATTTTTATTTACCCCCCCCCAAATTTTGGATTAAATAACATCTGAAATGCGTTCAACTGATTTTTTGATTAATGTTAATAGGAGGAGCCAGACTGAGAACCAAGCCTATAAACACACTTTAAAATTAAACTTCCACATTTTAGACAGTTTGAGAGTGAGAGAGAGAGAGAGAGAGAGAGAGAGAGAGAGAGAGAGAGAGAGAGAGAGAGAGAGAGAGAGAGAGAGAGAGAGAGAGAGAGAGAGAGAGAGAGAGAGAGAGAGAGAGAGAGAGAGAGAGAGAGAGAGACCTGTACTTCTCTCTGACAGAACAGCAGCAGTCAAACATCTGGTGCATCTGTTACGTAAGTGCACTGGTGATCCGTTTTGTTATTCAGACTTGTGGATATAAACATTTTCTTTAGAAAAACAGAAAAACAAGATTGCATTTGTTAAGGTAAGTCAAATGTAACTTTTAATAGGATTTTTGCTTATATAAAGGGTCTTGGTTACTCTATATGTATGAAAACATGTATTGGTTATTAGATCATTAAAATTCTAAAAGACCATTTACATATGTTATATATTGTGGGTCACTGGGTCATGCTGATAATTTGAATATCAATATCAATATCAAAATGAAAATATAACGTCTACACATTATGTAATTAATTCAATGTGTCATTATTTCAAGACAGTCCTCGTTTAAACCTATCTTCTTTCATAAAATGTTGTGACATGATCTATTTACCCCACCATGAAATTAGTTTTCTTGTGCAATTCATTGTTCATTAGTTCATATCATTCATTGTGGTTTCTCTTCATTTAGATGAATATAAGGCTGCTGGTGATATCAGCTCTATTTGTTGCTCAAAGCAGAGCAAACGCAGGTATGGACTGATTTTACGATCCCAACAAAAAAACATAAACCTAGTTGTTTTAAATGCATAAAATGCTCCTTCTATATTTATGACGTATATGTTTTGTGCTCAGATGTCAATAAATGCATCACTGCCAAAACATGTGGAGAATGTATTCAGACTGGGCCACAATGTGTGTGGTGCAAAGATGCCGTAAGTCATTTCACAAGACTGAATGTTTCGTTCAACAAAAGTATGATCCTAATGCAAATATATTTGTTTAACAAGTCCTCACTTGTATCTTCCCAGTATTTCAAGCCTTCCCGCTGTGATCACCAGGATTCTTTGGAAAGGGCCGGTTGCACTGCACTTGGAATTGAAAACCCTCGGGGATCAATAACCATCGACAAGAACAGACCAGTCAGTAAAAGTGATGCGATGGAGAAACAAACGCATGAATCGATCACTCAGATTCAGCCCCAGAAACTCACCCTAACTCTCAGATCAGGTACTGAACACCGGGTGAACTTCACACCTGTTAAAATAAAGAACAACTTTGGATGTAACTGGGTTATTTCTGAGATTGAATAAAAAAGAGCTATCTGTCATCCATACATCTTTCAGTTGTTCCAAATCTGTATTCTTGTTTTTGTTCTTACGAACATAAAGATATTTGGAGGAATGTTTGTAACAAAACAATTCTCGGACCCAAATCAACACCATAGTAGGATAATTAAATGCATTTGTTTTTATTCTGGTGAACACAAAACAAGATATTTAGAAGAATGTATACAGCAAAAAGTTACAGGGCACTTTTGACTACCAATGTAATTTTTCCTACTACGGTACTATTATCATATCAGTGGGGAATTCTTTAGTTTCAATTATTCACCAAAATATCGTTCAACCAAACAAAACATTCAAACAGATTTGGGACAATAAGGAAGTGAGTAATTCACAACAGAATTTTTTTAATTTTTTAATTATTTTAATTTCTTTGGGTGAACTAGGACTTTAAAATGACTTGTTAAGCGGACGAACAAACAGTTGATCTCTATAAATGTATATGCTTGGTTTCTTTCTTTCTGCTTGTCACGGTCCAGGTGAACCACAGCAGTTTATGTTGGCATTAAAGAGGGCTGAAGATTCACAACTTGTCACCGATGTGAGTTTTAAGTCTTGAGTCTTTCTGTGAAGTTATAGTTAACTGCTCAAAAAGGAATTCTATTCTTACTAAATTCTCTTTTACCATTTCACAACCATAAAGCATTAACATTTGATATATAAAGTTCTTCATCTATTTAAATTATAGACACAGTGGGTTCCATATTTCCTTGAGCACACAGAAATTGTTCATGTTTTGTATTGTGATCTTAAATTTGTAATGGAAAACCAAACTTTCACAAAGGTCTTTCTGGAGAACAGCCGGCTCCCTGAAGGTGTTTCCATCTCCTTCATTTCTCATTGCAAAATCGGAGTGAGTGAAAAAGGAGAAAATGGGCGCAAATGCACCGACATCTCCCTTGGTGAAGAGGTGAGACAGTAAATAACATTAAATTCTGAGACGAGGACCCAATTGGATTAACCAGGTGCAAAAAAATAGCAGAAATGACCAGGAATATTTCATATTATTTTTCATATTTTATTATTGTATAAAAAACTTCCCATTCCCACACAACTGCATTCCCAAATATAAAATTAAATGTACGTTTTGTCTTTCATAGGTGACCTTTGAGGTAGAAATCACATCTGAGGGTTGTCCATCCAATGGCACCTCTGAGACGATAAAGATCAAACCGTTGGGATTCAACGAGGAGGTGGAGATCATCCTCAACTTTATCTGTGAATGTGAGTGTCACAAAGACAAAATCCAAAATAGTCCAGCGTGTGCAGACGGCAATGGAACTCTGGAGTGTGGAATATGCAGGTTAGAAAAGTTCTTGCGGCCTCTCTAATGAAACACATCTACGTTATGATCAACATTTTTACTCTTTCATGTCAGGTGCAATGAAGGCCGACTAGGGAGGACATGCGAGTGTAGTCTAGATGAGGTCCAAACTGAAGATCTAGAAGCATACTGCCGCATGGGTTATGGTGCGGAAATTTGCAGTAATAATGGGGAATGTGTCTGCGGGACGTGCAAGTGTAAAGTAAGGGACAATCCAGAGGAGAGATACAGCGGAAAGTTCTGTGAATGTGACAATTTTAGGTGCGTCCGCTCCAATAACAAACTCTGTGGAGGTAGGACCACATTTTGTGTTGGGATCTAGAGTGACCTAAAGTTTTATGTGCGTTTACTGTTTCTTTGTTGTTTAAGGTCATGGTCACTGTGACTGTGGGATTTGCGTGTGTGAACCTAACTACGTAGGCAGCGCATGCGACTGCTCTCTTGACACCTCACCATGTTTGGCCAGTAACAAAGAAATCTGTAACGGTCGAGGAATCTGCGAGTGTGGAGTGTGTAAATGTACCGACTCGAAGTATCAGGGCCCGACCTGTGAAATCTGCCCAACCTGCCCTGGAGTTTGTGCCCAACACAAGTGAGTTTTTGAGAAAGTGTTAACACGTTATACTTCCTTTTTCAGATATGTCATGTTGGCATTTGGTTGCGTGTGCAGGGATTGTGTTGAGTGCCGAGCGTTTCAAACGGGTGACAAGAAAAATACATGTGAAAAGGAGTGTGGATACATCAGTTTGAAGATGGTCAAGATAACGGATTTTCCAGAGGTCTCTGGTGAGGCTTACATCGCTTACTGCAAAGAACAAGATGAGAATGACCGCTGGTTTTTCTTTTCCTATGCTTCTAAAGAGGATGGCACTGCTGAGGTCCATGTGGCAGAAACTGAAAGATTATAAACAGAAATGCAGTTCTATTCTGGGTTAATGTGGTGTTGATTTTCAGGACCTGCACTGTCTCTCACATTTCCTTAATACTTTCTTTCTAACATCAGAGAACTGAAAGTCTACTAAGGCTGTACATTATTATGTATGTTGTGATGTCATTGAGATTTTAATCTTATTTTGGTGTCATAGATGTCTTGGTGTGATTTCTTTGCAATGCAGTGAGCTGAAATGATAATCTACATGCTCTGGTTGTGTTTTCTTGTCCCATAAGATCAGTCGACTATCCTATATAATGCTATGACTTGACTTATGGTGATCATCTTAAACTGACTTATATTCTTACTATTCTTTTTTGACTGATTTTTAAAGCCACAGTCAAATATAAGTGTCATTTGTGATATTGGTTTAAATTACTTAGAAAAAATCTCTTGTAGATTAAAACAAGTCTGGTGTTATCTCAAAATGGACTGAACTCAATTTGAACATGGGATACATTTTGAGATTTCTTTCTGTCACCTGACATATTTAATGAATGTGACTAAAATAACTATTATTAGGTTATTTGCAAGCATTGAACAGCCAGATTTAAAATAAGTTAGCTTGATGAGACATAGCATCTCTGGGAAGAGACCATGCACTTCATTGGGTTCCAAATAAATGAATAACTTAGTGTAAATATGGAATTAAAAAACAGTGATACATCAAAATTATGATCAGAAATTAACCAGATTTTGTTCAGCTAGGCCTCTGATTTGAAAAAAAACCCATATCTTTAGTGCTTCTTAAGATTACATTAAAGTGGTAGTTGACCCCAAAATAAATATTCTGTCACAATTTGCTCACCTTTGAGTTTCAAATCTGTATATATTTCTTCTCTCAGATAAAACAACAAAAGATATTTGGAAGAATGCTTTTAACTGTATGGCTGTCAGAATTCATGCTCTGCAATTAACTCATCCAGATTGCACCAACACAGTAGTGAACACACTCCTGGAGCAGTGGGCAGGCATTTATACTGCGATGCCCGGGGAGTTTGGGGTTCAGTGCCTTGCTCAAGAGTATTGCCGGCCCCATTAACATATGATATATAATAAATGTTTATAATTAATTGAAATTATTTTTGAATATGTACATTTATATTTCCAATTAAACAGTTAATATGGTCAAGACATGGACATATGCACTGTATAGCCAAAAGTATTTTCTCACCCAATTCAAATCAAAGTCAGGTGTTTCAGTCACTCTCACTCTTAATGCTTCAGCATACCAAGATATTTTGGGGATCATCCTTCCAACATTCGGGGAACAACATACTCAACCCAATAGGAACACTTTTGGGATGAAGACAGAGATCCAGGCCTTCTCGTCCAACGTCAGTGTGTGACCTCACAAATGCCCTGCTGGAAGAATGATCAAAAATTCCCATAAACACACTCCTAAACCTTGTGGACAGCCTTCCCAGAAGAGTAAAAGCTGTTAGTGAAAGGGACGTGCGATACATACAGCCAAGAACATTGAACCATTGTCTCTCTCTCTCACACACACACACACACACACACACACACACACACACACACACACACACACACACTCACACACACACACACACACACACACACACACACACACACACACACACACACACACACACACACACACACACACACACACACACACACACACACACACACACACACAGACAGACAGACAGACAGACAGACAGACAGACAGACAGACAGATAGACACAGACACGAACCCAAAACCCTGGGGATAACTCTATACCCACTAGGCCATGATATCCCCATATAGCTGCGACTCTTTGAATTTGGAATAGGATGTCACTTAAGTTCTAATGCGAGGCGAGTGAATACATTTAGTATATTACAAAAAACCACAAATATAAATGTTTTTTTATTTACTTTTTTTTATATAAACTAACCAATCAGTGAATACATTTTGCTGCAAAGTAACCTGAAGAGCTTCTCCATGCAGCCACAGATCCCAGGCCTGGAGCTTCCCACAGGTGATTGGTGACACCCGCCGACCAATCAGAGAGCGTCTCGCCGCCATCGCAAACTTATTAACCCTGTGGCAGTCTCGGACTCTCCCCGGAGAACTCTTCCGTTCCCCCGACGGGTCCGCCGACATGACGCGTGCATTCGATCCATCGTTCGTTCGAACCCCGGCGGAAAAAAAGCGCAGGAACGAGACGGGCTGCGTGCCAAACACAACCCTGATGCGTTACATCTTTACGTCGTCCGTTTCCAAGCGTTACAATGTGGCCAAAGCGGCGGGACGGAACGCTGGAGGTTCGGGACCCGGTGAGTGTGATCGAATAACTTGTTAGGAAAATAACTCAAAATTACGATTTTTAATTATTCTTCAAATTTGGCTTAAACGAGCTGCACTTACCCCGCAGGTTTAACATCCGCAGGATGGGTTTGACTGCGGATGGCCGCATCATCTACTGCGCTTCTATATGAGAGCCTACGTGTCATTCTCCACATACAGATCCTTTGTCTTATTAAACGTTTTATTCGCGTGCACGCCTTAAAGAACGCGTTCGGCGCTTGACTTTAACGTCTCGTCCCAGTTGGACGAGTTTAAAGCGCGTTTTGTCGAAGTTACGTAATGGGTTTGGTCTGCCACCAATACTTTATTCCCGCGCTTGTGACGTCACTAACGCTTTATTTGTGCATGACACTTTTTGTTGTGTAGAACGTCCCAGCTGTCAGGTGCGTGGTCCCATTGCATGGGTGAAGACATCTTAAGACTTCTTGGCCATTGTGCGTGCGGATGACAGAAAGGTGGATCATGCCGGATGCATTGTCACCCTCCTGGAGGTCTGGGGGGTCCCTGGTGGGATGCATGTGTCTGGGGTGGAGGTAAGACATCTGCTGATGCAGCACCGATTGTGTGATGATGGTTCATGATGTCATCCTTAAACTGTCGGAGAGGCTCTCTGTGTTATTCTGGACATGCCCGCCTAATCCGTACCCGTTCATTTTGACAGATTATCCATCGGATTGCACCTGGGTGGAGAGTAGACGTCGTGTCTGCGCGCGGGGCTGTCATCCTATCTTATGTCACGTAGGTTATGTCACATAGGTACATTTAGTCATGTAGCTGACGCTTTCATCCAAAGCGGCTTTCGAATGAGGTGGACAAAAGCATTTGGGACAACAAAGCAAACGTTGGTGATCTAACGGCCAATAGAAAAGCAGAATGTACAGACCATGTGCTGAGTATTATTTTTTGATCGAAAGAGCGAGGATGTCAGGGAAGAGGTTCATTCAAGGGTTAGGTGCAAGCTTGATATGAATGCTTTATGTATCTACAGTAGAGCTGCTTAGCAGACGGAAAAGGAAGGGTGATGTTCTTGCAGTGAAATGTGATATTGTGGGCGTCTCATCATCACAGGAGGAAGTCTTTGCGCTTCCCATGGGAATAGTGTTGGAGATGTGCAGTAGAACTAAAGTAACGCTGTGGAGAAATCTCCATTCTATTAGAATCCCCTTGACCTGTTTCTTTGATGTGAAGTGACATACAGCAAAGTATGGTGACCCATACTCATTCGTGCTCTGCGATTAATTCATCTAAAGTACACACACACACACACACAGATGTGCGTGCGCACACACAAACACACCAGGGCACTCACACACACACACACATACGCAAACGTGCACACACGCACCAGGGCACACACACACACACACTCACTCCAGTGCACTCGCACACACACACCAGTGCAGGCACACACACACATACACAAACACACACACAAACGTGTGTGCACACAAACACACCCTGGTGTGCACACAAACACACCAGGGCACTCACACACACACACACACACCAGCATGCACACACACACACACACTCCAGTGCACGCACGCGCACACACACACACACCAGTGCACGCACGCACACACCAATAAGTGCGCACACACACATTCACAGTAGAGAACACGCATACACACAATAGAGAATACACATCAGCAGCAGTGAGCAGCATATATGCTTGGCACCCAGGGTGCAGTTGGGGGGTTTAGTGCCTTGCTCAAGGGCACATAAGTCATGTCATTCACACCAGGTCATTGCCGGCCCGAGACTTGAACCCACAACCCTGGGGTTAGTAGACAAACTGTCTAACCACTTGACCATGACTTCCCCCTGAAATGGGAATCGTACGTCACTTAATGTCTTTGATTCAAGTTGCTTTGACTGCTTTCTGTCCCTGTATTAAGTCAGGTGGATTGAGCCTGTCGAGCTTTAAAAATGACTTATCCTGTAGCTTGTGGAGCTCTACTAATACAAGGTAAATGCTGATAAATGCATGTAATGTTACAGTCTGTGGGAATCTGTCGAAACTGTGTGTTTTGGAGAAGACACGAAGAATAATAACAAGACGTTGTATTTTATTTGAGGCCAGATATCTATCATTGTAGTCATTCTGTATTTGTTCAGAAAGAAAGTTGTACCTTTCCTGAACATTTCAAGCAAATATCTTGTAAACGGCTACCATTGGCATCGTGATATTTTTATTGTTTAAACAAATTGACAAATTGTTTATGATACCTTTCATGTTGTAAAAAATAGAGACATAACTATTAGCACGAGAACATCTATTTGACGTATGCCCATCTTTCTGCGAGAATTCCTCATCTGGAATAGTCTCTGAGATGTCTGCTGTCGGATACAAATCTATAGAATTATCACAGAACGGCTCTTTGTAGGAAGATTACAAGGGAGATCTCAAAATGTTTGGCATACATCTTGCAGATGTACCTGTACTATCTTGGAAGCCTTTTTCCATAAGATTTACAACTTTATTGACTCGTGTATGAATTAGAGACATCCTATTGCTTATCCATAAAGTTCAAATTGATGTCGGTCCAGCCTTTGCAGCTTCAACTCTTCTGGGAAGGCTGTCCACAAGGTATAGGAGTGTGTTTGTGGGAATTTCTGATCATTTATCCAGAAACGCATTTGTGAGGTCACTGATGTTGGACGTGAAGGCCTGGATCTCCGTCTTCATCCCAAAAGTGTTCCATCGGGTTGAGGTCAGGATAGTCAAGTTCATCCACACCAGAATCTGTCATCCATGTGTTTATGGATCTTGCTTTGTGCACTGATGCCATGTTGGAAGAAGGGTCAGATCCAAACTGTTCCCACAAAGTTGTGAGGATGACGTCCAAGACGTCTTGAAGCATTCATATATTCAATAATTGAAACACTTGATTTTGATTATTTGGATGGGTTTGCAAATACTTTGTTTTATATTATATTTTAAAAGTGACACTTACTGACATTTAATTACTAACATGCATAATTAAACAATTATATCAATATCATATATTTGTTTAATTTGTATAGTTGTCATCATTTACTACACAATAGCTGACCGTTAAAACGGTTATTATTTGGATTTAAACATCCAGATTTGAAATAACAGTTTGTTTTTAAATCACAACACGTTGCGTTTGAAGTTCGGCGGGCTGTTAGAAAGTTTGGGCGTGACGCGGACCCCCTCCCCTCTCTCTCCGCACGCTACGAACGCATGCGTCGTCAGGCCGTTCGGGAATGGCTGATCCGGGATCGGTGGGTTGGGCCGCCGAGCACAAGCGCACCGTTAAAGAGTGTTTTTAATGTCCGCCATGTTGGCCATGGCGCACTGAGCCTGGAATCAGGGACCGGAGCGCGCTGGCAACACACACCGAGAGAGAGCGACCGACACCCGGCCTGGCGCCTTCGCTCGCCCCGCCGCCTCCACCGACCGCCCCGTGCCCTGCAGGACACCGGACCGGCATCCTCCATGAGAACTTTAATCGGACTCGCAGGGAACATTAGGGGAACGGATAGATATATGCTGCGTTTGAAATTATAAAGAATAAAATGAGTAAACTGTCGTTTCGGGCGCGGGCGCTGGACGCTTCCAAGCCTCTTCCCGTCTTCCGCTGCGAGGACCTGCCCGACCTGCACGAATATGCGTCTATTAACCGGGCAGTGCCCCAGATGCCCACTGGGATGGAGAAGGAAGAGGAATCGGTACGTTTTGTGGCTCAGGGGCATGTTTGTTGAGAATAAAATGTTTTATTTTGCAAGAGGCGCGTCCGTTGTTTCTCTGCGCCAGTGTACACAAAATGGCCGCCGCTGCTCGTGCAGAAACGCCTCAGATGTGTCGGTTCCGCCAGGGGAGGCGAGGTTTCGCGTCTTGTGCTTGAACTTTAGGATTTAAAGTTTGCGAATGTCCACTCGGGGGGGATTTCCACGCGCTTGTTTTATATAAAGACGATTTACGGAGTACAAAGGAGTCACGTGACCGCTGGCCGAACCGCCATTTTGTGAGGTTTTCTGACGGCTGGGCGAGCGTGCAGTACCCCGCGGTGACCACACGGGTCTCTGTTTCCCGACCCGGCAATTAGCAATTAAAGCCCACCAAAACATGATGGGCCGCAGCAGCATTGCACGTGTGCAACATTCTGTGGGATGAAACTATTGTCTTGCAAAGTCAAGTTGGGGAAAGCATATTGAATGGCATGTGTTAATGTACATGCAGATTCAGGAACACTTGCTTTCTTGTGTTGCACAGGAGAAGTCTTGAGAACTTGAACATGTATGCGCCGTTTATCATCACAACATAGCACGTTTACGCTGTTGTAGAACAGGCCCAACTTGCGTATCATGAGCAAGTGCGCACACATTTACATTTGTGTTTATTCATTTGGCAGACACTTTTCATGGGGAAGTCATGGCCTAGTGGTTGGAGAGTTTGACCCTAGTCTCAGGGTTGTGGGTTCAAGTCAAGGCTGGCAATACCATGACTTGGGTGCCCTGTGAGTAAGGCACCGAACCCCCAACTGCCCTCCAGGTGCTGCAGCAAAAAATGTCAGCCCGCTACCCTGGGTGTGTGTTCACAACTGTGTGAGGGTGTGTTGACGAATGTGTGTGTGTGTGTGTGTGTGACAGTGTTGACAACTGTGTGTGTGTGTGTGTGTGTAAGTGTGTTGAGGTGTGTGTAAGTGTGAGAGAGAGTGTTAAAGTGTGTGTATATGTGTGTGTGTCTGGGTTGGTTAAATGCAGAGCAGGAATTTTGTGTGTGTGTCACAATACTCTGCTGTAGTTCACATCACTTTCACTTTATCCAAAGTGACTTGCAGTTGCCAATCATCACTTCAGAGCAAACAGGGGTAACGCGTCTTACTCAAGGATACTTTCGTCATTGTCTGGCACTGGGATTCGAACCCACAACCTTCTGCCTACAATCAGACCACAACTGACACTTTCATGAGGTTTAATGAAATTGTTGAAATATTTTGATCAATTAAACTCGAATGAATTTCCATTGACTAATGTGAATTTTTTTGTTTGCCATTTATCAGTTGTAAATGATGAAGTAATGTTCTCAATTTCTTTTAATTCTGTTAATTGCACACAAATGAAGCGTGTGACATGCACATCTCTGGTGAAAACATGGTTTATTATGCAGAATTGGTGACATTTACAAATAGTTTAAAAGTTGTTTTACAGTATTTTTTTTAATTTTTCTGTGAGCATCCATTGCCATGAAGGATGTGTTATGTTTACATATGATGATGGTGCTTGATACATTCCACAAATGAGGAAATTTATTGAACCCCTTATTTCGCAATGTTTATTACGAACTTTAATTACAGCCCTGAATATCAATTTGTGCATTCCTTGTATACATGCAGGTCACACACGCATGTCATTTTGTAAAGAGCTTTAGTTCCACTCCCCTGTGTGGATGTGCATGGAAGGAAAGAAATTGAGGTTGAGCGAGAGGTCAGTTCCTGAATTGGAGATGGAACGGTGTGGTGTGAAGAATGTGTGGTGTTTGGGTACTCTAACGTTTGTGTCTGATCTAGTTCTGCTTGGTAAAAGTGTTTGCCAGCCACAATTGTGTGTTTGTTTATGTGAGTTTACATGGTGGAACCGTAGATTTAAAGCTGCACAAATAATTGCAATTATAATTGTCAAAAGCCTCATTTACAGCTGAATTTTTTTTTGTGCAATTTTTTCTGTTTGGGCGTTTAATTCAGTGGTGCATTAGAGATTGTTAAATTAATAACTTGACGTGTTCTTCAGTTATACATTTAGCATTTTTATTTTCAACATAATTGTTTCTTTATTTACATCACATTTAGTTTTATTATTATCTAGATGATTAGAATTTACCTGCAGCTGCTTTACAAAAAGTTCTAAAACAGTTCAGAACCTAAGATGTATTGGAAATAATATTTGCAACATCCAAGGCAAAAAATCAACCATTATGATTTTTGTCCTCATGCAGAACTTATTTAAAATATTAGTCAATATTTGAATACGTTTTTGTTTAGAGATGAGATTTTAAAGGGGTTAGTCAGTGTGGGACAATGGTGGTGATGTAATTCTCAAACACAAGGTTTTATTTTACTTTGCAATGAATTTGTTTTTCATTTATTTTATGTATGTGTTTGTATAATTAACTCTAAAAAGTCCACTTAAAAGCTATCTTGCACACTATGTTAAAGTGATAGTAAATGTTCACTTTTTTGTGTATTCCTTACTCTTCTAACTTACTTATTTACGTAGTGTCATTTTGTGTTCTTATGAAGTAAGTGCTTGATGGGGTTGAAAAGATATTTGTAGAAAATTAGGAAGCAATCAACAGTGTGTTCAATACATATCTATTGTATTGACACAAAAAACAATTTGAGTGAATGGGTGCCAGGTATAACATTTCTCAAAATATATTTTGTAGTATGTAGATGAAAATGTCTACAAAATGGGGTTACTGTCAATTCAAATTTATTTAACTTTTTTACAATATTAACTATTTGTACTTATTTTTCTTACCATAAGTTAGCAGTACATCTAATGGTCCTTTATATACACATCTTTTTTTTCAGTGGACACTGGTTTTTAAGGCCATAGGAGAAGCAGCATCTTGTTTATAAGTGACCAAAAACCTTAGAAAACGGTTTTGTAACTGTTATCTTTCACATTTTTGTAGCACTTTACTAAATGTACTTTTCATTTCTTACGTGTGTAGGAGCACCATCTCCAGCGGGCTATCTCTGCCCAGCAAGTGTATGGAGAGAAGAGGGACAACATGGTGATTCCTGTCCCGGTGGCAGAGAGCAACATCGCCTACTATGACTCTCTCTACCCAGGGGACTTTAAAATGCCAAAACAGCTCATTCACATACAACGTGAGTCTGTCACAATTCACCCAGACTATATTATGTAGAAGTTCGGACCCTGCAGTGCTGCATTTACCTTGCTATTTTTTTTTAAACTCTCTTTATCTTATAGCTTTCAGCCTGGACACAGAGCAGCCGGATTTCGATCTGGACTCTGAGGATGATACGTTTGTAAATAAGCTGAAGAAGAAGATGGATGTGGGCTCCCTGCAGTTTGAAGAGATGATTGACCGGCTGGAGAAAGGCAGTGGACAGCAGGTAACAGAGGCTGGGTGATTTTGGTGTTTTTGTATTTTTTTTATTTGTCAGAAATATACATTCACTGATGCTTTGAGAATCTGGGAAACATTTCTTCTTGTTACACTGGAAGAAAGGAAAGAGACTTTCTTGTGTTTATGCTGCTTATTTAGATACACAATTGGAGATCATTGTATTAAATAGTAGGTTAAAAACCCTATGTTCCAAAATATTATGAAAGTAATGCAAGTTTTATTTCTCTCGTGTTTTAATATTACTGGTCAATCTCTGACAGGTTTATAAATAGTTTGACCGGTCTGCTTTGGTAAATAGAAAATCTACCTAAAGAGATTGTTCCACATTATTGGGCAAGTCACAGTTTTCACCCAATATGATTAAGAAAGATGTAAGATTTCTCTTGGTGGTGTTTGGTTTGCACTGGCTAAACCAGCTTTACACTGCACTACCAGTCTGCATGAAGAGAATCTTAACACTCCAGAAGATTCAAACACATGTTTGATCAGCAATACAATTTAATTCTTTTTTAGCCAGAAACTTAGTCTTTTTCTGATCAAGATCTTTTGTGGTGTAAGTCACTCACACATCTGTTAAAAGTTCAAAGTTCAACTATCTTTATTTTATTAAACTGCCTTTTGTAACATGTTGCATTGTATACTTTTCATCTATAAAACAAATATTTATTCTTTTTTATTTTATATTTCATGAAAATTTGCCATTTACCTAAACTGACCTTTGAAACTATTGATAAACCTATCCGAGATTAATACCAGTAATCTTAAAGGATTTATGGAATAAAACAAACCAAAATATGAGTGTTAATTGTACTGAAATTTATGGATGTGTGCCTTGGAAAGTAATTTGGAACGCAGTGAGTGTATAGATATTTTAGTTGACTAATTATTGCTTTGAGAATTGTATTGGCACAGGCTTCAAATAATCGTCTTGCCGTCTCAGGATGCAAATACACTTTTCAGATTTTTTTTGAATATACAGTGATTGTTTTATAATAGATATAATAGCAGTTATTTTTTCAATTATTTGACCATGTGGGGTCAATTTACTTATGTGTGCTATGTTTTTGGAAGGATTCACTGGCCTTAAAAGTCAATACATTCTACATTGTGTTCTCATCTCAAGCACTTTGATAAACAACATTGAACAACATTCATTTGGGTTGCCTCCATCAAAAGACATACCCAGTACTGGTAAACTGTTAACAATATAGATTTTTGGGTGGTCAGGGTAGAGGCAGTCTATTGAAGAGCTATTGTATGAATTTGTAACTGTATTCCAAATAAATGTTTATTTGTTGTAAACATTGCTGCGGTTAGATTTGAGAAACTAAAGTTATTAGTTTTAAAAAATGCCTATGAAGTTGCTCGTTGGATGCTTGGTTTTGAAAGTAGATATGTTTCGGAACTTTCAAATTATTATTTCCTGTAATATGCATTTCTTTGGAGACCCATACAGCGTTACTAGACATACTGTTTCTAAATTTATAAGGCTACAAATGATGTTTTTATTAAGAAGCAAACTCATTTCTTAATTCCCACTGGGCAAAAGTTTTAATAACATTCTCTTGTTCTTTCTGTCAGCCGGTTTCTCTGCAGGAGGCCAAACTCTTGTTGAAGGAGGATGATGAGCTGATAAAGGAGGTGTATGAGTACTGGAGCAAGAAGAGGAAAACATGTCAGAGTGGTTCTGTGATCCCTGTCGTTAAACAGGAGAAGCGTGACGGCTCCAGCACAAATGACAGCTATGTGGCCTTCAGACGTAGGACCGAGAAGATGCAGACTAGGAAGGCAAGAGATTGACTGAAGATAATGTTTAAATTACAAAGGTGATCATTTCAGCAATTATGTTTTTCTCATCTGCAGAACCGCAAGAATGATGAATCATCTTACGAGAAGATGCTGAAGCTGCGTAGGGACCTGAGCCGAGCCGTCACCATCCTGGAGATGATCAAGAGGAGGGAGAAGAGCAAGAGAGAGCTGCTGCATCTCACATTGGAGATAGTGGAAAAGAGGTATATAAAAATAAATGTTTATATATCTTTTTTACATACCTCAATTTTATATTTGTAGAGTTATGTAAAAAGTCTCAAATTAGTTTTAAGTCTGCGTCTAGAGATGTAATTGAAGTACACTGGTTGCAGGATCTGGTTTAAAATGTAGCTAGATAGAGAAGACGCAGAGTTTGTGTCTAAGGTCCAAATGTGTGTGTGTGTGTTCAGGAACAGCATGGCTGATTTCGGAGGTGAGGTGATGGCGGAGGTTCTGGCTCAGAGAGCTCTGGAGAAGCCCGTCATCCCTCTCATCCCAATCACAAACAGCGGCCAGTACAGACACACAGAACACGACCGGGACTACAAGAGCAAGGTACATGTGGTCATTAGTATTTTTTTCTAGTGCAGAAGACTCCCAATCACTAATGTAGATGCTTTAGACTACATGCTTGTTTTTATGATTTCCAAAATGTCCGCTTACAATTCATAAAACAACACAAGTGTGTGCAAATCATTGTCTTCCTTGGTATTTGCATCTGTTGTCTTGCTTGAAACATGATTCTAATATCTGTTCTGATTAAAATGGTTTTCCCTGTGTATTTGTTTTAATATGTCACTGTTGGTAACCAGGTGGATAAACCAGAGGTGGTGCGCCAAAAGAGAAAGTATGAAAAGAAAGCCAAACCGTTGCCATTGGCAGGCTCAGCCCTCTCGGTTCCATCAGTCTTTAACACTAAAGACCTCAATCAGTATGACTTTCCCAGCTCAGACGAAGAACCCTACTCTCAGGTACGTATTACACGCATACTTGGATATAGACTCCTTTCCTTCTGTTAACATGCTTTAACACTTTCTCTCTCACTTCCTCAGTTGTTCTCTGGTTCTTCAGAGGTCGAGGAGGAGAATGACCCAGATGGTGTGTTTGGGTTTCGGAGGAGAACAGGCTGTCAATATCACGCTGTGAGTAGGGTTTCATAAAAATTTTAATAGAAATGCTAGCTTGTTCAGTTCAATGTCACAGTTTATGATTTATGTTATTACTAAGCAAGAATCTTTTTTCTCAGATTCGTTCGGGACTTACAGGGGATTGGCCCTGGTGCGATCCTTCTGAGGGTGGGTTAGGAGATGTTCGTTATCGCTATTCTTTAACCACACTTACAGTGCCAAGGCGATGTCTGGGGTTGGCACGTAGAAGAGTTGGCAGAGGGGGGAGGTGAGTGATGACAATGTCTTAATACAAGTTTTGTCATTTTGCTGATGATCGTTGTTCCTTGTTTATCTCTTTATATTTAATCATCCGTGTTGTCTAATTGTTCATGTAGGGTTTTGTTAGACCGGGCCCACTCAGATTGGGACGCTGTGTATCACGGGCTGGACCCGGATTCCCCCGTGCTCCTTTCGCAAACTCCCACCCAGCAGCACAGCACGCATACCTCACATACCAGCACTGATACCTCCGCCCCCTCATCTGCACCAAACCTCTCGCAACTCTTGCTTAACATCAAAGCATGTCGCTGGAGGCATTTCAAGCCACGGTCGACACCGCCCGAAGATCCTGACAATCCTGAGCACTGGTCTGCACGAAGACCCCGCCGCGGCTGCCTCATCCGCCCAATCAGCACGCTTCGGATGCGGGGAGGTCTAGGTTCCTCAATCCGTCCTCCAGCCCCACCACCCACACCTGGTGAGTACAGTGATGTATGGCATATGCAACATTTGTTTTCGTTCCCCTTGCATACAAGTTTGACTTCCATACAAACTCCACATGAAATGCTTTCAGATGTATGATAAAATAATCTTATGGAGCTTGATGCCTTATATTTTGCCATTAAGTGACATGGCCAGATGTCATGAACAGATGAAAACGTCAAGAAACTTTTATAGTAGTTGTATCTAACTTTCACTGTGTTGTCCTGTAGCTCTCACCGCTGAGCAGTACCAGCAGCACCAAGAGCAGCTCGCTCTCATGCAGAAACAACAGCTCGAGCAGGTCCAGCTTCAGCAGCAGACAGCCAGCACTGCTGTCAACCCACAGGTGGGTCTTCTACTTAAACATCATATGAGTCTAAGTGATGTACGTTTTACTGTGAGCAGTGACGTGTTTAGAGGTAATGTAAATGGTCACATGGGAATCTGAGAATGCACTGAAATCATTACAAAAAATAGTCATTTGTAAGTAAATAATTATTACCTTATTACGTGGTGTTTATTTTGGGACGGGCGTCCCTCACAAACTCTCCATTTAAGAAATGTAAATGTTTTTTTTTTTGTTATACATGTAGTTTAAATTGTAATGACAATTATATAAAAAAAATTAAAAGCTCTTAAAATGTTTCACTTGGGTTAATTGTTTTTCTGTCACCCTTTAGAGCTTGGTATCAAAAACGATAGATGCTGCCAGTGCTCAGTTCGCTGCCTCTGCACTAGTGACACCTGAACAGCTGATGGCGCTCAAAAGCAAAGAAGAGGGAGTCAATGGGGTCGTCTCAGCCTCAGGTTGGTCCTACAAATTAAAAATGAAACTTTCTAGTCATGGTTTGTTTAAAAATCTCACTCTTGTCATTTCAATCCTGTAAACTTCAGCAGAACACAGAAGATCATGTTTTGAATTGTTAACTCAATGTTGGTGATTCCTTGTTACTTAGGCAGTACGTACAAGTTAAAAAAATTGTTTGTTTTATTATAGAATTATTTTTCAGTTCTTTGTCTAATTATTTTATTAAATAAAACCGATAATAAAGTAGAGCATAAACTGTTGGTCAGACCTTAATTTTATGATAAAATAAGGTTATGTAAGAATTGAGTGACACGTTTTTACAGAACTTCCCCAGTCACACTACTAAATTGATTGATTTGTTTTGAAGTTCTATCCTTGTAAAAATTATAATAAAAAAAAAAAAGGAAAGTTGGTAACGGAAAAGTACAGATTACAGAAAAATGTAACAAAATTGTAGCCTTCCCCCGCTCAATACATCTATTTGTTTTGATTAAGATTGTGTGCTGCATGATATCAGTAGTCTTGCTACTTGAAGAAGTATTAATGTTGTCACACACATAACCTGAGGATCATCCAAGCAGCACAATCCCACAAGATTGATGGGCTTTTCTACTTTATAACAAAAGTTTCAACACTGGCATGTTCTATCATGTCTATTATCAGTACATGGCCTGTGCCAATGTAAAAAACGTTGTTTAAAGGCAGTTCTGAAAGAATAAATACAAAGCCATGAAGCGTTGTGGTTTAAACACAGATGCGTTGCAGGGCTTTTCAGTCATGGCTCATTGAAATACAGATGCAATCTCAAACAGAGAGGGACTCGAGAGTAGCGATACTCCTTTGATTTGCAGACACAGAAGAAGCAGCTTCAGTCCCCATGAAATTTAACTTGTGATAAGTTTGTCTGCGGGCACTTCCACAAACACACTTTTTTTGAGTTGTCACACTACTGCTCTCTGTCATGTTACACACACGAGTTTCACTTAGGACAGCCCTCTACTGCTTAAAGTAAAACCCATAGTTTCTTCCACTTCTATGTAAATCTTAAGTACCTGTAGTATAGATTTGAGATGTTTATATTAACTTTTAAGCATTTAGTTTTATTACATTTACGCACGACAGATACAGCTTTACGACTGTTTCTGGATAAAGCCGAGCTCCCGCAGGCGGACATAGAGCACCACTCGTGACTAATCTCCTTTTGAGGACTTATAATTGGTTCGTGGGTTTTACGGGCGAATGGCCAATAAATAACATGTGATTTCTTGACATCTGCAAGTTAAATATTTAAAAACGTCTTCCGAAGCCTTTGGTTGGAGCGGGGGTGTGTATTGAGCACAAAAAGTAACTCTGTTATCAACAAGTGGATCAGGTTGAACACGACTACTCATCTTGTTTTACTCTCTTAAGAACTTATAATGCATGAAATAGCATTCTCGTGCCTCTTTAAACTCAGTCAAACATAAAATATGCTAGACCAAACTACCTGTATGATTATTATTACCATATTTGTATTTCACAAAACTAAATCAAAGCAATCATGTCTTGGAACCTCACCCTTTCAAAATTGGAATTTTGGTTTTACAGACAATTAAACGTGCACACCTACTGTTTACTATTAAGCCAATAGAATGAATGGTTGCTGTCACCAACATTTTTTTTAATATATTGTGATGCACTTCTTTTGTGTTCTGCAGTAGGAAATAACTTCCAAACTATATCATGCACTAGTAATGCTAGAGACATGAGTTCCATCCCATGGATTAAACAAAATCTAAAATGTAAATGTTAGTCGTTCTGGATGAAAGCGTTGGCCAAATACATACAGATTTGAAATAATAAGAGTTAGTAAGTTATCACTTTAAATTTGTGTTACACAGTTTTAAACAGTTGAATAGGTTGTGCATTTAGTTTCTGTATTTTCATGCACTTGCTATTACTGATTCTGCAGGCATCTATAAGGGCTTACACCACACAAGCTCTGCAGTGTCCTCCATCCATCTGTCTTCAGGCCCTACCTCCACCTCATCCCCCTCCCCCGCAGCTGCCACCACCACTAACAACGGAACCTCCGTGGCCAATCATCACGTTGGCACTGCTGCCCCCGCTCCTGCCCAGGCTCTGATGGGCGGAGCTGTTAGAGTGAGTGTGCCCTCGGCTGGGACTTTAAGCGTGCGGCAGTTGCAGCGTCAGCTCACTGTTCCAGCATCTGCCCTGAAACTAGCCGCCAATGCCAACAGGCCTATCCCAAAGGTCACCACAGGGTCCACAAACCTTGACATGGGGCCCAGGTGAGATTATTGTGGTGTGAAAGAAAAAACACTTGACACACGTTTGTATTTCATGATAGATATCTTATTCTTTGATCATATTGCATGATTTAATCGTTTAAGTGAATGTTTATTTAGTTTTTACCAAACAGTATATCTGATTTTATTAATGTGATCTTTTTCTTACAGGGAAAATCACGATCAAGAGAAACCTTCTTTAAACAGTCTGACAGACAACACAGTCGCCATGGAGGTTACGTAGCCTCGCCGGATCACAATACCCCTCAATTGAGGCGTTTCATTTAGGTGCTATGCATCATAGTGACGCTGTTTCCATGGCAGCCGTTGGGACTTAATTGCAATTCTCATCTCTTTGTTTCCAGTTCTGTTTTTTGTTACTGTACTGTAAATTATGAAATATGGAAATTATTCTATGTACATACATATTTGTAATACACCCCTTGTATATAACATTACTTGAATACAGAAATTGTTCATTTGTGATGTTTTGCACTTGGGAAAAAAATCAGAAAAAACTGCGATTTTTGTAGTGTGTGGGTCGTTTGTGCGTGCGTGTCAGATTGTGAATGTTAGAAGATGTTTGTGCGACTGTATCTGAATGTGTGTCACATGCATGGTGAAAAAACCTGCTGTTTTATCTATTTATTGTGAGGTGTTTACAGAATTTTTCTTTCTTCGATACACTGTAACCTCCTGGGTTTATGTGCAGTGTGTATGTGTCTGCGTGTGTAGTTAAAGCTGTTTTATGTGAACATCTCTTGTTGGAAAAAAGCAGCAGGGGTTTCTCTCTCTTTCTCTGTCTGTCTCTCAAATGTGGCTGCTCCCACTCCACTCAAGCACTATTTTATTTTTTTAATCAATGCTGCTTTTTATTTTATTTTTTAAGCCCCTTTCTCATTTAGGGGTTTTTAATCCCTGTTTGAGTCTATTCGGAGTTTGTGAAACTTAAGTTTTTATTACCTCTGTTTTTGATGACTGATTGTATGTCCCTGTGCTTGAAAGCAGGTAATGAGGTAGAGGACCATGGTTTGTTTCTTTATCATCATCATCATCATCATTCCACTTTATATGAAAATAAGGAAAACGAACAAAAAGGGACGTTTAGTTTCCTGTAAGACTTTATGGTGGCACCATTCCTGTGGTGTCAGCGTGAGCTCTCTTCTGTGAAGAGGATGGTACCTCACAAGGCTACGCGTAGTTGTCTGTATGTACCACAATCTGAATGCCCGTTCCAATGGCATCATCTTTCTTTGAGGTGTTTTTTAAAGTCCCACCTGGAGGAATGAATAAAAAAAACTTATGACAAAATGTTTAATAAACCCAGGGCATTAAGTGTTTGACCAGCACAACTCTTTCTGTGTCTTTCATTAGTTTTGCAACCAAGAGTTTTTTTGCATGTTTTTAACGGCAGAATGTAAAATAAGAGCTGCATGTGTTAAGCTTATCTCATGCTTAAGAGAAGTTTTAGAAACACAAGCTCATAAATATTGACTTTTAAGGGAACACTTCGCCCAAAGATAATTTTTGACTTGTAAATTCGTATACCTCTTTGTTGTGATGAACACAGGTATTTACATTCAAGCTTGTAACCAAAAGTTATTTGACCCCATTGGCTACCAAAGTAGGTAGAATAACTAATCATTTTTGTGGTAAACACAAAGGAAGATATTTGGAAGAATGTAAGACAGCAAAATGGTCATGGGGCATTTTGACTTTAAAATTTGGTAGTAATTTTTTGTTGTGTTACAAGTATTCATCCAAATGTTTTTTTGTTTTGTTCAGACAAATCTCTTCTTGGAACAATAGTTTGGAGCAATTAAAAGAGTGGATGAATCTTGAAAGAATTCATTTTTTGGTGATCACTTTTTGTTTTAGCTTGAGCGTGTAGTTTCTTTCATAGATTAATGTTTGTGTAACTGGTGTTTTGTTTAATTAAATTCAATGTAACTATTAAATCCTCAAGCAACCTTACAGCACTGTAATACCAAATTTGACTACTTAAGCTATAATAAAATCAGGAAAAGTATGAAAAATGTAACAAACACAATATAAACTATAGGATGTGGGTATGGTTTTATTTCTTCATGACGTTAATGTTTCACTTTCTGTGTTTGCCACTCCTCCCTTCAGTAAAAGTGAAACTCATGTTTACTTCCTGTTCAGTCTTGGTGTGAGATGTAGCTGCCTCATATCTTTTCTTTATTGTTTGTTATTATTTATGATTTACTGTTGAACTGTTTTTTGTGTACATACAGTGAAATGGCAGAGGCCAATATTTCAGTGTTTCAGGATCAGTTCATCTGTTCAATCTGTCTGGATCTTCTGAAGGATCCAGTGACTCTTCCCTGTGGACACAGTTACTGTATGAGCTGTATTACAGACTGCTGGGATCAAGATGATCAGAAGAGAGTCTACAGCTGTCCTCAGTGCAGACAGACCTTCACTCCAAGACCTGTTCTAGGTAAAAACACCATGCTGACTGAAGTGATGGAGAAACTGAAGAAGACTAAACTACAAGATGTTGGTCCTGATCTCTGTTATGCTGGTCTTGGAGATGTGGAGTGTGACGTCTGTACTGAGAGAAAACACAAAGCTGTCAAGTCTTGTCTGATGTGTCTCAACTCTTACTGTCAGAATCATCTTGAACAACATGAGAATTTCTTTAAAGGCAAGAAACACAAGCTGATAGATGCCACTGGACGACTTCAGGAGATGATCTGCCCTCAACATGAGAAACTTTTAGAGATTTACTGTCGTACTGATCAGAGCTGTATATGTTATCTGTGTATGTTGGATGAACACAATGATCATAAGACTGTATCAGCTGCAGCAGAGAGAACTGAGAAACAGGTAATATATTTCTTGCATTAAAAATTCACAAATATGTTATTACAGGGTATCAGACTTTTCATTATTTCACACCCAACAGAAACAACTGAATGAAACACTGAGCAAATACCAGCAGAGAATTCAGGAGAGACAGAAGGAGCTTCAGGAGTTGAGAGACGCTGTAGAGACTCATAAGGTGAGTTCTGATCAGGCCATCTACTAGTTGTGAGACTTTTGCCAAGCGTGTGGGAGAGGATGCAATATATACAAATTCTACCGGAGATTTGAATCCAATGTTAATGAAGTTGATAATATGTGTAAATATTTTGCAAGTGATGTTAACTAGGATGAACATTTAGTAATGGATATGGATCAAGTGGATTTCAAGGCTCCCTAAAAGAGGAAAAAATATATAATTTTTGTGATTCAAAACAAGCTAAGTCAGCAAGTGCTTAGGAGGCTGATGATGAAACAATGAAGCTGGCTTCAACAGTCATTTTTTTAGACTATATGCCTTTAGTGAAACTCAGAATGAGTGGATATGTCAGGATTAGATCTGACTAGAGTCTGAAGCACTGTCATATTTAAGGACGGACTTTAATGTTTTTGGCCCTTATTGGGTTTTTCTTTTTTTCTTATGGGATACATCTTTGTTGCATCGTTAAATGTAATCGGAACAAGAGCTTGTATAAAACGGGCTTCTAGGAAGTTATGAAATAGACTAATGTTTTATTCATACAAGAAACACACAGTGATGAAAAATGCAAACGATTGAGCTAAAGAATTTCCTTGTTGAGTCTTAAGACAATTGGACGTATTGCAATTTTATTTTCCAATATTTGTATTCTTTTATCTTTTGACATGGAAGGAGTGATAAAAGTTAGACTTTGAAAGGTTCAAGCTAAATTTGAGAACCATACTTTCATTTTTATTTATGTGTATGTTTTTTCTACATACTTTGTTTACAATTTTATATGAATGTCAATGGTGAAGAACATTTAGTATTAGTTGGAGGTGTTAATTGGGCAGGAAATGACACAAGGACATAAATCATGCGGAACAACATGTACTTTAACTTCAACAAGGAAAATGATTTATGTGATATTTAGAGAAATTTAAATTTGGAAGTACAAAAAAGTTTACATCGGCCCATGCCCTAGATAATAGATCTTTTTAGTAAAAAAATATTTTTAAACTAAAAATGTTTAAAGAACAACAGCCTTATTTCTCTAAGAACTTCTTGTAATTTTAGGGGAGGTATTTTTACATTTACATTTTTTTATTTATTCATTTGGCAGATGCTTTTATCCATGCTTTTATATTATGCTTTCATTTGGATAAAAGCGTCAGCTCAATGACTACATGTAAATGTAAATAAGTCAGAGTTGCTATTATGTGTGCAAAAAGCATCAGCCCAATATATTGTGTACATTTCTAAAGGTAGATTTTTTAAAGTGAGAGATGTATTTGATAATTTTTATTTTTATATGTGGTTGTGTTCTGGCGGCTGCAATTAATAAGTAGTAGTTGCATGATATCTGGAATGATATCTGGAGATGGTAATAGTAATAATAGGCAATAAACATGGGTTCATTCAATGCATGATGTTATATCCGTTGTAAGATTGGATAGATTTTAAACTACCATTTTAGCATATTTAACAGAACATTTTTAGAGGTTCTTTGCAGTTTCCTGATCTACAACATTAGCAACAGACCTTTTCAACGCTCTCTTTATAGCTTTAAAGGACTGACCCTGGGCTTAGACTGCAAAAATGATTCTACAAAATACAGGTCTTCTTAAAATATTGGAAAAAGAGAAGTAAGAAGTAGATATGTAGATAAAGAGATGAACTGGTCTTTCCGAACATAAGAGTTGCACCAGACTTTCTCGTGAAAGACATGTGGAGAGCCCTGTATAAACCTCCAGTAGAGAAGCAAACAGCATATTTAAAAGGGAGGGTATTTCACATTGCAATGGCTACTGACAAAATTGTGGCACACCTTAATCTAGCAGTAGTAGTGGGGTTTAGGTTTTGTGAAAAATAAGAACGTTTTGAGCGTTTATATTTTAAATGGGAAATATTTTTCAAGGAATTTTTAATGCTCTTGACGGATGGCTTCAAGCTTTAGTTGAAGAATTCTCAGAGCAAGTTTTAAAAGGGGGTGGTGAAATATAAATTTTCTGAAAGCAACGTGAGTTGGCATTATGGAAATGTATAAAAGTATTGATGCTGAAGTGAAGTAGTTGGAAAATTTGATTTGCAGCCTTAATAACAATAAAATGGCTTTTAAGGATTTTCTCTCTCTCTCTCTCTCTCTCTCTCTCTCTCTCTCTCTCTCTCTCTCTCTCTCTCTCTCTCTCTCTCTCCCTCTCTCTCTCTCTCTCTCTCTCTCTCTCTCTCTCTCTGTCTCTCTCTCTCTCTCTCTCTCTCTCTCTCTCTCTCTCTCAGCATTCTGCACAGTCAGCAGTGGAGGACAGCGAAAGAATGTTTAATGAACTGATCTGCTCCATTGAGAGAAGTCGCTCTGAGATGATACAGCTGATCAGAGATCAGGAAAAGGCTGCAGTGAGTCGAGCTGAAGAAGTCTTGAAGTGTCTGGAGCAGGAGATTGATGATCTGAGAAGGAGAGAAACTGAGCTGGAGCAGCTTTCACACACAGATGATCACATCCATTTTCTCCAGGTAACATTCATCTGAAACATGACAGTCTTTTTTATAAAAATAGGATCATGTGCGGTCTAATTGCAGTCTCTGTGTGTCTTTGTACAGAGTTTTCAGTCTCTCTTTGTCCCTCCTGGATCTACAGACTCATTCAGCATTGACTCAGCAAGGTCTCTCCTCTCGTTTGATGAAGTAGGCCAATCAGTTTCCCATGTAAAAGAGAAACTGGAGCATTTCTGCAGAGAGAAGATAGAAAAAATATTTGGTAGAGGTAAAGTACAAAATCGTTCATCAATGAGTAAACATTGTTTACTACTGCAACTAATCTTTGTTGTTTCCATAGTATTAAAAATTGAGATCAGACAGGAATTCCTACAATGTAAGTTAAAATAAAAATAAGCAAACACCCACGTGCAACACATATTATAGACCACAAAAAATGTTGTGTCGGAAGCTAAAAGTTTGTTTTAAAAATTACATACATTCAAAAAACATTTATTTTCTCTTATAACCAAAAAAATATGCTGACACTGTTTTCTTTCCTCAGATTTTTGTCAGTTAGAATTTGATCCAAACACAGCATATGGACGTCTCTTTCTGGGGGGAAAGGGAAAAAGAGAGATTACTTACACTGACACAGTCCAGCAGTATCCTGATCATCCAGGCAGATTTAAATTTTGGCCTCAAGTGTTTTGTAGAGAGAGTGTGAGTGAACGCTGTTACTGGGAGGTTGAATGGAGTGGTAATGTTGGTATATCTGTGTCATATAAGAGCATCAGCAGGAAGGGATGGGGTCATGGCTCTGGGTTTGGAGGTAATAATCAGTCCTGGTGTTTATCCACCTCTGACTACAGTTGTTCATTCTATCACAATAAAATTGAGACTAAACTCCCTGTAGTGTCCAGATCTTCTAGAATAGGAGTGTATGTGGATCACAGTGCAGGAATTCTGTCCTTCTACAGCGTCTCTGACACAATGACCCTCATCCACAGAGTCCACACCACATTCACTCAACCTCTCTATGCTGGATTTAGATTGGAAAATAATTTGTCAAAACTAAAATTGTGAAAGGACGGTACACCTTAAAATTGTGAAAGGACGGTACACCTGGTAGAGAGTTTAAATGGTTGAGGTTTGTGACAGCACAAACATGTTAAAGTCATTCATTTAATGACTGTAAATAAAATCATGACAGATATAAAGTAGTATTGTTTCATATAAAAGATTTGCTGACTTGATTTTATCTCACACTATTTTTGTTTCATAACTCTCACAAGAGATGTTATTTATAGAAGTTTGTCTTCTAAAGGTCTAAACATTGAATCACATTTAAACACTTCACCAAATCCTTAACATAAGGCTGGTGAAGAAACATTTCACCCAGGTAAGATGATTGAATAGACAGTTTGTACAAATATCAACATTTGCTGTTAATTTACTTCCACCAATGGACTTTTTCACTAGAACAGTGAGCATTGTTTTTAAAGAAACCATGATCTTTGGTGATTCATAGAATGCAAAAAAAAGGATGTTCGGTTTTGAGAGATTGTTGAGATGGGTTGATCAATTTCAAATGACTCAACAAAATATAAAAAACGAACATTTCCATTCCTATTAACATCGTATGGGATCATATAGTGCTGCATGTTGTAACTGTACAACATGTACTCCCTCCTGTTCAATTTAGCTGCTTCACGCCTTTTTGTTTACGTTGTGTTGTTTGTGTATGACTACTGTGAAATTTTAAATGATCTCATAATTTGCAATAAACATCTGTACTATATTCCAATCTGAGCTCGTTTGTCACATTGCATTTTTACCACTGTGTTATCTTATTATTATTTTTTTTACTTTTTGTTACTTCTG
>CM065664.1:16647387-16843930 GCA_033220385.1 Triplophysa yarkandensis
TGTGATATAACAAATACACAACTGTCAACTTTTTGCCTTTTACCACATACAGTATTCTGTAAATAAAAAATGTGAGTTTATTGGATCTAGCTTTGCAGCATGCAACCCCTTTATTTCATAAACAGGATACATTTTTGATCATGAATTAATTTCTTATTCTGCTGTAAAAGTTTTTTAGCAGTAGGAATATTACAGGCTCTTAAATGTTATTAATACTAGTGCCAGGAAATGTGAAAAATAACAGTTCCAAATCAAAGTTTGTGTTTATGTTATATATTTTAATTTTGTAGTACTACATTAATCTGCATAAGAATTTTGAAGAAACACAAAGTAATTAATGTGTATAAAATTAAATTGATACATAAGTATAAACAAAAACATGTATATATTGTCTTAGTCTATATATTTATGTACTAAAATGTTTAATGTATAGTAGAAAGTCATATCATCACATCATGTACACTAAAACTTTTGTTTTGAATAAAATTAATCATGAAAAAAAACTTAAATCTAATAAAAAATAAATGAACCATAACTTTCCTGGTTTACATTAAGATTTTACTTTCCAATAATATATCAGATATTTGGTTATAATACAGATTTGTTTATTTGTATTTAATGCAATTTAGTACAACACAAGAACTACAATGATTGTACAATACAGAAGTTTTTGGTACGAAAAACAATATTAAAACCAAAAGTAAATCTATTAACATACATACATGACTACCCTTGCCAAAATATACCACCGGATTCCTATAAGAAATTTGTTCCAGATTCTAATGAGAATTTCTATTATATTTTGCAACCATTCCTATAGGATTCTTATAAGAAATTTGTACTGGATTCTAATAAGAATTTCCATCTTTTTTTAATTTTTAGAGTATTCCTTTAAGAAATATTATAAATTCAAATAAGAATCCAGAACTTTGAAACCATATGATTCCATTACACACACATATATAAATAAATATAAATTTCCCACAGAATGTTATGTACCATCCAATAGGAGGACAATAGGATCAAAATAAATTACATAAAACAAAAAATAATAATAAAGAAAATAAATAAAATAAAACCACAAATAAATAAAAATAAAATCATTTTATGACAAACCTTTTTTAAAAAGAATGTTGTGCAATCTTTGTTGAAATAAAGTAATAAGTGACTTATTAAAATATAATCTAATTAATTTTTTTATAAAACTTGTCCCCAAAAATTGTGTGCTGCTGACGTCAGAGTGTTGACGTCAGAGTGTTGACGTCAGAGTGTTGAAGTCAGAGTGTTGGACTCAGAGTGTTGACGTCAGAGTGTTGGACTCAGAGTGTTGGACGTCAGAGTGTTGAAGTCAGAGTGTTGGACTCAGAGTGTTGATGTCAGAGTGTTGGACTCAGAGTGTTGGTCTCAGAGTGTTGACGTCAGAGTGTTGAAGTCAGAGTGTTGAAGTCAGAGTGTTGGACTCAGAGTGTTGATGTCAGAGTGTTGGACTCAGAGTGTTGGTCTCAGAGTGTTGACGTCAGAGTGTTGACGTCAGAGTGTTGGACTCAGAGTGTTGACGTCAGAGTGTTGGACTCAGAGTGTTGACGTCAGAGTGTTGGACTCAGAGTGTTGACGTCAGAGTGTTGACGTCAGAGTGTTGACGTCAGAGTGTTGACGTCAGAGTGTTGGACTCAGAGTGTTGGACTCAGAGTGTTGGACTCAGAGTGTTGGACTCAGAGTGTTGGTCTCAGAGTGTTGACGTCAGAGTGTTGGACTCAGAGTGTTGGAGTCAGAGTGTTGAAGTCAGAGTGTTGACGTCAGAGTGTTGATGTCAGAGTATTGAAGTCAGAGTGTTGGACTCAGAGTGTTGGACTCAGAGTGTTGACGTCAGAGTGTTGACATCAGAGTGTTGGTCTCAGAGTGTTGGACTCAAGAGTGTTGGTCTCAGAGTGTTGACGTCAGAGTGTTGACATCAGAGTGTTGGACTCAGAGTGTTGGACTCAGAGTGTTGGTCTCAGAGTGTTGACGTCAGAGTGTTGGACTCAGAGTGTTGGTCTCAGAGTGTTGACGTCAGAGTGTTGAAGTCAGAGTGTTGGACGTCAGAGTGTTGAAGTCAGAGTGTTGAAGTCAGAGTGTTGAAGTCAGAGTGTTGACGTCAGAGTGTTGACGTCAGAGTGTTGGACGTCAGAGTGTTGATGTCAGAGTGTTGAAGTCAGAGTGTTGGTCTCAGAGTGTTGGACTCAGAGTGTTGAAGTCAGAGTGTTGAAGTCAGAGTGTTGACGTCAGAGTGTTGGACTCAGAGTGTTGGTCTCAGAGTGTTGACGTCACAGTGTTGACGTCAGAGTGTTGGACGTCAGAGTGTTGGTCTCAGAGTGTTGGACTCAGAGTGTTGATGTCAGAGTGTTGACGTCAGAGTGTTGACGTCAGAGTGTTGAAGTCAGAGTGTTGGACTCAGAGTGTTGACGTCAGAGTGTTGGACTCAGAGTGTTGGACGTCAGAGTGTTGAAGTCAGAGTGTTGGACTCAGAGTGTTGGACTCAGAGTGTTGGTCTCAGAGTGTTGACGTCAGAGTGTTGAAGTCAGAGTGTTGGACTCAGAGTGTTGATGTCAGAGTGTTGGACTCAGAGTGTTGGTCTCAGAGTGTTGACGTCAGAGTGTTGGACTCAGAGTGTTGACGTCAGAGTGTTGGACTCAGAGTGTTGACGTCAGAGTGTTGGACTCAGAGTGTTGACGTCAGAGTGTTGGACTCAGAGTGTTGACGTCAGAGTGTTGGACTCAGAGTGTTGGACTCAGAGTGTTGGACTCAGAGTGTTGGTCTCAGAGTGTTGACGTCAGAGTGTTGGACTCAGAGTGTTGACGTCAGAGTGTTGACGTCAGAGTGTTGACGTCAGAGTGTTGGTCTCAGAGTGTTGGACTCAGAGTGTTGGTCTCAGAGTGTTGGACTCAGAGTGTTGGTCTCAGAGTGTTGACGTCAGAGTGTTGACATCAGAGTGTTGGACTCAGAGTGTTGGACTCAGAGTGTTGGACTCAGAGTGTTGGTCTCAGAGTGTTGACGTCAGAGTGTTGGACTCAGAGTGTTGGTCTCAGAGTGTTGACGTCAGAGTGTTGAAGTCAGAGTGTTGGACGTCAGAGTGTTGGACGTCAGAGTGTTGATGTCAGAGTGTTGAAGTCAGAGTGTTGGTCTCAGAGTGTTGGACGTCAGAGTGTTGGACTCAGAGTGTTGAAGTCAGAGTGTTGAAGTCAGAGTGTTGAAGTCAGAGTGTTGAAGTCAGAGTGTTGACGTCAGAGTGTTGAAGTCAGAGTGTTGGACTCAGAGTGTTGGTCTCAGAGTTGACGTCAGAGTGTTGGACGTCAGAGTGTTGGTCTCAGAGTGTTGGACTCAGAGTGTTGACGTCAGAGTGTTGAAGTCAGAGTGTTGAAGTCAGAGTGTTGGACGTCAGAGTGTTGGTCTCAGAGTGTTGGACTCAGAGTGTTGATGTCAGAGTGTTGATGTCAGAGTGTTTAAGTCAGAGTGTTGAAGTCAAAGTGTTGGACGTCAGAGTGTTGGTCTCAGAGTGTTGGACTCAGAGTGTTGGACGTCAGAGTGTTGGTCTCAGAGTGTTGGACGTCAGAGTGTTGGTCTCAGAGTGTTGGACGTCAGAGTGTTGGTCTCAGAGTGTTGGACGTCAGAGTGTTGACGTCAGAGTGTTGAAGTCAGAGTGTTGAAGTCAGAGTGTTGAAGTCAGAGTGTTGATGTCAGAGTGTTGGACGTCAGAGTGTTGGTCTCAGAGTGTTGGACTCAGAGTGTTGGACGTCAGAGTGTTGGACTCAGAGTGTTGGACGTCAGAGTGTTGGTCTCAGAGTGTTGGACGTCAGAGTGTTGGACGTCAGAGTGTTGGACTCAGAGTGTTGGACGTCAGAGTGTTGGTCTCAGAGTGTTGACGTCAGAGTGTTGACGTCAGAGTGTTGACGTCAGAGTGTTGGACGTCAGAGTGTTGGTCTCAGAGTGTTGGACTCAGAGTGTTGGACGTCAGAGTGTTGGTCTCAGAGTGTTGGACGTCAGAGTGTTGGACTCAGAGTGTTGGACGTCAGAGTGTTGGTCTCAGAGTGTTGGTCTCAGAGTGTTGGACGTCAGAGTGTTGGACGTCAGAGTGTTGACGTCAGAGTGTTGACGTCAGAGTGTTGACGTCAGAGTGTTGACGTCAGAGTGTTGGTCTCAGAGTGTTGGACGTCAGAGTGTTGGACGTCAGAGTGTTGGACTCAGAGTGTTGGACGTCAGAGTGTTGGTCTCAGAGTGTTGGTCTCAGAGTGTTGACGTCAGAGTGTTGGTCTCAGAGTGTTGGACGTCAGAGTGTTGACGTCAGAGTGTTGGACGTCAGAGTGTTGACGTCAGAGTGTTGACGTCAGAGTGTTGGACGTCAGAGTGTTGACGTCAGAGTGTTGATGTCAGAGTGTTGAAGTCAGAGTGTTGAAGTCAGAGTGTTGAAGTCAGAGTGTTGGACGTCAGAGTGTTGGACGTCAGAGTGTTGGACGTAAGAGTGTTGGACTCAGAGTGTTGGACGTCAGAGTGTTGGTCTCAGAGTGTTGGACGTCAGAGTGTTGGACGTCAGAGTGTTGGACTCAGAGTGTTGGACGTCAGAGTGTTGGTCTCAGAGTGTTGACGTCAGAGTGTTGGTCTCAGAGTGTTGGACTCAGAGTGTTGGTCTCAGAGTGTTGACGTCAGAGTGTTGACGTCAGAGTGTTGACGTCAGAGTGTTGGACGTCAGAGTGTTGGTCTCAGAGTGTTGGACTCAGAGTGTTGGTCTCAGAGTGTTGGTCTCAGAGTGTTGGACGTCAGAGTGTTGGTCTCAGAGTGTTGGACGTCAGAGTGTTGGACGTCAGAGTGTTGGTCTCAGAGTGTTGGACGTCAGAGTGTTGGACTCAGAGTGTTGGACGTCAGAGTGTTGATGTCAGAGTGTTGACGTCAGAGTGTTGACGTCAGAGTGTTGGTCTCAGAGTGTTGGACGTCAGAGTGTTGGACTCAGAGTGTTGGACGTCAGAGTGTTGGTCTCAGAGTGTTGGACGTCAGAGTGTTGACGTCAGAGTGTTGACGTCAGAGTGTTGGTCTCAGAGTGTTGGACGTCAGAGTGTTGACGTCAGAGTGTTGGTCTCAGAGTGTTGGACGTCAGAGTGTTGACGTCAGAGTGTTGAAGTCACAGTGTTGAAGTCAGAGTGTTGAAGTCAGAGTGTTGACGTCAGAGTGTTGAAGTCAGAGTGTTGGTCTCAGAGTGTTGGACTCAGAGTGTTGGACGTCAGAGTGTTGGACTCAGAGTGTTGGACGTCAGAGTGTTGGTCTCAGAGTGTTGGACGTCAGAGTGTTGGACGTCAGAGTGTTGGACTCAGAGTGTTGGACGTCAGAGTGTTGGTCTCAGAGTGTTGACGTCAGAGTGTTGACGTCAGAGTGTTGACGTCAGAGTGTTGACGTCAGAGTGTTGGACGTCAGAGTGTTGGTCTCAGAGTGTTGGACTCAGAGTGTTGGACGTCAGAGTGTTGGTCTCAGAGTGTTGGACGTCAGAGTGTTGGACTCAGAGTGTTGGACGTCAGAGTGTTGGTCTCAGAGTGTTGGTCTCAGAGTGTTGGACGTCAGAGTGTTGGACGTCAGAGTGTTGACGTCAGAGTGTTGACGTCAGAGTGTTGACGTCAGAGTGTTGACGTCAGAGTGTTGACGTCAGAGTGTTGGTCTCAGAGTGTTGGACGTCAGAGTGTTGGACGTCAGAGTGTTGGACTCAGAGTGTTGGACGTCAGAGTGTTGGACGTCAGAGTGTTGGTCTCAGAGTGTTGACGTCAGAGTGTTGGTCTCAGAGTGTTGGACGTCAGAGTGTTGACGTCAGAGTGTTGGACGTCAGAGTGTTGACGTCAGAGTGTTGACGTCAGAGTGTTGGACGTCAGAGTGTTGACGTCAGAGTGTTGATGTCAGAGTGTTGAAGTCAGAGTGTTGAAGTCAGAGTGTTGAAGTCAGAGTGTTGGACGTCAGAGTGTTGGACGTCAGAGTGTTGGACGTAAGAGTGTTGGACTCAGAGTGTTGGACGTCAGAGTGTTGGTCTCAGAGTGTTGGACGTCAGAGTGTTGGACGTCAGAGTGTTGGACTCAGAGTGTTGGACGTCAGAGTGTTGGTCTCAGAGTGTTGACGTCAGAGTGTTGGTCTCAGAGTGTTGGACTCAGAGTGTTGGTCTCAGAGTGTTGACGTCAGAGTGTTGACGTCAGAGTGTTGACGTCAGAGTGTTGACGTCAGAGTGTTGGACGTCAGAGTGTTGGTCTCAGAGTGTTGGACTCAGAGTGTTGGTCTCAGAGTGTTGGTCTCAGAGTGTTGGACGTCAGAGTGTTGGTCTCAGAGTGTTGGACGTCAGAGTGTTGGACGTCAGAGTGTTGGTCTCAGAGTGTTGGACGTCAGAGTGTTGGACTCAGAGTGTTGGACGTCAGAGTGTTGATGTCAGAGTGTTGACGTCAGAGTGTTGACGTCAGAGTGTTGGTCTCAGAGTGTTGGACGTCAGAGTGTTGGACTCAGAGTGTTGGACGTCAGAGTGTTGGTCTCAGAGTGTTGGACGTCAGAGTGTTGACGTCAGAGTGTTGACGTCAGAGTGTTGGTCTCAGAGTGTTGGACGTCAGAGTGTTGACGTCAGAGTGTTGGTCTCAGAGTGTTGGACGTCAGAGTGTTGAAGTCAGAGTGTTGACGTCAGAGTGTTGGACGTCAGAGTGTTGGTCTCAGAGTGTTGACGTCAGAGTGTTGACGTCAGAGTGTTGAAGTCAGAGTGTTGGTCTCAGAGTGTTGATGTCAGAGTGTTGGACGTCAGAGTGTTGGTCTCAGAGTGTTGACGTCAGAGTGTTGGACGTCAGAGTGTTGACGTCAGAGTGTTGGTCTCAGAGTGTTGGACGTCAGAGTGTTGACGTCAGAGTGTTGACGTCAGAGTGTTGGTCTCAGAGTGTTGGACGTCAGAGTGTTGACGTCAGAGTGTTGGTCTCAGAGTGTTGGACGTCAGAGTGTTGAAGTCAGAGTGTTGACGTCAGAGTGTTGGTCTCAGAGTGTTGGACGTCAGAGTGTTGACGTCAGAGTGTTGGTCTCAGAGTGTTGGACGTCAGAGTGTTGACGTCAGAGTGTTGGTCTCAGAGTGTTGGACGTCAGAGTGTTGACGTCAGAGTGTTGACGTCAGAGTGTTGGTCTCAGAGTGTTGGACGTCAGAGTGTTGACGTCAGAGTGTTGACGTCAGAGTGTTGACGTCAGAGTGTTGGTCTCAGAGTGTTGGACTCAGAGTGTTGGACGTAAGAGTGTTGGTCTCAGAGTGTTGGACGTCAGAGTGTTGGACTCAGAGTGTTGGACGTCAGAGTGTTGGTCTCAGAGTGTTCAAGTCAGAGTGTTGAAGTCAGAGTGTTGGACGTCAGAGTGTTGGTCTCAGAGTGTTGGACGTCAGAGTGTTGGTCTCAGAGTGTTGGACGTCAGAGTGTTGGTCTCAGAGTGTTGGACGTCAGAGTGTTGGTCTCAGAGTGTTGGACGTCAGAGTGTTGACGTCAGAGTGTTGAAGTCAGAGTGTTGAAGTCAGAGTGTTGATGTCAGAGTGTTGAAGTCAGAGTGTTGGACGTCAGAGTGTTGGTCTCAGAGTGTTGGACTCAGAGTGTTGGACGTCAGAGTGTTGGACTCAGAGTGTTGGACGTCAGAGTGTTGGTCTCAGAGTGTTGGACGTCAGAGTGTTGGACTCAGAGTGTTGGACGTCAGAGTGTTGGTCTCAGAGTGTTGACGTCAGAGTGTTGACGTCAGAGTTTTGACGTCAGAGTGTTGACGTCAGAGTGTTGGACGTCAGAGTGTTGGTCTCAGAGTGTTGGACTCAGAGTGTTGGACGTCAGAGTGTTGGTCTCAGAGTGTTGGACTCAGAGTGTTGGACGTCAGAGTGTTGGTCTCAGAGTGTTGGTCTCAGAGTGTTGGACGTCAGAGTGTTGGACTCAGAGTGTTGGACGTTAGAGTGTTGGACGTCAGAGTGTTGACGTCAGAGTGTTGACGTCAGAGTGTTGGTCTCAGAGTGTTGGAAGTCAGAGTGTTGGACTCAGAGTGTTGGACGTCAGAGTGTTGGTCTCAGAGTGTTGGTCTCAGAGTGTTGACGTCAGAGTGTTGGTCTCAGAGTGTTGGACGTCAGAGTGTTGACGTCAGAGTGTTGGACGTCAGAGTGTTGACGTCAGAGTGTTGACGTCAGAGTGTTGGACGTCAGAGTGTTGACGTCAGAGTGTTGACGTCAGAGTGTTGAAGTCAGAGTGTTGAAGTCAGAGTGTTGAAGTCAGAGTGTTGAAGTCAGAGTGTTGATGTCAGAGTGTTGATGTCAGAGTGTTGAAGTCAGAGTGTTGGACGTCAGAGTGTTGGACGTCAGAGTGTTGGACTCAGAGTGTTGGACGTCAGAGTGTTGGTCTCAGAGTGTTGGACGTCAGAGTGTTGGACTCAGAGTGTTGGACGTCAGAGTGTTGGTCTCAGAGTGTTGACGTCAGAGTGTTGGTCTCAGAGTGTTGGACTCAGAGTGTTGGTCTCAGAGTGTTGACGTCAGAGTGTTGACGTCAGAGTGTTGACGTCAGAGTGTTGGACGTCAGAGTGTTGGTCTCAGAGTGTTGGACTCAGAGTGTTGGTCTCAGAGTGTTGGTCTCAGAGTGTTGGACGTCACAGTGTTGGTCTCAGAGTGTTGGATGTCAGAGTGTTGGACTCAGAGTGTTGGACGTCAGAGTGTTGGACGTCAGAGTGTTGGTCTCAGAGTGTTGGACGTCAGAGTGTTGGACTCAGAGTGTTGGACGTCAGAGTGTTGACGTCAGAGTGTTGACGTCAGAGTGTTGACGTCAGAGTGTTGACGTCAGAGTGTTGACGTCAGAGTGTTGGTCTCAGAGTGTTGGACGTCAGAGTGTTGGACTCAGAGTGTTGGACGTCAGAGTGTTGGTCTCAGAGTGTTGGACGTCAGAGTGTTGACGTCAGAGTGTTGACGTCAGAGTGTTGACGTCAGAGTGTTGGTCTCAGAGTGTTGGACGTCAGAGTGTTGACGTCAGAGTGTTGGTCTCAGAGTGTTGGACGTCAGACTGTTGAAGTCAGAGTGTTGACGTCAGAGTGTTGGACGTCAGAGTGTTGACGTCAGAGTGTTGACGTCAGAGTGTTGAAGTCAGAGTGTTGGTCTCAGAGTGTTGATGTCAGAGTGTTGGACGTCAGAGTGTTGGTCTCAGAGTGTTGACGTCAGAGTGTTGGACGTCAGAGTGTTGAAGTCAGAGTGTTGACGTCAGAGTGTTGGACGTCAGAGTGTTGGTCTCAGAGTGTTGGACGTCAGAGTGTTGACGTCAGAGTGTTGACGTCAGAGTGTTGGTCTCAGAGTGTTGGACGTCAGAGTGTTGACGTCAGAGTGTTGGTCTCAGAGTGTTGGACGTCAGAGTGTTGAAGTCAGAGTGTTGACGTCAGAGTGTTGGTCTCAGAGTGTTGGACGTCAGAGTGTTGGTCTCAGAGTGTTGGTCTCAGAGTGTTGGTCTCAGAGTGTTGGTCTCAGAGTGTTGGTCTCAGAGTGTTGAAGTCAGAGTGTTGGTCTCAGAGTGTTGGACGTCAGAGTGTTGAAGTCAGAGTGTTGGTCTCAGAGTGTTGGACGTCAGAGTGTTGATGTCAGAGTGTTGGTCTCAGAGTGTTGGACGTCAGAGTGTTGGTCTCAGAGTGTTGGACGTCAGAGTGTTGACGTCAGAGTGTTGGACGTCAGAGTGTTGAAGTCAGAGTGTTGGTCTCAGAGTGTTGAAGTCAGAGTGTTGGTCTCAGAGTGTTGGTCTCAGAGTGTTGACGTCAGAGTGTTGGTCTCAGAGTGTTGGACGTCAGAGTGTTGACGTCAGAGTGTTGGACGTCAGAGTGTTGACGTCAGAGTGTTGGTCTCAGAGTGTTGACGTCAGAGTGTTGACGTCAGAGTGTTGGTCTCAGAGTGTTGAAGTCAGAGTGTTGGTCTCAGAGTGTTGAAGTCAGAGTGTTGGTCTCAGAGTGTTGGACTCAGAGTGTTGACGTCTCAGAGTGTTGACGTCAGAGTGTTGACGTCATTGCTGTGGGTTTGGGACAGGGGCGTAGTGTCCCCGTCTCTTTGTCCGTCTGCGCCTGCTCTCACCGGGGCTCTCGTCATTCGGTCACCGGGGGAAGATGGCGGACCCGGCGGAGTGCACCATTAAAGTCGTGTGTCGATTCAGACCCCTGAACAGTTCAGAGGTGACGAGGGGGGACAAATATATCCCCAAATTTCAGGGAGAAGACAGCGTCGTCATCGGGGTGAGCGTTTATCTGGAGCGGCTAATGCTAGCTCTGACTGAAACTGAGCACTAGCTGCACTCATTATTAAACATTAAACATTTGACATTGATAGCAGTCCTTACATTTGTTTATATTATATCTGAAATTATTCACTTTTCTCATTTTAATGTGTTTCTTCACCGGTTTGGTGTGGGGACTTTAGCTAATGGTGTTAGCAAGACTTGCTCATTGAACACGGAAACAGACGAGTTTATGAGATTTATATCTCGTTTATTTATGTTTTTATATTAGTCAGATAAACATTGACGAGTTTAAGTGTGTTTTTGTGAAAGAATGTGGAAATATGTGGAATTTCTTGCCATTATCTGGCTGTTAGGAAACTGGTCTCTATGACATCACCATTAATGTTGAATATAAGGAAGTGTCAGGTTTAAATAAAGATAAAACCTCACACAAATAATAGAAAAGTAATAAAGTTCTCATGGATTTTATGGGATTTGTGTAGGTTTAAATGGGATTATAATGTGAGGATGTTGTTTGGTAAATGTGCAACTTTCTGATACAACACTCCATCCACACAATAAAGTTTATTTGTTTTAATACTTTTCATTTTTAATATAGATCATGTTTGAACTTTTTTTCATCTTTGGTAAAAAACACTTTTATGTGTCATTAATAATAGCAATATATTTTGCATTGTCATTTAGCTGACGCTTTTATCCAAAGTGACTTTACGGAGGAAGCATATAGAACAATTTTAAGGTTATATTATTTTCACAGTTTATATTTATTCCAAACATGAGTACCTGTCCCATGTTCATCTACATTTGTTCATTCGACAGACGCTTTTATCCATAGCGACTTTATAACAAGAGGTAACAAAGCAATCATACGTGACATCATGCCCGTCTTAGTAAGAAAAACACAACATACTTATCAAGTGTCAAATATTGTTTTTGATAAAAAAGAGCGAGGGTGTCAAATGAAAGATCGTTTTTTTTACAGCTTATACTCATTCCAAACATGAGTATTTGTCACATGTTGTCATTTACATTCGTTCACTTGACAGACGCTTTTATCCATAGCGACTTACAGTATTATACAGTAGTCAATCATCACCGCAGAGTAAACGAGGACACTTCTCAAGGACACTTCTCAAGGACACTTCTCAAGACTGATGGCACTGGGATTTGAACCCGCAACCTTCTGCGAGTCCAACTCTGTAACCACACACCCCAACTGACCCCTCATCGTTACCGATGTAACGATGTTGTATTTTTGGACTACATAATAAATGCCAATTGGGGACAGACGTGGCTTAGTGTTAAGTCAGTCGAACTTGTGATCACAAGGTCGACAGTTTGATTCCCAGGGCCGATAGGTCACGACTGACGTACCCTTGAGCGAGGCACCTTACCCCCGTTGGCTCCCTGGACGCTGCAGTGAAAGCTGTACACTGCTCCCAGTGTGCGTGTTCACGACTTGCAGTACGTGTTTCACTACTTACTGAATGGGTTTAATGCAGAGGTGATATTTCGCGGTATGGGTCATCATATCTGACAAATAGGTCACCTTCACTTTAAGCAAACACTTGATGTGGCACACTCTGTAGTCTATTGGTTGACCATCCCATGTATGTAAACACAGAAACACTTCATAGGGCGGTTATAATTCATGTATTTCCTGTTTAATTTAACAAAAGCTTTATGTTGTATGAAGTTGTTGAAGTACCCCCTGTGCAATTTTCTATGTCTGTGTGCGTTCCTGCTTTCAAACAGATACGTTTGTCTTCTGTTGTATAGCATTAATAGACAACCTCTGTGTGTGTAAAGAAAGAAAGTCCTGGAAATAGAGACTATCCACAGTAATTAAAGTAAGGAGTGTGTTTGTGTGGATGAATAGCAGGGAAAGGACAGATAATGCATTGGGAATAGCGAAGACTCCACCCTGTGCAACTTCTGGGACATAGTGTGTCATGAGAAAATAATTGTGAATGGAATGGCCTAGAATGGAGTTTTGGGAAATGTTCCCCTGCTTTACATTATATCAGGATGGTGTGGTTGATCGGTTTATAAAGAGTACATATTGTGTAGGCTATTCGGGGGGTTTTAACTGGCTTGATGTACATAACCGGTCAATAGTTTTGGGACACTTACGTATTTATGTTTTCAGATTTTATAATAAAATGAAATTATTACGAGATGGTGGCTACTTTCGGAACTAAGATTTAACTAGGAAGAAAAGAACAAAATGAAATTGTGACTTTTGACTAGAATTTTAAGAAATATTTTTTGTCATTTTATCAGGCAGCTCCTTAAGGTGCCTGATAAATTATGATTTTAATGTTTTTAGAGGTGTCTCTTTCTATTGTGCACTCTTTTTCGCTGTTCTTTTCTCAAGATTCAGTCAAAGAAAATTATCATAAAAAATGTCTGCAAATTACATATTTTTCTGTTAGAATTTTTGCAAACATTTAGCCATACACCTTCAGTTAAAATGTTTTTTCAATTAGAAAAAATTCACAATTGTGTAGATTTTTGATTGGTGCTATATAAATTGAATATGTTCAACTCATGACATGTCCGTTTTATTTAGTTAAAGGATTTACAGAACGCTCGCCTTTACTGGAAGGTTAACTTTGTTATGAGGTTGTCCGTTAAATCAGTGGCAATAATGTGTGTGTGAACAGTTGGCTTTCAGCTTTATAACTGCAAACTAGATGAAAAGATTTGAACTATACAAGAATTTAACAACTGGGATGGTTTGAAAAGCTGTTAAACATTACTGTTCCCATGTGATTTCCTTTAGACTTTGAACATCTTAAGATTTATCCCTGCCTTTTACTGTGTCAGGTTCTCAACATTGGCTTATTTCAACTGATAAGAAAAATAATATTCAGACAAGCCAAGTTTTACCAAACAAGAACTTTAAATATTGCATTGTGCTGTCATTTGAGAATAAAGAAAGGGCCTGCCCAAATTGTTGATTTAAATCCAATAGCACACAAGTCTTTGGAAAAAGGTGTAGGTTTAAGATTTATGCTCACGGATGTGACGTAGGTAGTCAAATGTCATCGCAAGAAGGGACGGCCCAACGTTTTTTGTGCCGGGCATGACTCGAGTGAAAAAAGGAATCCATGTTCGATTACATGTCTGGTTTTTTTAATAATCATTAAACTATACTATACTATACTATATCTTCCTCTCAAACAAAAATCTATTACTCTAGATAGGCTTTTGCAGGCTTTGCCTTTATTTCAGATGATGCTGAATGTGCTGTCTTTGTTTTGGCATCTTTATTTCTTAACCATTAACCTCTCAATGTATTGTTCAAGGGCGTGCATGCTGTACTATATGTGCTGTTGAAAGCTGTTTTTAAACTCCTACTTCCACCCCAGAGTCCTTAAAGCATTCCCACAGCTTGTATCCCATGGTAACCAGGTGTTCCACCAATCCATGAATACCATTTGTACTATTGGGATGTAGGTTTATGTTTGTTCTGCTTTTGTCCTGGTAAAACAAACCCAGCTTAATGAGTGTGCAGGTTTCTGTCCTGTAAGGACAAAGTGAATTTATAATCAGACCTTTCTAGTTATTAATGTAAGTGGTTAAATGTTGACTCTCATTGAAAATGGAGCACTTTGTTGTAATTTAGGTAATTGGATCAATCTCAATTATTTTATTCATTTCATGAGTCTGAACTGAGCAGTTTGCTTTTGTAAAGACTAGACTTGCGTCTATTAGTTATTTTTGTAATAAACATAATAGCTGGGTTATGAGACCAATTTGGGAATACGATTCCCTTTTATTTATATGGTTTGGATTCTATTTCAATTTGATACAATTTAATTGATTACCTAATTGATGAAAGTCAAACCACAGATAAGATTCTACCATCATCCGTTCCTGATGCACTTGTCTCTGAGAGTGTTATCTGTATTTCACCTCTCATTTCTTTAAATTGAAGATTGGTTAAAATTGAGGGTAAAATGCTCCGGTCCAATGTATATATCGGGTATCGTCGTCAATATTGAATAAAATTCTAGATTGGGTATCAGTGAAGAAATGTTCTACCTAACATGAATTTTCTGCAAAGTGATTCAGAAGTATTAGATGTTAATTTCCTATTTGCACTCTTGTTCGGAATGTCAAGTGCAAGTTGGTGGACCCTTTGATTTATGAACATCTTTATTAACTATTATGCACTGCATTGAAATATATTTTCTAGATTTTACTTGAATGTTGAGTCAGTACTTTGTATCGACCAAGAATATTGCTGCGTCTGAATTGCCTACTTCATACTATAAAGTAGACCAGAATTAGTATGAATCATTAGTAGTATATCCGAAAGCTTAGTATGCACAAAACAGTATACAGGAAATACCTGAACCGTCGACTACTTCTGCAGAGTGTGAATTTGATGGACGGTACTTCGTTTTAATCAGTACATACTGCATAGTTTGCGATTTCAGATGCATCTTGAATCTCAGGTATCCTAAGCAAAAAAGGCAAATTGGAGGATTTAAAGGCTGGTGTTGCAAAGTTATTCTTGTACATAAGTGTTTTTAGCATTCAGAAGAAAATGAGAAAAAGGGAGCAATTGGAACTATGATTTAACTAGAAAAACTCAGAAGTGGAGGTTAACATATATGTGGGTTCTGACTGATCGTATTTTCATGTATTGTGTTTGATTTTGTTCTTTATTCCGTATAATCTGAATAGCCTTTAGGATAACATATAGCTGATTTTAATTTTACACTTTTGTTTTACACTACTGCATACTTCATGAACAATGAATTGAAAATGTAATGTTTCATTTGCAATATTAAACTGATGGTATGTCAATGCTTGAGATGTGATGTGTATGTAATGTCTCCTCTACAGGGCAAGCCTTATGTATTTGACAAAGTTTTCCAGTCAAACACAACACAGGAGCAGGTTTACAAGGCCTGTGCTCAAGACATTGTCAAAGGTAAAATAAAGTTCATGCTGAGAATTAATTATGTCATATATACAGTTTAATCATGTTCTTTCTCATAGATGTACTCGGAGGATATAATGGAACCATTTTTGCGTATGGTCAGACGTCCTCGGGCAAAACGCACACGATGGAGGTAAGATGGGCACGACTTAGAATCTATGAGCGAAAATCTCAATGAAAAAGAGCTTGAATTTGGAAGTGTTTTATTTGTATTTTAATTACTGATTTGTTCATGCTCAGGGATATCTTCATGACCAAGATGCAATGGGAATTATTCCCAGAATAGTGCAAGATATCTTTAACTACATTTACTCAATGGATGAAAACCTGGAGTTTCACATTAAAGTAAGTCACACACAATTATGCAGTTTTTAATTCACACTCCTCTCATTTATTACAGTTGTCAATTATTCATACTTATGAATTTATTATTCGAAACACAGAAGATATTTAAGAAAAATCTTAGTGGTTTTGTGTTAATACAATGAAAGTCAATGTGAGCCGATGTGGTTTGGCAATCAACATTTTTCAAAGTATCTACTTTTGTGTGGTTTCAAAAAAGAAGGTTGTACAGTTTTGAAATAACATTTGAACAACAAAAGGATTTAACCTTTTGTGTGAACTGTCCCTTTAAAAGATGTCACACTCAGTTTGTGTATTTTATGCTGACAATGTTTTTGCTCTTTTTGACAGGTGTCATATTTTGAAATATATCTGGATAAGATTCGAGACCTTTTGGATGGTGAGTTTGGCAGCTTATAAATTTGCTAAAGTTGCTTTCGATGGTTAATTGTCCCCTCTTTTTTTTGCAGTGTCGAAGACTAATTTATCTGTACATGAAGACAAAAACAGGGTTCCTTATGTCAAGGTGAGTTTCTGAAAATCATACTCTCACAGTGTTAGATACAACATCTCATTCATGTTTGCTATAAATGTGTGTGTGCATTTGGTTTAAGGGTTGCACTGAACGGTTTGTTTGCAGTCCAGAGGAAGTGATGGACACTATTGATGAGGGAAAATCAAACAGACATGTGGCAGTGACTAGTACGAATACACAACATATACAAACACATGAGTCATAAAAGTGTTTATGAAGACTTGATTCATACACATCGATCTGATTGGATGAGTCTGTAATGCAGCTAAAAATTAAATGTGTGTTTGTTTCAGACATGAACGAACACAGCTCCAGAAGTCACAGTATCTTCCTAATCAATGTAAAACAGGAAAACACACAGACAGAGCAGAAGCTTAGCGGAAAACTTTACCTGGTTGATCTGGCAGGTAGTGAGAAGGTGAGTTTTTTCATGCAAAGGTTTCATTCGCAATGAGACACTTGAATAGCTTGGAAGTAGCTGCTGAAAAACAAATGTTATTTTCTAACAGGTCAGTAAAACCGGAGCTGAAGGGGCTGTCCTGGATGAAGCCAAAAACATCAATAAGTCTCTATCATCCCTGGGCAATGTGATATCTGCCTTAGCCGAGGGTTCGGTAAGTCTCTCTCACACGCACGCACACACAAGTTTTATCTATTAGTCCGATTCTTATTCTTTGCTTCTCTCGCAGACTTATATTCCATACAGAGACAGTAAAATGACAAGGATCTTGCAGGATTCACTAGGTGGGAACTGTAGGACCACTATCGTCATCTGCTGTTCTCCATCCTCGTACAATGATGCTGAGACCAAATCCACTCTAATGTTTGGTCAACGGTATGAAAAGCACACAAATTGTTAACCTCTGACACCTTGTTTTTCTTGACATTCGCAACGAAAGCCTTAATTTTGTAAATGTTTGCAAAGTGTTTTACTCACCCTTAAGCTTTCTAAGTGTACATGCCTTTCTTCTTTTAAATGTATAAAGACAGAGTAAAATAACACTTATCCTGTATATTCCAAGTTTTATATTGGTAAATAGGGGATGAGATGAAAATGTACAATGTGGAAAAACTGCTTGTCTGTGTTTGTACAGGGCAAAGACCATTAAGAACACAGTAACAGTAAATGTGGAGCTGACAGCAGAACAGTGGAAGAAGAAATATGAAAGAGAGAAAGAGAAAAATAAAAGTCTTCGCAATACCATCACATGGCTGGAGAACGAACTAAATCGCTGGAGAAAAGGTCGGTCGCATAATAAAAGATTTGAACTGTGATACTGTTTGAGTTTCATTTTTTATTGAAAATGTGCAAGCATAAAATAATTTAATATATTTAAGAAAACTCTTAACTGGTGGTTTTGGATGTCCTGCAGGTGAAACAGTTCCTGCAGAAGAGCAGTTTGACAAGGAGAAGATGAATGCAGAAGTTTTGGCGCTGGATAACACTATTAATAATGATAAATTTGCATCCACACCAAGCAATCCGCCCATGCCGGGCTTACTGGGTACCAGACTTACTGACGTAGAGAAGGATAAATGTGAGGCTGAACTCGGCAAACTATACAAACAGCTTGATGATAAGGTACACGCTTGTATTAGCGTTAAGTTTTTTCTATACTTTAGCTCATGTTTAGTTAACTGTATTTGTTATAATTTCTTTCAAATTACCATGGTATAAACCAGTGTAACCATGGTTTCTGAAAATTAAGATGAAACACACAAAATACAGCTTTCTGAATGTTTGCAAAATTGTCTTACCATTGAAAACTGTAAGATGTTACCCTTTTATAATAATAACTTGTAATCTTCTTCAGGATGAAGAGATTAATCAGCAGTCTCAGCTGGTGGAAAAGCTTAAGCAGCAGATGTTGGATCAGGAAGAGGTTAGTGGTGTTCTGTTCAATTTGAACCCGTGAAGATTAACAATGATTTGATTTTAGTAAAAATATGGTAAATAACAATGATTTGATTTTAGTAAAAATATAGTAAACATGTTATGTGGCAGATTGTATAACCACCTTTTTTCACAGAATAACATGTTTAAACTATTTTTACTGTAGTTAGATGGTTATTTTAATCTATAGTTAGTTTCATTTAAATGAACATGCTAACTACTGTTTTTAAACTCAAATTGTAAACGCCAGTATTCAAGTATACCTACTTCACATTTTGGTTCTCCTCAAAACAAAATGTTTCTTATTTATACCCATATTTAGCTTCGCCAATTTATGTTTTGATCAGTTAATATTAGCTGTATATGGGCTCTGTATTGTTCTGTATGTACATTATCAGTAAATTATCAGTAGTATCTAAAGTTTCGGGACACTTAGTCACTGATGCATTCATTTTTTCCACATTTAAGAATAATAATAAACTCACCAAAATTAAGTCTTAAGGTGTCACCCTGAGATGCTTTTTAAAGAATTTTAAAGATGTTATCATCTATTCTGCGCTCTTACTGTCTTCCTCTGTTCAATATTCAAAGTTATCCAGTTTATTATTTTTATTGAATTAAATTAAAGTTAATTTTTCAACCAATTTTTCAAAAAATATTTACTGAAGTCTTCCAAAACTCTGTTTACATTTGCATATATGTTTTCTTTGCGTTGCAGCTGCTCGCCTCTTCTCGTCGAGACCATGATAACCTGCAGGTAGAGCTGACACGTCTACAGTTGGAGAATGATGCGTCTAAAGAGGAGGTTAAGGAGGTGCTCCAGGCCCTTGAGGAGCTCGCTGTCAACTACGATCAGAAGAGCCAGGAGGTGGAGGACAAGACGAAGGAGTTTGAATCAATCAGTGAAGAACTGAACCAAAAGTCTGTGAGTACCAGAGGAGCATTTCAATATTCTGTTATGAGAAAAACAAAGATGTTTGATTTAAAACTGTTTCAATGTGTGTTTGGCAGAGCACCCTTGCGTCTATAGACTCAGAGCTACAGAAACTGAAGGAAATGGCCAATCATCAGAAAAAAAGGGTCACTGAGATGATGTCGTCACTACTCAAGGACTTAACAGAAATTGGCATCGCTGTGGGCAACAATGACATTAAGGTGAATCATACAAAGTATCATACAAAGATACAAAGTTGTAGATTTTGTGACTAGGTTGTAAGAAATTTGACTTTCGCCAGCAGCACGAGGGCAGCGGACTGATAGACGAGGAGTTCACTGTCGCCAGGCTCTACATCAGTAAAATGAAGTCTGAAGTTAAATCCATGGTCAAACGCTGCAAGCAGTTGGAGAACACTCAATCTGAAAGCAACAAGAAGTCGGATGAAACTGAGAAGGAACTGGCCGCGTGTCAGTTACGCATCCAACAGGTAACGAACCCATGCTCCCCATATCACAGATTATGAAGAAACGCTTGCATGTTTGATATTAACATATAGATGTCTTGCAGCATGAGGCGAAAATAAAATCGCTGACAGAGTATCTGCAAAACGTAGAGCAGAAGAAGAGACAGCTGGAGGAAGATGTGGACTCGCTCAATGAGGAGCTGGTCAAAATCAATGCACAGGGTACAGATTAAACATATCATAGATACATTCATTTTGGTCTTTTTGCTTTTTTGTGTTTTTGCTGAAGTGTTTGTTTGTACAGAAAAAGTGCATGCTATGGAGAAGGAGAGCGAGATTCAGAGTGCCAATGAGGTCAAGGTAAAGAATCACACACACATAAACACATGCATGTTCAGTCTGGAAAGAGACTGAAGAATTTATATATTAATGTGTAATGTGTGTTTGTATAGGAGGCAGTGGAGAAGCAAATCCAGAATCACAGAGAAGCTCATCAGAAACAAATCAGCAGTTTGAGAGATGATCTGGACACCAAAGAAAGAATCATCACTGATCTACAGGAGTACGACATCCATGCACAAATACAAACCACAACGTCACCTAAACTTATCTTAAGAGAGAATCAAGAGAATCATTATGTATAGATTAACATTTTTCTTAACATGTTTACCATTTCTCCCTCTCTGTCTTTTTTGTGTAGTCTGAATCAGAAGATCATGTTGGAGCATGAGCGTTTGAGGGTCGAACATGAAAAACTTAAATCCAATGACCAAGAGAAGAGCCGCAAGCTGCATGAGCTCACGTATGTCTCCCACAAGCATACCATCGTTTCTGTATATTAACAGTCGGCTTTTATGTAGTTAATCTGCAACTTCAAGGAGTCTCTTTGCTAATTAAAAAACACTGAGAAATAAGATCTGAAAATTAAATATGATCTGTTTGTTTACATGACAGTGTGATGCAGGACCGCAGAGAACAGGCCCGGCAAGATTTAAAAGGCTTGGAAGAAACTGTGGTAAATACCTTTTCTAATCTCATATTTGAGGCCGTATGTAGATAATGCTGAATTTTTTTCTACGTTTGTTACGATTTTTTTTATTCTGCTTATTTTAGGCCAAGGAGCTACAAACGCTACACAACCTAAGGAAATTGTTTGTACAGGATCTGGCAACTCGTGTCAAGAAGGTAGAAAGACAGATTGCCATTATGTTGAGTGGCACAGAGGTTATTCTTTGAACATGTGAGAAATGTTAATACTAAAAGATGTTTCTGTTGGGGACCAGACATACAGAAGGCATAGTAAATGATAGAGGATACAGTTTGTATAGTATCCAGGTCTTTATGTAAATGGACTTCTTATGGAAATTAAATCCCATTGTCTGTGTGTCCAGAGTGCTGAAATGGATTCTGATGAAACTGGTGGCAGTGCTGCTCAGAAACAGAAGATCTCTTTTCTGGAGAACAATCTAGAACAACTAACCAAGGTCCACAAACAGGTAATTAAAAAATAGATATCCAAAAGCACAGATACTGTTTATATTCTTATATTATATATTAGTTATATACTTCTTTCCCACTTGTACTTAACATTTCTCTGTTGTTGTCCCTGTAGCTGGTGCGTGATAACGCAGACCTTCGCTGCGAGCTTCCTAAACTGGAAAAGCGCCTCCGAGCAACGGCAGAGCGTGTGAAGGCTCTGGAGTCTGCGCTCAAAGAGGCCAAAGAGAACGCAGCCCGTGACCGCAAACGCTACCAGCTGGAAGTGGACCGCATCAAAGAGGCCGTGAGAGCAAAGAACATGGCCCGCAGAGGACACTCCGCACAAATTGGTGAGCAAGGGCTTGCACATTTTTGTAACCTTCAAATATGATGACCATCTAAACACACATCCTGGTATTTTGTATTGTAATTTTCTTTATTCTGTGACTAGCTAAACCCATCAGACCTGGACAGCAACCTGTAGCATCTCCCACACACCCTAATTCGATTCGTGGTGGGGGTGCCATCCTGTACCAGAACAATCAGCCAATGCCCATTAGAGGAGGCGGAGTCAAACAAGAGAAGAGGTTCGTAGTTTTTAGAGACCTTGGATGTAAAGGACGACTATTAGAGAGTGGTAATTCGGTAATGGTCATTTTTATGTATAACCTGAAAGTGAATGGGTGCCAATTATCAACATTTTTAATATGTAAAGAATCATGTAGCTTTGAAATCATCAATTGAACTGCATAGACATAATTCTCACTACGTTTTCTTGTGTTTTTTTTTTTTTTTTTAGCTGAAGACGAGTTTATCCCTCACTATCTATGATGCAGAATCTTCAAGGAAACCTGTCATTCCATTAAAATAATCACTCCTTTTGGCATCAACAGAAGGATTTCTGAGTATACATGTTCATGGCTGTACAGTTCCACTCCCCAAAGCTGTTATGTTCCTTCTCTTAAACAAATTATTTTATGAATTTTGCACTATATATAAATCAAGAAATAAACAAAAGCAAAATAAATAACAAATGCAGTTCATAACCTGTGCAATCGGCTCTCAGTCTGTACTTGTTCTTCAGTGGGTTTGCTACACGTTAGATTAAACACGTCAAAGGCAAACTCTCTTTTGAACGAAAGACTCTGTTCCTTCTGTGGTCTTCAGCCGGTCATCTATAACCTCTTGAACTACTGCCTGATGTCTGCAGAGGAATTCATTTCTGGTCTGACTATACAGAATTTTGGTAGGCTTGAATAGCAAAATGTCAGAATAGAGAATATCTGAAAGTGTTCATGTATATATCACTACACCTTAGATATATTGGTATGATGAACTCTAAACAGGTTCAGTTGTAGAAATTATTCAGATCCGATGGGTGTTACTTTAGTCTTATGGATATCCAAATGGGAAGGTGGAGAAACTTCTAGACACGAGTTATCAAGCCTCATGCAATTAGCTAGAGTTGTAAGGACTTAACAATTGAAACTTATGGTTTTTCTCAAGCAAATGTTTAATTGAAGGTTGTCTTGTCCTGCATTTCACATCACAACTTGCTCTAATGTATATCTATCCATCTGGAGATTGATTTACATCTTTAATGGAATCCAAAAACAAAATTAGTTTTATTTTTGACATGTTGAACGTCCCAGTCACTCCAAGTCAGCCTGCCTCTGTTAATGATCAGCCAATCAGCTTAGCAGAATATTTGTGTGGGCTGGCTTGAAATGAACGAATTCTTAATTATGTTTTAAAGGAAGTCTTGATTTGCATTTTCCTTCAATTGAGGCTCAAACCTGTTGAATTAAGTTGTTTACACTCCAGATATTGATAAAGAAAGCATATTAGATTGCAGGATATGGCAACATTTGCAATATTTTCAAATGTACTGCTTTCCGGGTGTTTAGTCTCTTGTAAGGATAAATGATCATTTAAAATTGTTATTAGACCTAATATTTTCCCTCTTGTTGTGAAGGATAATTAATTGACGTTTATGGGAAATGCCACACATTTAATATAACCTGAAATAAAAAGTTTTATTACTGTGTAATAGTAACTCCGTGATTGTCAGTACGGTGCTGGTTCATTTCAACAGATATAGGGTGTTTTGGGTAGATTCTGGTTGGGAATGAAATGTAAAAAACTTCTGGTTGGACTGCATGATGTGTGATTAAACATTCTGAAATATGACGTCTCTTTTTTTTCTTACAGGCAAAATCATCATAATTTGACAGAACAAAGTAATTGTAATTTTTAATCTGCTATTTTTATTTATATATCAAAAGTGGATAAAGTGTAAGTCTCTTTATATTGAAAAGATATTAAAAGGCTGCAGTAAAGTGTTGTACTAGAGATGCCTCACTCAACATTGATTGACAGTTCTCTGTGGCCAGGATCTATTGAGATGTTTCTAGCATGCACAGTGGAGGACGCCACCTTGAGGTTCTTTCGATTGCAATTTAAGATTTACAAACCAAAGTTCTTATGCAGTTCGAATCCAGTTTAATTATTGATAGGTGATATGGTGTTTAATTAAAAATAACTTTAAAAACAATAAATTATAAAATGTTTTCATATTTGTGTTCTGTAGGATTAACATAATTTATGCACTATTAACAATTACATTTGCTTTCATACATATTAATTGATCGTGGGTGATTGCATTATTAAGTATCATGGATATATCATAGTATCATAACTGTGTGTGTGTGTGCGTGTGCGTGTGTGTGTGTGTGTGTGTGTGTGTGTGTGCGCCTACTGGACCACCACCGGTTCAGCACCCACTTACCTTAACTCACTAATGCAAAGGTATAGAGGGTTTTCACGACGCGTCATCAGACCGGAAGTCGCCATGTTGGAGGCACTCCGCATCACAGCACAGCACAGACACTGAAGAATGTCCAGAACGTGGTAAAGGAGAATGTTTAATTATTGCCGAGTTTCAGGTTGTACTGATGGAACAGATCGAGAAGAACATTTGTAATATTATATTGCAGATTGACTTCTTGATGTGCAAAGATAGTGATGGCTGTTGTACCATAGATAAGATTGGACTGTTGTGTTCCGATGAACTTTTGTCCATCTGTGGTTTATTTTAACTAAAGTTTATATTTATATTCACTTTTCCAATAAAAATATAAATTAAATCATGTCTGGACTTGTCTATATAGCCTTAAAATAGGGATGGGCGTTTTCCGCAAATATCACATTCGAATATTTGAGCTCACAAAATTCGAATATTCGTTTATTTAAATTACGTTTATGAGACTGACGTCATTTTTCAGTAACATTTATTGTTTCCGTCATTTTTTAACAAGCTTTTACACAATAAGCTTAAACATTAAACTACATCGTGTTTTGTAGCTGAAAACCTTTAACAAAGTGTGCAAACAAACAAAAAGAAGAGAGCAAAAGCAAAAAAAAAAAATCGTATATAAAGCCGCCTGCAGCAATTAGGCTATTGTACAGAACGTAGCCTAAGCTAGATTTAACTTTGAACCTTTTGAACTGTCAGCAAATCTTTTTTGCTTTATTTCTGTTGTTTTACATGTTCTTGTTAAGGAACACAAACATGTCAACATGATCGGGGAAAGTCGGCTCATTAGTCTGTTAACAGTGAGGCGGACTGCGGAGAAAACGCGCTCTGACGACACAGAAGTGTCCGGGACACACAAGTAACGGTGTGCTAAAGTTTTGTGAAGCGCTTCGTGTTTTCATCCACCACTGAATGGGATCCTCATCTGTATGTATAATGTTGTATACTGGGATCCTCATCTGTATGTATAATGTTGTATACTGGGATCCACATCTGTATGTATAATGTTGTATACTGGGATCCTCATCTGTATGTATAATGTTGTATACTGGGATCCTCATCTGTATGTATAATGTTGTATACTGGGATCCTCATCTGTATGTATAATGTTGTATACTGGGATCCACATCTGTATGTATAATGTTGTATACTGGGATCCTCATCTGTATGTATAATGTTGTATAATGGGATCCTCATCTGTATGTATAATGTTGTATACTGGGATCCTCATCTGTATGTATAATGTTGTATAATGGGATCCTCATCTGTATGTATAATGTTGTATACTGGGATCCACATCTGTATGTATAATGTTGTATACTGGGATCCTCATCTGTATGTATAATGTTGTATACTGGGATCCTCATCTGTATGTATAATGTTGTATACTGGGATCCACATCTGTATGTATAATGTTGTATACTGGGATCCTCATCTGTATGTATAATGTTGTATAATGGGATCCTCATCTGTATGTATAATGTTGTATACTGGGATCCACATCTGTATGTATAATGTTGTATACTGGGATCCTCATCTGTATGTATAATGTTGTATAATGGGATCCTCATCTGTATGTATAATGTTGTATACTGGGATCCTCATCTGTATGTATAATGTTGTATACTGGGATCCTCATCTGTATGTATAATGTTGTATAATGGGATCCTCATCTGTATGTATAATGTTGTATAATGGGATCCTCATCTGTATGTATAATGTTGTATACTGGGATCCTCATCTGTATGTATAATGTTGTATACTGGGATCAACATCTGTATGTATAATGTTGTATACTGGGATCCTCATCTGTATGTATAATGTTGTATACTGGGATCCTCATCTGTATGTATAATGTTGTATACTGGGATCCTCATCTGTATGTATAATGTTGTATACTGGGATCCACATCTGTATGTATAATGTTGTATACTGGGATCCTCATCTGTATGTATAATGTTGTATAATGGGATCCTCATCTGTATGTATAATGTTGTATACTGGGATCCTCATCTGTATGTATAATGTTGTATACTGGGATCCACATCTGTATGTATAATGTTGTATACTGGGATCCTCATCTGTATGTATAATGTTGTATACTGGGATCCTCATCTGTATGTATAATGTTGTATACTGGGATCCACATCTGTATGTATAATGTTGTATACTGGGATCCTCATCTGTATGTATAATGTTGTATACTGGGATCCTCATCTGTATGTATAATGTTGTATACTGGGATCCTCATCTGTATGTATAATGTTGTATACTGGGATCCTCATCTGTATGTATGATGTTGTATACTGGGATCCACATCTGTATGTATAATGTTGTATACTGGGATCCTCATCTGTATGTATAATGTTGTATACTGGGATCCTCATCTGTATGTATAATGTTGTATACTGGGATCCTCATCTGTATGTATAATGTTGTATACTGGGATCCTCATCTGTATGTATAATGTTGTATACTGGGATCCTCATCTGTATGTATAATGTTGTATAATGGGATCCTCATCTGTATGTATAATGTTGTATAATGGGATCCTCATCTGTATGTATAATGTTGTATACTGGGATCCTCATCTGTATGTATAATGTTGTATACTGGGATCCACATCTGTATGTATAATGTTGTATAATGGGATCCTCATCTGTATGTATAATGTTGTATAATGGGATCCTCATCTGTATGTATAATGTTGTATACTGGGATCCTCATCTGTATGTATAATGTTGTATAATGGGATCCTCATCTGTATGTATAATGTTGTATACTGGGATCCTCATCTGTATGTATAATGTTGTATACTGGGATCCTCATCTGTATGTATAATGTTGTATAATGGGATCCTCATCTGTATGTATAATGTTGTATAATGGGATCCTCATCTGTATGTATAATGTTGTATACTGGGATCCTCATCTGTATGAATAATGTTGTATACTGGGATCCTCATCTGTATGAATAATGTTGTATAATGGGATCCTCATCTGTATGTATAATGTTGTATACTGGGATCCACATCTGTATGTATAATGTTGTATACTGGGATCCTCATCTGTATGTATAATGTTGTATAATGGGATCCTCATCTGGTGGAATACATGTCTCCAGCAACAACTGTTCCCACTCGTCTCGGCGTGATTCTCTGTAATCATCGCTTAAGAACTGGCTCAACCTTTTCCGACGAGCGGGCATTGCCGCAACCTCTTGATGCGCGCGCCTCTCGCATGAAGGAAAAAGCTCTGATAATGTTTAAAAAGTGATTGCCTTACTACTTCTCTCATGTGTTCTCCGAGGAACCTGAGATGTTTGTGTCGAGGGTCTAGGGCGGACGCGAGGAGTTTTCCAAGCATTCGAATAGCATTTTTATTAATCGAATAATTACAGCAGACCGAATATTCGAATATTCGACTATCCGTGCACACCCCTACCTTAAATGATCTATAAATGATTGTTAATTTACAGTTATAAAGTCATTGTTATTGTTATTGTTTTGTTGTGGACGACAACACACAGCATATCACTATCATCAGAAAACTGATTTATTAAAGGAAAAACACACTTATCACAATACTTGTAAACTATACACTACTATAAATTACACCTTGTAATATAGTGCAATACACTGTAATCACACTTTTGTATGTAACTTGAGTATAACTTTCTTTTTTGTCAGCATAACTTTACAAAAATCTCGAAATTCTAAATGAATTAAATAATTTAACCTACATTAACACAAAGTGCATGAATTGCAAAACTTCACAGCAGACAAGTAAAAATAAGTTTTATTTTTGTTTTATAACTTTGTAAGTTTCTCTCCTTGTTTTGGCACAGACTTGTGTAGCTTTAGTCACTGTGGGCAATACCAGTTTCCCCTTTGGTGTAATCTTAACATTAATGCACGAGCAGTGAAAACACTTAACATGACATTTATCATTATCATATAGAATCCAAACTTCCAAACTCAACATGGCCTCAGGAACATCAGTGTGTTTTCTTGGTCACTGGCTAACTCTCAGGGATCTGTACCGCCAATATATCGTCATTGTGTGTGTGTGTGTGTGTGTGTGTGTGTGTGTGTGTTCACTGTTGAGTGTGTGTGTGTGTGTGTGTGTGTGTGTGTGTGTGTGTTCTCTGTTGAGTGTGTGTGTGTGTGTGTGTGTGTGTGTGTTCACTGTTGAGTGTGTGTGTGTGTGTGTGTGTGTGTGTGTGTTCACTGTTGAGTGTGTGTGTGTGTGTGTGTGTGTGTGTTCACTGTTGAGTGTGTGTGTGTGTGTGTGTGTGTGTGTGTGTGTGTGTGTGTGTGTGTGTGTGTGTGTGTGTGTGTGTGTGTGTGTGTTTAATGTTGTGTGTGTTCACTGCTGTGCTAGTGTTCACTGGTGTTCGTGTATTCACTGCTGTGTGTATTCACTGCTGTGTGTATTCACTGGTGTGCGTGTGTTCACTGGTGTGCGTGTGTTCACTGGTGTTCGTGTATTCACTGCTGTGTGTATTCACTGCTGTGTGTATTCACTGCTGTGTGTATTCACTGGTGTGCGTGTGTTCACTGGTGTGCGTGTGTTCACTGGTGTTCGTGTATTCACTGCTGTGTGTATTCACTGCTGTGTGTATTCACTGCTGTGCGTGTGTTCACTGGTGTTCGTGTGTTCACTTGTGTGCGTGTGTTCACTGGTGTGCGTGTGTTCACTGGTGTTCGTGTATTCACTGCTGTGTGTATTCACTGCTGTGTGTTTGTTTACTGTTGTGTGTATTCACTGCTGTGCACGTGTATTCACTGCTGTGTTTGTTTACTGCTGTGTGTGTTTACTGGTGTGGGTGTGTTCACTGCTGTGTGTGTTCACTGCTGTGTGTATTTACTAGTGTGCGTGTGTTCACTGGTGTGCGTGTATTCACTGCTGTGTGTATTCACTGCTGTGTGTGTTTACTGCTGTGTTTGTTTACTGGTGTGCGTGTGTTTACTGGTGTGCGTGTGTTCACTGGTGTGCGTGTGTTCACTGCTGTGTGTATTCACTGATGTGTGTATTCACTGCTGTGTGTGTTTACTGGTGTGCGTGTGTTTACTGGTGTGTGTGTGTGTGTGTGTGTGTGTGTGTGTGTGTTCACTGGTGTGCGTGTGTTCACTGGTGTGCGTGTGTATTCACTGGTGTGCGTGTATTCACTGCTGTGTGTATTTACTGCTGTGTGTATTCACTAATGTGTGTATTCACTGCTGTGTGTATTCACTGATGTATGTATTCACTGCTGTGTGTGTTTACTGGTGTGCGTGTGTTCACTGGTGTGCGTGTGTTCACTGAACAGCACAGAACTATTGTCGATCTGAAAGAATCGTTTCACCAGTCATGTCACAGCCGCTCATATGAGAAACCTTCGTTGTGTTGTGTTGAGTTGTGCTGTTGTGTTGAGTTGTGTTGTTGTGTTGAGTTGTTGTGTTGTGTTGAGTTGTGCTGTTGTGTTGTTGAGTTGTGTTGAGTTGTTCTGTTGAGTTGTTGTGTTGAGTTGTTGTGTTGTGTTGTTGTGTTGAGTTGTTCTGTTGAGTTGTTGTGTTGAGTTGTTGTGTTGTGTTGTTGTGTTGAGTTGTTGTGTTGAGTTGTGTTGAGTTGTTGTGTTGAGTTGAATTGTGTTGTTGTGTTTTATTGTGTTGAATTGTGTTGAGTTGTGCTGAGTTGTGTTTAGTTGTGTTGTGTTGAGTTGTTGTGTTGAGTTGTTGTGTTGAGTTGAATTGTGTTGTTGTGTTTTATTGTGTTGAGTTGTTGTGTTGAGTTGTTGTGTTGAGTTGTGTTTAGTTGTGTTTAGTTGTGTTGTGTTGTGTTGAGTTGTGTTGGGTTGTTGTGTTGAGTTGAATTGTGTTGTTGTGTTTTATTGTGTTGAATTGTGTTGAGTTGTGCTGAGTTGTGTTGAGTTGTGTTTAGTTGTGTTGAGTTGTGTTTAGTTGTGTTGTGTTGAGTTGTGTTGAGTCGTTGTGTTGAGTTGTTGTGTTGAGTTGTTGTGTTGAGTTGAATTGTGTTGTTGTGCTTTATTGTGTTGAGTTGTTGTGTTGAGTTGTGTTGAGTTGTGTTGAGTTGTGTTTAGTTGTGTTGTGTTGAGTTGTGTTGAGTTGTTGTGTTGAGTTGAATTGTGTTGTTGTGTTTTATTGTGTTGAGTTGTTGTGTTGAGTTGTGCTGAGTTGTGTTTAGTTGTGTTGTGTTGTGTTGAGTTGTGTTGAGTTGTTGTGTTGAGTTGAATTGTGTTGTTGTGTTGTGTTGAGTTGTGTTGAGTTATTGTGTTGAGTTGTTGTGTTGAGTTTAGTTGTGTTGTGTTGAGTTGTGTTGAGTTGTGCTGAGTCGTGTTTAGTTGAGTTGTGTTGAGTTGTGCTGAGTTGTGCTGAGTTGTGTTGAGTTGTGTTCAGTTGAGGTGTTGATGAGTTGAGTTGTGTTGAGTTGAAGTGTTGAGTTGTGTTGAGTTGAAGTTTTGAGTTGTGTTGTGTTGAAGTGTTGAGTTGTGTTGTGTTAAGTTGTGAGTTCACAGCGCCGCCGTCAATGAAAGTTCAAATGAGTTCAACGTTATGGTCATGAGCTATGACGCGCCACAGCTGCAATGAATCACAATTGTAGAACTGACTGTCGGATGAGTCAAGACAACTTTAGTTCCCATGCAGAATTGAGGGGAAATTCATTATCACTTTTTTATTATATTATCATTTTTTCCCTTATCCAGGTACAGGTACAGGGACAGAAACTAAACAAATCGACATGTTTCATCCTCCTCCAATATCATCGATGACGGGAAAATTAGCCGAAAATAGCTGTAAGTTGGAACAAAGACTTGACTTTTATTCCATCACACCACCGGAAGTCTGATTAACCTTATAAAAGTCGGACCAGAATGTGTTTATAACATGGCAGTTACATTCAAATCTAACAAAGACACATTTGTGCTTGTCTGAAAACCTATACAAAAATTATAATCTATAATCCAAAGCTAAAAAAAATTATATGAGAAAAATTAAGAGTTTGTGGATTTTTTTTAGACTGGACATTTTTATTTATTTTATTTATATAATTTATAGTAAGAGTCCCTGATGTCATACATTTCATGTTTTTTTAAGACATAAACCAACATCTGAAAAAAAGGATTTTATAGGGGTTTTATTTTTTTTATAATTTACAATATTGTTGTCTTCTTTAACAATCATTGTTTAACATATTCAGACTGTTTCAACACATTTTATCAGGATACTTAAATATTAACAAAATGTATGGGTCAAGGTAAAAAAACATTTTCAGAAAAATATTAAAAAGGATTTCTCATTTTTGTAAAGAGTTCTTCGAATACTGTAGCCAGAGAAACACAACGTATGTAATGCTGCACCTTGGGATTGCAAGGATGTGGAGAGTCTCTACTCATCTCTTAAACTCTCCAGCAAAGATGGAAATCTCATGTAAAGTCTTTGTGTACAGTATTTGTGTGTGAGGGACCGAGAGGAAACATTCAATAGTGATTGATGATTTTTTGATGTGTAGCATTTAATAGAACTACTTCTATGAAACACAAAATTCTTTCTAGTAAATTTCACTTATATGTATCAATCAAGGGTCTGCTGAATCTGTTTTTGAGAATGTTTTATATTTTAAGAAATTCTTATGGAACGTGGCTCTCTGGTCTTTTAATGGAAGAGGGAATCAGATTACTGAAAGATTCTCTTAAACATCCTCGGTGTATTCTTAAACTCACAGGGTTTGGAATTTACACGTTCACAGATCTCTAATGTTATGCTTTAACATCTCACTATAAAAGTGTGTGCTTTGATTCTTTTAAGGTTACAATCTGATGACTACACAGACGCCTGCACTCATCAGAGTGAGATGATTGAAAAACTCAACTACAACCATGTCATGATTGATATCCGTGGATTGATTTGGACGAAAAAAAAGTGAGTTAAAATTAGATGTGCAACTACTTTTATACGACCTGCCCTTTTGAAAATGAAGAATATTTTGCTTTAGTTCATAAGTGTGTGAGTGTCTGTTCTGGATTTAAACTATACCCCCCAGTTTTATTTTAATATACTGAACTTTCTCTAACAACCATAAACATAAATATTAATACATGTAAAGTTTCCAGTGTTCATTGTGAGTGCCACACTGCGGCTAAACACAAAAGAAAATGTTTTCTTTCTGACAAAGTCAAGGTCTAGCACAAAAAGACCGGCCTTAACTTGTTAAAGAATTCATAATAAAGAATATGCGCAGGCAGGCCAGCCAACGTTAACATGAGTTATGCATATTAAATATCATACAATAGAAGCCATGCTGCTTCCTGGTCTCACCTGATTTTCATGTTTTATATTTCAAGAGGTGTGTCTTAAGACATTTTTATTCTCACTGGCATTTCGACGTTGAACCGGTAAGGGATCTTTTTTATTCTCGCTTTCGACAGTTCACCTGTTTTTCTGAGTTTTTGCTAATCAAAGTTAAAAAAAAACTTTTTTTTTCGCAGTGTCACACTTGATGTTCTTGTAGGGAACTGCCACCGAAAAAAATGGGTTAGTAACATGTGTTAAAAGTGAATATTTAATCAAATATAATTTATGATATATTATATCGATACCAAACATACATTTCCCTGTAGAAAATCTTATAGGTAAAGCTGATGCAAATTCAACTGTCAATATTCAGGCTGACAATGGAAGCCATATTATAGCACCTGAACTCATTTCAAATACAATAACAGGCGATGTTAACATTTCCATTACACACAATGCTTCTGGTAAGTATGTGTTTTGTGAGTCAGGTTAATGTTACATATTTATATCACAGGCAATGTTGATTTATCGCATTTGTTCATTACATCCCATATTTTACAACCAACCTAACTAAACTTAAATCTTCTAGCTTCATTCATGCTTTCGGTGGATTGGTTTTCATTTTTACAAGATTGTAAACCTAACAAATATGTTTAAAAAAACTGTTTCTGCACTAGGGTTTTAGTACAAAAGAACTGTTTGGGTTCAACAGAAAGACCGGTTTGGAATGAGATAATAATGAAAAGATTTTCCACCCTTTCAGGTATCCACCCATCACCTGTTGTAGATCCTGATGCTGTATTAAAGAGTTCAGGTTATATTATTTTTTCATCTCTAAAGTGCTTCATCGTTTAGTGCTGTATTTCTCTTCAGATGAATTTAATATGTATGTATTTCTCATAGATGAATATAAGAGGTGGATCCAGAGAGAATATGAGTTTGTAACAGAATATAACTCACTGCCTGGTGAAGATGTTCTGCTGTCTGAGCGCTACATACAGCCTCTTATCGTAATGAGACACAAAGAGAAGAATGAGAGAACACAAGAGTTGTGCTTTGAAGGAAAGATTTATCAGCAGCTCATAAGCTCCAAGAATTACGTAGAGAAAGAAAAATCTGTGCTGGATGTTCTCTTCAGTGAAGATACGAAGGGAACCTGTCCTGGTGCTGTCATTCTACAAGGAAACTCTGGGAAAGGCAAATCCTTCACCACACGAAAGATCATGTTGGATTGGGCATCTGGAAATCTCGGCAGAGAAAACTTTGATTTGGTGTTTCACTTGAAATGCAAAGAAATGAATCAGATTTCTGAAGATCAGAGCTTTGTAGAGATCTTGAGCATAAACTCGAATTTAACACCAGATGAGATCTTGCAGGTCCTACAGAAGCCACAACACAGAGTGCTTGTCCTCATCGATGGATTTGATGAACTCAAATCTTCATATAGTGAGCCATCAATCACGCCAATACCCAAAAGTCTGTCTGAAAAAGCATTACCTGAAGCATCTCTGAGAGCCCTGTTGAAGGGTTACATTTTGCGGGAATCTTTCCTGCTGGTCACGACAAGATCTACAACTACAGACACTTTTAAGGAACTGCTTAAGAAACCTCAGCGTTTCACTGAGATTATGGGCTTCTCTGAGAGGGAGGTGGAGAAGTACTTTGAGAAGTTCTTTCATGATGAGGAACTCTTCAGAAAAGCTTTTAATGCTGTTAAGGCAAATGAAACTGTTCTCAATGCATGTTCCAGTCCTGTTATCTGCTGGATCATCTGCACAGTTATCAGAGAAAAAATCAAAAAGGGTGCAGATATATCACACAATCTGCAAACAACCACATCCATATATGTTGACTTTGTGTCCACCCTTCTGGAGCATCACTGTCAGGGTTTGAATGAGTCTGTCCCGACCCTGCTGAAGAGTCTGGGTCAGCTGGCAGAGAGAGAAATAAGTGAGCAACAAGTTCTGTTTGATGAGAAAAGTGTAAACAAAACCGTTTCAGACACAGCTGCCGGTCTGTTCCTCTGCAAGTCTTTCTTTAAGAAAAGAACCCGACAGGAGACGATGTACAGCTTCATGCATCTCAGCTTTCAGGAGTTTTTTACTGCTCTGTACTACATCTCACTGGATAAAAAAGAGTTCCATAGTAATCTGAAAGAGAAGCTCCACTATCAACAGAAAAGTATCGAATATATAGGCCTGGATGGTCAAATAAAGATTAATGGTCCTTTATTTAATTTTAATTCAGTGATTGTGTTTCTCTGTGGTCTCTGTAATGAAGAAACATGCACCATCCTCATGGAAACACTTAATCTACGTGTCAGAAAATTTGTACGGGTGCGTTTAGAAGAATGGATCATTCAAAACAGTGTAAACCGTCTACGTATACGCTTTATTCTCCTCTGCCTCTATGAACTTCACAAGAAGAAAGTTGTAAAGGAAGTCTTTAAAACTTGGCAGGAGATAGACATGTCAGATGGCACTCTGAGCGGGACTGAATGCTTGGCCTTGGTGTACTGTCTGACGTGCAGTGGTTACAGCAGGAGTCTGACATTCAGTTTTGCAGCAGAAGAATTGAAGATGCTTCAGCCTGTGCTGTTCAGGACATCAGAAGAAAAGTGAGTGTGATAGTCCAAGAACCAGAATATTTAACTCTAGAAACAGATATTTAAAATGTAAGACCTAAGAGTACCAATATTTCTAGTAAAATATTTATGCTAGACATGAAGAAAACTGTAAAAATGAATGGAACTGTACATTTAGGGGTTTTTCATGGTCTGTTTTTTTGTTTTTAGGTTGACGGTGGAAAACTTTAAAGACACAGATGTGACAGATCTGATTTCAGCTCTTGGAGAGGGGAAGCTGCTTGGAGAGTTGCGATTAGTACCAAACCTGTATGTCTTCTTAATGCCTTCTAATGCCAAAAAAATATCTGAAAAACAAACCTGAAAAACAGTAAACAACAAAGATAAAAAATTATTTGCTGAAAAGCATGGCTTATGAATATCAGTGCATCAAAATAAAAATAAAAAAATCCATGCGGTGGTTGATCCTTTCTTGTTGTAATATTGTATCTACTTGTTTGTGCTTCTACAGACTGAACAGCAGTGGTCTATCAGATCAAAGTGTTCTGCAGATTCTTAATGCTCTTCCCAAACTGAAAACTATGGAAAGACTTGAGATTACAGTGAAAAACATCTCAGCTGACACTGCCCTCAACCTGACAGACTTCATTCAAAACGCAGTGAACTGGAAGTGTATCAGGTATAAATAACCACAGAAACACAATTCATGTTATTCTTCAACTTTAAATATGAATATATTTAGTAATCTGGTCATTTATAAGACAAAATCTATTACAATCAGCTTTAAAACTAGACATTTAAAATATTGACTGTATTCTCCTGTTTGCAGTTTAATGATGTCAGAGGCTTGTGATGATGAAAAGAGTCTCTGCTCAGGTCTTAGATTTTCCAGCACAGATGAAAATCTACAGTAAGAAACCTTTTAAAATTTTAACCTGAATCTTTATTACATCTAACCATTTATTTGAAAAATGTTTTACAAGTGCTGTTTGTCTTCTCTATTGAAGAATCAATATATATGTATACATATTTGTCACGCACACTTAACACACAGGTTGGAAATGGAGTGGGGGTATACAAGACAGCGCTCACCATCACTATGGGGAATCATGCTGGAATATCCACGTTCAGAGATGTCCAGTTTGAATCTGAAGAACTTGTTACAGACCTTCCATGATATAAACTGCCTAACCTCAGAGTATGTTTGCAAACTAATGCCATTTCTCTTTGTTGCTCTGTATTAATAAAAATAATATCTAAAGTTTAAACTCTCATTCTGTCCTTTTTCTTTGCTTGTAGGAGTGACGATTATACTCAGCAACTGGATTCTCTGTTGGCTGATCTTTCCTCTGTGTCTGGATTGACCAAGATCACCTTTACTGCTCCCAGTCTGACTGAGAAATGGGCCTCCAGAATTCTCTTTCTCTTTCAGCACTGCAAAAGTCTGTCAAAGCTTAGGTAAGGGTTATGTTCTCTGTCTGTAGAGTGTTTGTGTGCAAGGAACAAAGAAAAATCTGCCATTTCAAATTCTGTTTATTATAAATATTGATCATTTCATGACTTGCACAATAACACATTGTTCTGTTGGAATACTTTAATGAAATATAAAAATTGGTAAATTTCATTACTTCATAGTAATGTTTTAGTTGAGATAAGATGAGATCCAAGACAAGACCAAGACCAGAGGGTGTCGAGAACCATGTACATTTAGGCATTCAGTAGGTGTTTTTTATCCAAAGTAGAAAGGAAAGGGGTAAGAGTCAAGACCAAGGCCATCATAAATCCTAATAAATTATTTTAGAGGAAGTAATTTGATTGACTTCTTGTGCAGAACTGTATCTGGAGCATGTTTTATGTTCAATGTTTTATCACCCAACTACTGAAATATTTTAAAATATTGCAAGTACAACATTGGAAAAGACGATGTTAACACAAACACTATATTGCCAAAGTATGGGGTATTTCTACAATGACATATAAAAATATTCACTGCTTCCTCTGGCAGTGTAACAACGAACATGGCCTGCGGTGATAAAACGAGTCTCTGCTCACTTCTCAAACTCTCCTGCACAGATGAAAATCTTACGTAAGAATCAATTTAGAACTTTAACCTGAATTTTAATTCATTCCAATTATTTATTCAAGTTTTTTTTTCTTTTCTAATGAAATGTGTATATGTGCATAAAAATTATATTTTTCTTTATGACACAGGTTGGAAATTGAGTGGTGGTGTTCAGACACATATAATATACCACCACTATCTGATATAAGTGTGAAATATCCACGCTCAGAGATGTCCAGCATGAATCTAAAGTACTTGCTACAGACCTTCAATGATATAAACTGCTTACAGTATGTTTGCAAACTAATGCCATTTTTTAATCATGTTCTGTATTTATAAAAAAATATACACATAAGGATTATGCTCTGTGCATCTCTTTTTCTGTGCTTGTAGGAGAGATACTGATCAGTGTATAGATTCTTTAGAGTCCCATCTTTCCTCTGTGTCTGGGTTAACTGAGATGACTCTTACTGCTTGCCGCCTGACTGAGAAATGGGCATTCAGAATGCTTCGCCTGATCCAGTCCTGCAAAAGTCTTACAAAGCTTTGGTAAGGAGTATGTGGTATGTGTGTACAATATTAATGTGAAAACGAGCAATTTTATCATGTGTTTATTAGGATGACTATTGGTCATTTAAAGTAAATGTTGGTGTCATGACCTGAACAAAAGCTCATAATTTTATTACTACATTTATGACCAATAACATAGTAAATGTCATTACTCCATGATGACAGAACCACACAATGGCCTGCTGAATCTGTTTTTGAGAAGGATTTTGCATTTCTCTTATAAAGTTTTAGAGCCGGATTTGGGATCTGTGAAATTAGCTTTGATGGCAACGCAGGTTTTTTAACGGAAGAGGGAATCAGATTACTGAAGGAGTCTTCCAAGCATCATCAGTGTACTCTGGAACTAACAGGGTTTGTAATTTTCACAGTCACACATCTCTAATGTTTGGCATTAACATGATAAACTCTATAGGATTCTTCCATGCGATTCACTATGAAAGTGTTTGCTTTTTTTCTCTGAAGGTTAAAATGTGAAAAATCCACTAACGCCTGCACTTATAAGCCAATTGACATGGATGTTTTGTGTGGAGAGTGCGATCACCCCTACGTTTCCATTAAAACCAGTGGGGAGAACTGGACAGAAGAAGTTTCTTAAAGTTTGTAAGTCTCTTGTATTGATTCAACATTGTATGGTAGAACTGCAAAATCTTTCAGACTTCAAAAATATCCTGAATCCATTTGTCTGGAACAAATCATAAATGCTGTCCATGCAGTGGGATATTAACACTATTTATCACCCATAAAACTCTTTTACTCTCCAAACGAATGTAGAAACAAAGCCGCATTTTATGAATGAACACCAACAATATTTTTAGTATTTTTTCTGCTGATTAAACCTAATATAATAGATGTGCTATACCTGCCTGTCTACTAGGTGAAAGATTTTCCCATAATTTACTGCTAAATATATCAAGAATCCTCATTGCAGATACAAAACATTTAATTTATTTTTTGATTAATATTATTGATAGGTGTCACTCAGCAGGTTTGAAAGCCGGCCCCTTTAAGAGCCGCAGCTAAAGCTGGTCTATGACTTACTGTTTTCCCTTTCATCTTTTTAAGACGTTATTTAACTAGTTGGAAAACTATGCTTGTGCCCAAAAAGTTTCAGGCGAGATAAAAAAACGGACTGTGAGAGACTTAAACTCTACCCTGACATATACAACAGAAGAAGAGAATAAAATATCTACATAAAATAAAATGATATATAATTCCTATAAACACAGTGCTGTTTTCTGATCTGATACCTAGAAGAGTTGTGATGACCTGTGTGTGAAAGCTCCTCCAGTTCAGTTTCTCTCCTCCTCAGATCATCAATCTCCTACTTCATGTGCTTAAAGACTTCTTCTTACTATCCTCCACTGTTGCAGAGCTCTGTGACAGAGAGAGAGAGTTGAATTTTTTGAGGGCCTTTTAGTATAGTAAAGCACAACGTATTCACCTTTTTACAGCCCTACAGTTTTACGCACATTTGCATAAGAGAAAGAATGAAAAAAAAATGTTGCAAATTAGTATGTATAAAAAATACAATTAGTTCAATCGAACACACGTTATAACGGCTCTTTTTTGACAAAGCACTTGGTTGTTGATGTTTGTGATGGGAAATCTTTCATAAATGCTGATGAATAGTGATATATTGAAGATTAAATTACTCTTGTGTTGTTTTTCTAGTTGTGTACACTGCAGAAAAACTCAAAAGTGAACCCTTGTGGAATACACTTTTAAGAAGCTGTTGAAAAGTCGTTCTGTGATATTGTACATGTATTGATTGGTTGTATATTGTGGTTCTTCATTGTTTTTAACTTATCCATTGATTTTTATTATTGTATTTTAGTTGAGAAATAAAGCATTAAAATCTTTTATTATTAAAAGTTAATGTATAAACAAGTTTTGTGTCGGGATTATGTCTCAGCACATATACACCTATGTATAACGTTAAAAAGAATTCCAGGTTACACCAAAGAATGTTGTATTTCAGGTGAGTCTAGAAACTTGTTTGTCTTTGTGTTTTTTAACAATTCATTACAAAACACCATTAAAGTAAACACTGTTATATGTTCTGTCTGGTTTGTCATGCAGGTTTAGATGCAACAAAAAGTGTTCATAATGATCACATGGTAAACTGCAGCCAGTACATCGTGTGGCCTGTAAATAGTCAGAGAATTTCTGGGGAGTTCATTGTGAATGTAAGTTTAAAAAACACACCAACTGTATCAACTGCCACCAAAAATCTTTGGAGTATCTAATTTTATACAATGTTAAGGTAAATAGCTGTAACTGCTGCATTAAAGAATATAATTTTGTATTTGTATTGATGCTCTTATGTAGTAGACAAATTCAAAGATTTTGTCATCGATACTTGCATTATGTTGTAGAATTTAAACTGACTAAAGTTTTGAATTTCAATTTCAATTATATTTTATGTTTTTCATGAAAAAACATTTTATCTAAAATAAAGCGATTCATTAAAAATTTGTATTAAGCAATAAACATAATGTTAATTCCAATAACTAGGTCTTAATGTAAAAAAAGATGTTCTTAAACCATAAAGCTTATGGAGGAGTTTTTGCTTCTTTAAGATCTATAATACAGATCTCAATTTCACTGACATTATGGGCTTCTCTGAAAGAGGGGTGGAAGAGTACTCGTCAGGAAGACTTTTAAATTTTTAAAGGCAAATGAAACTCTGTTCGCTGCCTGTTCCATTCCTGTTATCTCCTGGATCATCTGCACAGTAATCAGAGAACGATTTAATGACGGTGCAGATATAACAAGTGGATACAAACTACTGCATCAATATATGTGGATTTTGTATTCACTCTTCTGGAGCATCACTATCAGGGTTTTAGAGTGCATCCCGACCCTGCTGAAGAGTCTGGGTCAGCTGGCAGAGAGTGGGATGCTTAAACAACAAGTTCTGTATGATTCACAGACTGTCTATAGAAAAGTTTCTAGATCTTCTTCGTAGTCCATTTCTGTGCAAGTTCGTCTTCAAAAAGAAAATTTGCCAAGAAATAATCTTCAGCTTTATTCAATTGAGCTTTCAGGAGTTCTTTACTGCTCTGTATTATCTTATTCTGGATAAGGTTCAGTTTATAATGAAACTTACTCAGTAAGGTTCTTTTATGCACCACCACGTTTTTTCAGATGTGTTGAAGTTTGCTTTTGGTTTGTTGAATAAGAACCTGCAATGCACACTTAGGAAACATGCTGTGTTTGTACATCGGAGTACAGTGGCCCGTCTGAAAACCTGGCTACTTAATGAGATTAAATATTCCCATGCTGTGCGATCTTCATTTTTACTTCACTGTCTCTATGAACACCATGAAGAGAGCTTTGTGAAAGAAGCTATGGATGCCTGGGTTACTTTTCTTTTTTTTTTAAGGAAAACCGACTGTTGGGCGCTGGTGTACTGTGCTCAGTGCTACCACAGCATCAAAGAATTAGTTCTTGTCCATTGTAAATTGACTCCTGAAAAGTTTTCCATGATTCTGCCTGTACTTCAAAAGTTTGAGAAATGATGGTAAGGTATTTATGAGATAAACTTCAAATTATTTAGGATAAAATGCATGACACACAGTTTTTTTTAAGCCTGTATGAATTTCTTTTTTTGATTGAACACAGAGAAAGATTTTGTGTGAACAATCCATTCAGGTTTGGATATTAAAACAAGTCATAAAGGTGTATAAAAAACAGTCATTGGAGCCTATCGACTAAAATTGTAAGAAAAACTACAATAGTAGTCATAATTACCCTAGAATTTTTGAATGTGATCTGTTAATTTATTAGATTTAATATCTTGTTTTTGTACCCAAACTTAAAATGTATATATCATTTACACACAAAAAAAGCTACTGAAAATCTGCAAAGGAAAGGCATCATCGGTAACGTCTAGGTTACTAGGGTAACCCGGATTCCCTAATGGAGGGAGCAAGAGGTTATGATGAAGACGACGCAATGGTGTTTGAACTTGAGAACCTATCGACTATGAACTTGAATTTGAAAGGCCATTGAAATTGAGGAATGAAATGTGCATGCCATTCCCCGCCTTGTACATAAAATATAAAAGTGAAGATGGCGTGCTCATTCATAATCTTTTGTGTTGAGGAACTCACGAACATGACTCATGAATGGTTGGAGCGGTGGCACAGCGGTGTGACACGAAAGGACACAATATCTCGTTCCCTCCAGCAGGGAACCAGGGTTACACTCGTAACCTAGAAATTTCCTTTCTATCGGCCTCTTGAAATTTCAAATTCAAGAGTTAATAGGTTCTCAAGTTCAAACCACATACTGTCGTCTTCGATACAACGTTGAGAGTCCGACAGAAAGGAAACTGTGTGCATTGTGAAAAAGATGGATTAGCAACCTTCCAAATAATCTTATGTGTGGTCATGAGAACAAAGAAATGTTTACAGATGTGAAAAACACCAAAGGTAAATAATTGATGACAGCATTTTTTATTTTTTAATATGCCTTTAGGAAGTATATAATAAATATATTACATTTTCAATTGATTTTGAAGTTTGACTCCACAAGACCCAACAGACTCTGATCTTGCTGGTGTGACGCTTGCTATTACAAAAAAACTAACTCTAAGTTCACAATGTTGATCTAATTTTTATTCCACTTACTTTCAACTTTCAAAATTGTAAATTGTAATTAATTTGTTTATAGACATTGGTCTGTGCTTTGAATGATCTTATGGCTAGTTGTTATTTCTCCTCAATTCAATTGTTAGCTAGTAATGGACTGTTCAGGTGAGTAAGAAATGTTGTTTGTTTTTTGTGTGAAAGATAAACATAAGGGCAAGTCAATTATGAAAAAACATTATTTTTGGCCAAACAATCACATTTGAAAAGCATTTTAAGTGTTCCAGTGCATAATGTGATGAGATCTCTGCCACATATACTAACTGTATATATATATGCTACCCAGTTAATAATAAAACTATCAAGTGCTGAGCAAGGTCTGTAAATAGTGTTAATTCATAGGCTCATAACAATCAGTTTTTATCCCTGTTACTACATATTGATGATGAAGGTTTTCTTTTGTTTCTAGAATTCATTTTAAATTTCCATGGCACAAACATTGTACGGTAAAGCCTTTAACTGGACAAACCTTTTTCAGATGCTTCAGCACACTGATTTGGATGCCTTAACGCTGTCCTAGATTCTTCTTCTGAACTTAAAAAGGTGGAACTATCTGTAGACTGTCTGAATGAAAGCTTGTGTGCTTGGGCCCTCTTTATCAGCCGAGATATCCCCATTTAACAGAACTCAAGTAAGAAGTAAGTATATATGCCTGTACAAAGTTTTTATTTTCAAGTAAGTCATGAACATTTTCTTGATTTTCATTCTGATTGCTCTTTTTTAAACCCCACTTGCTGATCACTCTAGATCAAAGCGTCTTCTTAATAACTCAATGTGAATTTTCATTGTAAAAAGTTTTATTTTCAACTGGGAATAAAGTGAGGAACCATCCATTGGGGTTTAATTTGGGATAGGTTGTTTTGAACTTTATTTTAACAACTTCTCCCCATTTTTGACCCAATGCCGGCTTAGAAATTACCCAACCGAGTATAACTGTATATGAATCTGCAGTTACCTTCTATACTCATTTCAACAAATTAGAATTTGGTATTGGGATGGAGCAGTCATACATTCGATCATCCATACTTTCTTTTTTTTTGGTCCGAGCTCTTTGCGTGCCACTATGACTACAGGCCAATCATGTAATTAAGATAATATTTCCATATAAAAGGATCATTAGTGATAAATTCATGGTGGAATGTTTACGCAATGACAAACTTCTGTATTTGTAGACATATTTTCCCAAATGTTTATGCTATACTATTTTTTTATGTGTTGATCTTCTAAAACATAAAATAATGCAAATAGTGAATATATACAATGTTGAGACTTTTTGCAATTATTCCAAATTAATCTAAATAAAAAAACTAGATAAACAATGCGAATGCACACCACAACAGCTTAAACTGAAACTAAAACCCAACATTTGAATCACTGCCCATACTTTTGAATACATTGACCAATAAAGAATGAACTAACCAGTTCCTTGTGTTTAATCTGTATGTACTGTAGAATAGATGCTGATTGTTTTGTACAGGCATATATTTTTCCCATATTTTCTGGAACATTTTATATCAATGAACAAAAAGTGTTGTTTTGATTATTTTAGGGAAATCATAGTTAAATTATAGTTAATCAAAGAATTGCTTACTGTAGAAAACATGTTAAGGACTATGATTTAGTAATGTGATTAATGCTGTCGGGTTTGGAATGTAGACTTTGAGAAAGTAAGTTAAAAACAGTTATATGTCACTTATGATTTACAATTATTTCTTATCGTCTACCCTTGCTTTTTCATTTGATCAGTAATAACACGCTAAAGACACACTTGTTAACATTAGTGCAAAGTGTAAATGATTTAGCCAGCATGAACTACTGTAACAGCAAGTGTTACAACAATTGTTAGTTAAGAAATTTATTAGTAGATGCTGAATAAACTTTATAAACATTAATGGAAATTAAGATATAAAAATTTATAAACATTGTTAAAGTTTTATTTATTGTTAGTTTATGTGACCTTCTGCAGTACCTAATGTTTAATCTGAATCTGAAAACTGTAAGATATCCTGTATCCTCTATATATTACAATGCTTTTAAGCTCAAAACATTCGTAGATATACATTTCAAAGTATTCAGTATATTTAGCATTTTAATATATATATATATACATATATATATATATATATATATATATATATATATATATATATATATATACATATATACATATATATATACATACATACATCTCAGGTGTAGTCAGCTGGTGGCTAAAACAAACTCCTGCAGTATAGGAAAGTATGATCATTGAATCAACTAGAAAAATAAATTTTTTCTTTTATATCATTTCAAAAAACTTTCTACATTTGTCATCGCTCTCTCTCTCTCTCTCTCTCTCTCTCTCTCTCTCTCTCTCTCTCTCTCTCTCTCTCTCTCTCTCTCTCTCTCTCTCTCTCTCTTTTGAAGGCCTTTGTTTTGGGACTACAGTTAAGTAGCATTGAACCACATAAAAGAAAGGAGATCTTTGAGCTGTGGATGAATGGAGAAACATTACAAAGTACAGTCATAACAAACATGTAGCCATGTAACACTCACAAAAAACACAGGTCTGCCATGATTCTGCCAACATCAGGAAAAACATGACCAAGAGAGGCAGAATCATGACAGTCTTTCTTTAAACCACATGTGTATTCTCTCCAATACTTGCATATATGGAAGAAAACATACTAAGATTATTAAGTGTGTGGCAATGTAACTACTATTCAGGGTGAAAAATGATTTAACTGTGTAAATTCATAAATGTATGCTTAAACATAATTATTCAACATGTAAATAGTTTTTATTTCCTAGGTACTTGAACCTACAATTTGATAATGTTATTTTTATAATAACCGTACAATATACTATATGATATTAGATAGCTCTACTGTTGATTTCTCACTTATTTCAAATCCAGGATAGAGAGGTTGAGTGAATGTGGTGTGGACTCTATGGATGAGGGTCATTGTGTCAGAGATGCTGTAGAAGGACAGAATTCCTGCACTGTGATCCACATACACTCCTATTCTAGAAGATCTGGACGCTACAGGGAGTTTAATCTCAATGTTACAGTGATAGAATGAACAACTGGAGTCAGAGGTGGATAAACTCCAGGACTGATCATTACATCCAAATCTACACTCATCACCATCTCCCTTTCTGCTGATGGTTTTATAGGAAACTGATATATCCACCTCACCTTTCCACTCAACCTCCCAGTAACAGCGTTCACTCACACTCTCTCTACACAACACCTGAGAATAACCATCAAATCTCTCTGGATGATCTGAAGGCTTCTTGACTCTTCCAGTGTTAGTAATCATTCTGTTCATCTTTGAAAGATGGAGACATTTATGCGCTGTGTTTGGATCCACCGTCAACTGATGATAATCTGACAGAGACAAGTTATAAATTAGGGTATTTCAATTCCAAAGATCATTTTTCATCAGCATCAAACCCAATATGTGTTCATATGTTCAGACTCACATTGTAGGAACTGCTTCCTGGTCTTGGATTCCGGAGTTTCTTTATTAGATTATAAAATAAATGTTGGTTCAGCGAATGCTATTTTTTGTATTTATACAAAATATAATATTTTGTATTTATTGATATGGCCTATTCCTGAGAATAAATTGTGCTGTACCTCTTTCAAATATCTTTTTCAAATATTCTGTGCATAAATCCTCCAGTTTCTCTCTAATTTTTTGTACATCATCAAAACATGGGAGAGAGCTGACAGTGATGTCAAGTGAGTCTGTAGATCCAGGGAGAGCCGAGAGAGACTGAAAACTCTACACAGACACAAAAGACAAGCAACAAAAACATAGTTATGGCACTGAATGACTACTCTGCTTTCTTCTTTCCAATTTATTTTTATTTTATTTTATTAATTTTTACAGTACTGTACCCTACATCTCACAAACTTGTCCTTTGTCTTTGTCATATTTTAATTTTGTTCTTCGTTAATATGATACCGCAAATTGTTAAAATCATTATTGGTTTTGTCATATCCTTTGAAAAAGTTTAAATACATTTTAAGTGGTTGTGTCGAATCAATGACATGTGTTTTCGATTCGTTTTTGTTTCTTGACACTTGTGTTTAGCAGTATGGATGAGAATATGTTATTCTAAGTTTTTCTGAAAAGTCCAAGTGAGATCTTTAAATTATGTTTTACAATGTACATAGGTCAAGGTATTGACAGCAGAATACACAATTAGATAAATGAGTTTATCAATGGATTTTAGTGTTTAAGCAAATGAGAAAAACTGTAAAATATGTTATGTATGTTAATGTCTTCATCTTTTGAAAGGATTCCACAGAATTGATACTGTAAGTGAAATACATACATTTTAATATTTGGTGTGGAATGAGTTTATTTGAGTACCTGGAGAAAACGGATGTGATCATCTGTGTGGGAAAGCTGCTCCAGCTCAGTTTCTCTCCCCCTCAGATCATCAATCTCCTGCTCCAGACGCTTCAAGACTTCTTCAGCTCGACTCACTTCAGCCTTTTCCTGATCTCTGATCAGCTGTTTCATCTCAGAGCGACTTCTCTCAATGGAGCAGATCAGTTCAGTAAAGATCTTCTCACTTTCCTCCACTGCTGACTGTGCAGAACGCTGAGTGAGAGAGAGAGAGAGAGAGAGAGAGAGAGAGAGAGAGAGAGAGAGAGAGAGAGAGAGAGAGAGAGAGAGAGAGAGAGAGATTGAGAGAGGGAGATGGAGAGTGATGGAGAGGGAGAGAGGGGGAGAGGGGGAGAGAGAGAGTGATGGAGAGGGAGAGAGGGGGAGAGAGCGAGAGAGAGAGAGAGAGATGGAGAGAGTGATGGAGAGAGAGAGAGAGAGAGAGAGAGAGAGAGGGAGTGAGGATGAGGGTGAGGGAGTGAGGATGAGGGAGTGAGGGTGAGGGAGTGAGGGTGAGGGAGTGAGGGTGAGGGTGAGGGAGTGATGGAGAGGGGGAGAGAGGGAGTGATGGAGAGGGGGAGAGAGGGAGTGAGGGAGAGGGGGAGAGAGGGAGTGAGGGAGTGATGGAGAGGGAGAGGGAGTGAGGGAGAGGGAGTGAGGGAGAGGGATCTTCTCAAAACTCACCTTATGAGTCTCTACAGCATATTTCAACTCCTGTAGCTCCCTCTGTTTCTTCATAATTGTCTGCTTGTATTTACTCTGTGTTTCCTTCAGTTGTTTCTGCTAAATGTACAAATAATGATGAGACAGATAGAGCCTATCTAAGACTAAATGTTAAAAATAAGTGATTGTTAAGCAGCAATGGCCTAATAATGCAAAGAAAAACCCTTATAGAGCAGAACTGATAACAAAATTCTTTCATCATTTACCATCTTTTCAAATCAAACTTGGCTTTCCTTATTCATCAAAAACACACCAAAAATATATTTTAAAGCTGTGGAACCGATTTACTTATTCCTTGAACAAATCCAATGCAATTAACTCTATGTCAGTTCCCAGTAGTCTTCAAAATATTAGATTACAAATGATAGGAGGATGAGTAAATGATCATTATGGGTGAATGAACTTTCAAACATCACTCTGTGCTTTCAGCTCTTACCTGTTTCTCAGTTCTCTCTTCTTTAGCTGAAACAGTATTGTGAGTTTTGTGCTTGCCCAACATACACAGATAACATATACAGCTCTGATCAGTACGACAGTAAATCTCTAGAAGTTTCTCATGTTGAGGGCAGATCATCTCCTGAAGTCGTCCAGTGGCATCTATCAGCTTGTGTTTCTTGCCTTTAAAGAAATTCTCATGTTGTTCAAGATGATTCTGACAGTAAGAGTTGAGACACGCCAGACAAGACTTGACAGCTTTGTGTTTTCTCTCAGTACAGACGTCACACTCCACATCTCCAAGACCAGCATAACAGAGATCAGGACCAACATCTTGTAGTTTAGTCTTCTTCAGTTTCTCCACCACTTCAGTCAGCAAGGTGTTCTTACCAAGAACAGGTCTTGGAGTGAAGGTCTGTCTGCACTGAGGACAGCTGTAGACTCTCTTCTGATCATCTTGATCCCAGCAGTCTGTAATACAGCTCATACAGTAACTGTGTCCACAGGGAAGAGCAGCTGGATCCTTCAGAAGATCCAGACAGATTGAACAGATGAACTGATCCTGAACCAAAAGAACACTGGCTTCTGCCATTTCGCAGCATACAAAATCCCGTCCAGTTAAGCTCAATATCAGTGAAGTAAATGAAACAAGAGAAAGAATTTGACTGCACCCTGACTAGCAGGAAGAAAAAAATCAGTTTTGCTTTTAATAAAACTGGAATGGGCTGACAGAGATCTAATAAGGGTGAGAATGTTGTCAGACAGGAAACAAAACTGATCAAATTGAAATAAAATTGGTGCCAGAACAAATAGATCATTGTGATTTTTTACTTAACATTTCTTGATTTGGCTGACGCTTTTATCCAAATCTCCTTACAAGTATACAGCGGTCGATTATCACTTGCTCCAGGACACTCCTGTCATTGTCTGCCAGTGCTGGGCTTAGAACCCGCAACCTCCTAAATTTTAATGTAAATCACTTAGAATCAGAACATCTACCAGTCTTTGAAGTGTAAATGTAATAATAAAATGGTCCATAAAATCCAACAAGTGTTAAAATATAAATAAGTTATTAACGGACCCAAAATATTTTTTAAAAAGTGTATGTCTACATTCGTCTGTTGTACTCACTCCAGTGGCCCCGTGTCACCTTTCAGCTCCTTGTAGTCATACATTTCATTAATTACTCCCTCAACTTCATCCATGTATGCATTCCAGTCGCTCTCCGTATCTACATTTACATTTATTCATTTGGTAATACTTATTATGCACTAATCAATTATCACTGCAGAGCAAACAGGGGTAAGATGTCTTACTCAAAGGCACTTCAGTCATTGTCTGCTGGCACTGGGATTCAAACCCACAACTTCCGCTACAAGTCCAACTCTCTAGCAACCAGACCACAACTTACCCACAATCAATATTACACAACCAGACAAAAACAATATTAATAACATGTCAGCAAACTGCAGGGGTAATGGGGCAGAGATGTCTTACTCAAAGACACTTCGGTGTTTGTCTGATGGCACTGGGATTCAAACCCACAACCTTCAGCTTACAAGTCCAACTCTCTAACAACCAGACGACAACTGACCCACAATCAATATTACACAATCAGACAAAACAATATTAATAACATGTCAGCAAACTGCAGGAGTAATGAGGCGAGATGTCTTCCTAAAGGGTACTTCAGTGTTTGTCTGATGGCACTGGGATTCAAACCCACAACCTTCCGCTTACAAGTCCAACTCTCTAACAACCAGACCACAACTAACCCACATCAAATTACACAACCAGACAGAAACAATATTAATAACATGTCAGCCAACTGCCGGGGTAATGGGGGCGAGATGTCTTCCTAAAGGGCACCTCGGGGTTTGTCTGATGGCACTGGGATTCAAACCCACAACCTTCAGCTTACAAGTCCAACTCTCAAACAGCCAGACCACAACTTACCCACAATCAATATTACACAACCAGACAAAAACAATATTAATAACATGTCAGCAAACTGCAGGGGTAATGGGGCAGAGATGTCTTACTCAAAGACACTTTGGTGTTTGTCTGATGGCACTGGGATTCAAACCCACAACCTTCAGCTTACAAGTCCAACTCTCTAACAACCAGACGACAACTAACCCACAATCAATATTACACAATCAGACAAAAACAATATTAATGGGGGCGAGATGTCTTCCTAAAGGGTACTTCAGTGTTTGTCTGATGGCACTGGGATTCAAACCCACAACCTTCAGCTTACAAGTCCAACTCTCTAACAACCAGACCACAACTAACCCACAATCATTATTACACAACCAGACAGAAACAATATTAATAACATGTCAGCAAACTGCCGGGGTAATGGGGCAGAGATGTCTTACTCAAAGACACTTTGGTGTTTGTCTGATGGCACTGGGATTCAAACCCACAACCTTCAGCTTACAAGTCCAACTCTCTAACAACCAGACCACAACTAAGCCACAATCATTATTACACAATCAGACAAAAACAATATTAATGGGGGCGAGATGTCTTCCTAAAGGGTACTTCAGTGTTTGTCTGATGGCACTGGGATTCAAACCCACAACCTTCAGCTTACAAGTCCAACTCTCAAACAGCCAGACCACAACTTACCCACAATCAATATTACACAACCAGACAAAAACAATATTAATAACATGTCAGCAAACTGCAGGGGTAATGGGGCAGAGATGTCTTACTCAAAGACACTTTGGTGTTTGTCTGATGGCACTGGGATTCAAACCCACAACCTTCAGCTTACAAGTCCAACTCTCTAACAACCAGACCACAACTAAGCCACAATCATTATTACACAATCAGACAAAAACAATATTAATGGGGGCGAGATGTCTTCCTAAAGGGTACTTCAGTGTTTGTCTGATGGCACTGGGATTCAAACCCACAACCTTCGGCTTACAAGTCCAACTCTCTAACAACCAGACCACAACTGACCCACAATCAATATTACACAATCAGACAAAGTTAAAATTAATAACATGTCAGCCAACTGCAGGAGTAATGGGGGCGAGATGTCTTCCTAAAGGGTACTTCAGTGTTTGTCTGATGGCACTGGGATTCAAACCCACAACCTTCAGCTTACAACCAGACCCCATCTGACCTCTCCTGCACTTCTTCCATCATTCTTAAGACTCTTGCATTTGAAAATCCTGAATGAGAGTAAAGTTTGAACTATGAGAGCATTTACATACACTCATTTCTGCTAGGATTGTGTAGTTCCCACCTGTGACCTCACGATGGCGTCAGCATGCCACCCATCATGCATCCACGCTCACAGTCGCGCAGGAGTGCGTGGGAAAGTAAAGGGAAGTTCTTCAAATCAGGAACTTCGACGCTTGAGTCCTCAAAGACACAAACGATCCTCGCCGTTCGAGCTTAAATCAACGAGACGCCCGCAGTGTCGTCTCAGGGCCGTTCAGTCCTCGACAGGGTGCACACAGGTGACCGGTGAGGGCTCTTTTATTTGGGCTCAGGGATCTTTGTAGCGTGTTAGCAGATTAGCAGGTATAAGGGAGAACCTGTTTCCTCAGGTGGGCTCACCTTAAAGGTACGGAAATGGAAATAAACGTTTATTTAAACCTTATAAATAGACTTTATAGGTTGATATATGTGTTATTAAAGAGGAAAGAGAAAAGTATGTCACAGGTTAACTCACCTGAGGTCAATTCTCATTGGAGAGTTTTAAGTTATTTTCATGGTTTTTTTTTTGTTGGTATTTTGTTTTTTCTTGGTTTATGTTTTAAACTCAATATTTGTTATGTGACATTTGACCTCGTTGTGTCATTGCACTCAGTGACTTTATATTGCAGTTTATATTGAGAGGAGTGACAAGTTATGACATATACTGAGGTAAATGATCACAAGTGCTGACATTCAGTTGTGTTTTTTGATTAAATTTAAATATTTTGTTATATATTGAGGTAAATGGTCACAAGTGCTGACATTCAGTTGTGTTTTTTTATTAAATGTAAAATATTTTGTTATATATTGAGGTAAATGGTCAGAAGTGCTGACATTCAGTTGTGTTTTTTGATTAAATTTAAATATTTTGTTATATATTGAGGTAAATGGTCAGAAGTGCTGACATTCAGTTGTGTTTTTTTATTAAATTTAAATATTTTGTTATATATTGAGGTAAATGGTCAGAAGTGCTGACATTCAGTTGTGTTTTTTGATTAAATTTAAATATTTTGTTATATATTGAGGTAAATGGTCAGAAGTGCTGACATTCAGTTGTGTTTTTTTATTAAATGTAAAATATTTTGTTATATATTGAGGTAAATGGTCAGAAGTGCTGACATTCAGTTGTCTTTTTTTATTAAATGTAAAATATTTTGTTATATATTGAGGTAAGTGGTCACAAGTGCTGACATTGAGTTGTGTTTTTTGATTAAATTTAAATATTTTGTTATATATTGAGGTAAATGGTCACAAGTGCTGACATTCTGTTGTGTTTTTTGATTAAATTTAAATATTTTGTTATATATTGAGGTAAATGGTCACAAGTGCTGACATTCAGTTGTGTTTTTTTATTAAATGTAAAATATTTTGTTATATATTGAGGTAAATGGTCAGAAGTGCTGACATTCAGTTGTGTTTTTTGATTAAATTTAAATATTTTGTTATATATTGAGGTAAATGGTCAGAAGTGCTGACATTCAGTTGTGTTTTTTTATTAAATGTAAAATATTTTGTTATATATTGAGGTAAATGGTCAGAAGTGCTGACATTCAGTTGTCTTTTTTTATTAAATGTAAAATATTTTGTTATATATTGAGGTAAGTGGTCACAAGTGCTGACATTGAGTTGTGTTTTTTTATTAAATGTAAAATATTTTGTTATATATTGAGGTAAATGGTCAGAAGGGCTGACATTGAGTTGTGTTTTTTGATTAAATTTAAATATTTTGTTATATATTGAGGTAAATGGTCACAAGTGCTGACATTCTGTTGTGTTTTTTGATTAAATTTAAATATTTTGTTATATATTGAGGTAAATGGTCACAAGTGCTGACATTCAGTTGTGTTTTTTGATTAAATGTAAATATTTTGTTATACATTGAGGTAAATGGTCACAAGTGCTGACATTCAGTTGTGTTTTTTGATTAAATTTAAATATTTTGTTATATATTGAGGTAAATGGTCACAAGTGCTGACATTCTGTTGTGTTTTTTGATTAAATTTAAATATTTTGTTATATATTGAGGTAAATGGTCACAAGTGCTGACATTCTGTTGTGTTTTTTGATTAAATTTAAATATTTTGTTATATATTGAGGTAAATGGTCACAAGTGCTGACATTCTGTTGTGTTTTTTGATTAAATTTAAATATTTTGTTATATATTGAGGTAAATGGTCACAAGTGCTGACATTGAGTTGTGTTTTTTGATTAAATTTAAATATTTTGTTATATATTGAGGTAAATGGTCACAAGTGCTGACATTCTGTTGTGTTTTTTGATTAAATTTAAATATTTTGTTATATATTGAGGTAAATGGTCACAAGTGCTGACATTCAGTTGTGTTTTTTGATTAAATTTAAATATTTTGTTATATATTGAGGTAAATGGTCAGAAGGGCTGACATTGAGTTGTGTTTTTTTATTAAATGTAAAATATTTTGTTATATATTTAGGTAAATGGTCACAAGTGCTGACATTCAGTTGTGTTTTTTATTAAATGTAAAATATTTTGTTATAAATTGAGGTAAATGATCACAAGTGCTGACATTCTGTTGTGTTTTTTGATTAAAATTAAATATTTTGTTATATATTGAGGTAAATGGACAGAAGTGCTGACATTCAGTTGTGTTTTTTGATTAAAATTAAATATTTTGTTATATATTGAGGTAAATGGTCAGAAGTGCTGACATTCAGTTGTGTTTTTTGATTAAATTTAAATATTTTGTTATAAATTGAGGTAAATGCTCAGAAGTGCTGACATTCAGTTGTGTTTTTTGATTAAATTTAAATATTTTGTTATATATTGAGGTAAATGGACAGAAGTGCTGACATTCAGTTGTGTTTTTGATTAAATTTAAATATTTTGTTATATATTGAGGTAAATGCACAGAAGTGCTGACATTTAGTTGTGTTTTTTGATTAAATGTAAAATATTTTGTTATATATAGAGGTAAATTCTCAGAAGTGCTGACATTCAGTTGTGTTTTTTGATTAAATGTAAAATATTTTGTTATATATTGAGGTAAATGCTCACAAGTGCTGACATTGAGTTGTGTTTTTTGATTAAATGTAAATATTTTGTTATATATTGAGGTAAATGGTCACAAGTGCTGACATTGAGTTGTGTTTTTTGATTAAATTTAAATATTTTGTTATATATTGAGGTAAATGGTCACAAGTGCTGACATTCAGTTGTGTTTTTTGATTAAATGGAAATATTTTGTTATATATTGAGGTAAATGATCAGAAGTGCTGACATTGAGTTGTGTTTTTTGATTAAATGTAAAATATTTTGTTATATATTGAGGTAAATGCTCAGAAGTGCTGACATTGAGTTGTGTTTTTTGATTAAATTTAAATATTTTGTTATATATTGAGGTAAATGGTCACAAGTGCTGACATTCTGTTGTGTTTTTTGATTAAATTTAAATATTTTGTTATATATTGAGGTAAATGGTCACAAGTGCTGACATTCAGTTGTGTTTTTTGATTAAATTTAAATATTTTGTTATATATTGAGGTAAATGATCAGAAGTGCTGACATTGAGTTGTGTTTTTTGATTAAATGTAAAATATTTTGTTATATATTGTGGTAGATGGTCACAAGTGCTGACATTGAGTTGTGTTTTTTGATTAAATGTAAATATTTTGTTATATATTGAGGTAAATGGTCAGAAGTGCTGACATTCAGTTGTGTTTTTGATTAAATTTAAATATTTTGTTATATATTGAGGTAAATGGTCACAAGTGCTGACATTCAGTTGTGTTTTTTGATTAAATTTAAATATTTTGTTATATATTGAGGTAAATGCTCAGAAGTGCTGACATTCAGTTGTGTTTTTGATTAAATTTAAATATTTTGTTATATATTGAGGTAAATGGTCAGAAGTGCTGACATTCAGTTGTGTTTTTTGATGAAATGTAAAATATTTTGTTATATATTGAGGTAAATGCTCAGAAGTGCTGACATTTAGATGTGTTTTTTTATTAAATGTAAAATATTTTGTTATATATAGAGGTAAATTCTCAGAAGTGCTGACATTCAGTTGTGTTTTTTGATTAAATGTAAAATATTTTGTTATATATTGAGGTAAATGGTCAGAAGTGCTGGCATTCTGTTGTGTTTTTTGATTAAATTTAAATATTTTGTTATATATTGAGGTAAATGGACAGAAGTGCTGACATTCTGTTGTGTTTTTTGATTAAATTTAAATATTTTGTTATATATTGAGGTAAATGGACAGAAGTGCTGACATTCTGTTGTGTTTTTTGATTAAATTTAAATATTTTGTTATATATTGAGGTAAATGATCACAAGTGCTGACATTCAGTTGTGTTTTTTGATTAAATGTAAAATATTTTGTTATATATTGAGGTAAATGGACAGAAGTGCTGACATTCTGTTGTGTTTTTTGATTACATTTAAATATTTTGTTATATATTGAGGTAAATGGTCAGAAGTGCTGACATTCTATTGTGTTTTTTGATGAAATTTAAATATTTTGTTATATATTGAGGTAAATGGTCAGAAGTGCTGACATTGAGTTTTGTTTTTTGATTAAATGTAAAATATTTTGTTATATATTGAGGTAAATGGTCACAAGTGCTGACATTCAGTTGTGTTTTTTGATTGAATTTAAATATTTTGTTATATATTGAGGTAAATGGTCACAAGTGATGACATTCAGTTGTGTTTTTTGATTAAATTTAAATATTTTGTTATATATTGAGGTAAATGATCACAAGTGCTGACATTCAGTTGTGTTTTTTGATTAAATTTAAATATTTTGTTATATATTGAGGTAAATGATCACAAGTGCTGACATTCAGTTGTGTTTTTTGATTAAATTTAAATATTTTGTTATATATTGAGGTAAATTCTCAGAAGTGCTGACATTCAGTTGTGTTTTTTGATGAAATGTAAAATATTTTGTTATATATTGAGGTAAATGCTCAGAAGTGCTGACATTCTATTGTGTTTTTTGATGAAATTTAAATATTTTGTTATATATTGAGGTAAATGGTCAGAAGTGCTGACATTGAGTTTTGTTTTTTGATTAAATGTAAAATATTTTGTTATATATTGAGGTAAATGGTCACAAGTGCTGACATTCAGTTGTGTTTTTTGATTGAATTTAAATATTTTGTTATATATTGAGGTAAATGGTCACAAGTGATGACATTCAGTTGTGTTTTTTGATTAAATTTAAATATTTTGTTATATATTGAGGTAAATGATCACAAGTGCTGACATTCAGTTGTGTTTTTTGATTAAATTTAAATATTTTGTTATATATTGAGGTAAATGGTCACAAGTGCTGACATTCAGTTTTTTTTTTATTAAATGTAAAATATTTGTTATATATTGAGGTAAATGGTCAGAAGTGCTGACATTTAGTTGTGTTTTTTGATTAAACGTAAAATATTTTGTTATATATTGAGGTAAATGATCAGAAGTGCTGACATTCAGTTGTGTTTTTTGATTAAATGTAAATATTTTGTTATATATTGAGGTAAATGGTCACAAGTGCTGACATTCAGTTGTGTTTTTTGATTAAATGTATATATTTTGTTATATATTGAGGTAAATGGTCAGAAGTGCTGACATTGAGTTGTGTTTTTTATTAAATGTAAAATATTTTGTTATATATTGAGGTAGATGGTCACAAGTGCTGACATTCAGTTGTGTTTTTTTATTAAATTTAAATATTTTGTTATATATTGAGGTAAATGGTCACAAGTGATGACATTCTGTTGTGTTTTTGATTAAATTTAAATATTTTGTTATATATTGAGGTAAATGGTCACAAGTGCTGACATTCAGTTGTGTTTTTTGATTAAATTTAAATATTTTGTTATATATTGAGGTAAATGCTCAGAAGTGCTGACATTCAGTTGTGTTTTTGATTAAATTTAAATATTTTGTTATATATTGAGGTAAATGGTCAGAAGTGCTGACATTCAGTTGTGTTTTTTGATGAAATGTAAAATATTTTGTTATACATTGAGGTAAATGCTCAGAAGTGCTGACATTTAGATGTGTTTTTTTATTAAATTTAAATATTTTGTTATATATTGAGGTAAATGCTCAGAAGTGCTGACATTCTATTGTGTTTTTTGATGAAATTTAAATATTTTGTTATATATTGAGGTAAATGGTCAGAAGTGCTGACATTGAGTTTTGTTTTTTGATTAAATGTAAAATATTTTGTTATATATTGAGGTAAATGGTCACAAGTGCTGACATTCAGTTGTGTTTTTTGATTGAATTTAAATATTTTGTTATATATTGAGGTAAATGGTCACAAGTGATGACATTCAGTTGTGTTTTTTGATTAAATTTAAATATTTTGTTATATATTGAGGTAAATGATCACAAGTGCTGACATTCAGTTGTGTTTTTTGATTAAATTTAAATATTTTGTTATATATTGAGGTAAATGGTCACAAGTGCTGACATTCAGTTTTTTTTTTATTAAATGTAAAATATTTGTTATATATTGAGGTAAATGGTCAGAAGTGCTGACATTTAGTTGTGTTTTTTGATTAAACGTAAAATATTTTGTTATATATTGAGGTAAATGATCAGAAGTGCTGACATTCAGTTGTGTTTTTTGATTAAATGTAAATATTTTGTTATATATTGAGGTAAATGGTCACAAGTGCTGACATTCAGTTGTGTTTTTTGATTAAATGTAAATATTTTGTTATATATTGAGGTAAATGGTCAGAAGTGCTGACATTGAGTTGTGTTTTTTATTAAATGTAAAATATTTTGTTATATATTGAGGTAGATGGTCACAAGTGCTGACATTCAGTTGTGTTTTTTTATTAAATTTAAATATTTTGTTATATATTGAGGTAAATGGTCACAAGTGATGACATTCTGTTGTGTTTTTGATTAAATTTAAATATTTTGTTATATATTGAGGTAAATGGTCACAAGTGCTGACATTCAGTTGTGTTTTTTGATTAAATTTAAATATTTTGTTATATATTGAGGTAAATGCTCAGAAGTGCTGACATTCAGTTGTGTTTTTGATTAAATTTAAATATTTTGTTATATATTGAGGTAAATGGTCAGAAGTGCTGACATTCAGTTGTGTTTTTTGATGAAATGTAAAATATTTTGTTATACATTGAGGTAAATGCTCAGAAGTGCTGACATTTAGATGTGTTTTTTTATTAAATGTAAAATATTTTGTTATATATAGAGGTAAATTCTCAGAAGTGCTGACATTCTGTTGTGTTTTTTGATTAAATGTAAAATATTTTGTTATATATAGAGGTAAATGGTCAGAAGTGCTGACATTCTGTTGTGTTTTTTGATTAAATTTAAATATTTTGTTATATATTGAGGTAAATGGACAGAAGTGCTGACATTCTGTTGTGTTTTTTGATTAAATTTAAATATTTTTTTATATATTGAGGTAAATGGACTGAAGTGCTGACATTCTGTTGTGTTTTTTGATTAAATTTAAATATTTTGTTATATATTGAGGTAAATGATCACAAGTGCTGACATTCAGTTGTGTTTTTTGATTAAATGTAAAATATTTTGTTATATATTGAGGTAAATGGACAGAAGTGCTGACATTCTGTTGTGTTTTTTGATTACATTTAAATATTTTGTTATATATTGAGGTAAATGGTCAGAAGTGCTGACATTGAGTTTTGTTTTTTGATTAAATGTAAAATATTTTGTTATATATTGAGGTAAATGGTCACAAGTGCTGACATTCAGTTGTGTTTTTTGATTGAATTTAAATATTTTGTTATATATTGAGGTAAATGGTCACAAGTGATGACATTCAGTTGTGTTTTTTGATTAAATTTAAATATTTTGTTATATATTGAGGTAAATGATCACAAGTGCTGACATTCAGTTGTGTTTTTTGATTAAATTTAAATATTTTGTTATATATTGAGGTAAATGGTCACAAGTGCTGACATTCAGATTTTTTTTTATTAAATGTAAAATATTTGTTATATATTGAGGTAAATGGTCAGAAGTGCTGACATTTAGTTGTGTTTTTTGATTAAACGTAAAATATTTTGTTATATATTGAGGTAAATGATCAGAAGTGCTGACATTCAGTTGTGTTTTTTGATTAAATGTAAATATTTTGTTATATATTGAGGTAAATGGTCACAAGTGCTGACATTCAGTTGTGTTTTTTGATTAAATGTAAATATTTTGTTATATATTGAGGTAAATGGTCAGAAGTGCTGACATTGAGTTGTGTTTTTTATTAAATGTAAAATATTTTGTTATATATTGAGGTAGATGGTCACAAGTGCTGACATTCAGTTGTGTTTTTTTTATTAAATTTAAATATTTTGTTACATATTGAGGTAAATGGTCACAAGTGATGACATTCTGTTGTGTTTTTTGATTAAATGTAAATATTTTGTTATATATTGAGGTAAATGGTCACAAGTGCTGACATTCAGTTGTGTTTTTTGATTAAAATTAAATATTTTGTTATATATTGAGGTAAATGGTCACAAGTGCTGACATTCAGTTGTGTTTTTTGATTAAAATTAAATATTTTGTTATATATTGAGGTAAATGGACAGAAGTGCTGACATTCTGTTGTGTTTTTTGATTACATTTAAATATTTTGTTATATATTGAGGTAGATGGTCACAAGTGCTGACATTCAGTTTTTTTTTGATTAAATGTAAATATTTTGTTATATATTGAGGTAAATGATCACAAGTGCTGACATTCAGTTGTGTTTTTTGATGAAATTTAAATATTTTGTTACATATTGAGGTAAATGGTCAGAAGTGCTGACATTGAGATGTGTTTTTTTGATTAAATGTAAAAAAAAAATTATATATTGAGGTAAATGATCACAAGTGCTGACATTTAGTTGTGTTTTTTGATTAAATGTAAAATATTTTGTTATATATTGAGGTAAATGCTCAGAAGTGCTGACATTCTGTTGTTTTTTTATTAAATTTAAATATTTTGTTATATATTGAGGTAAATGATCACAAGTGCTGACATTCAGTTGTGTTTTTTTATTAAATTTAAATATTTTGTTATATATTGAGGTAAATGCTCAGAAGTGCTGACATTCTGTTGTTTTTTTATTAAATTTAAATATTTTGTTATATATTGAGGTAAATGGTCAGAAGTGCTGACATTCAGTTGTGTTATTTGATTAATGTAAAATATTTAGTTATATATTGAGGTAAATGGTCAGAAGTGCTGACATTCAGTTTTTTTTTTGATTAAATGTAAAATATTTTGTTATATATTGAGGTAAATGCTCAGAAGTGCTGACATTCTGTTGTGTTTTTTGATTAAATTTAAATATTTTGTTATATATTGAGGTAAATGATCACAAGTGCTGACATTCTGTTGTGTTTTTTGATTAAATTTAAATATTTTGTTATAAACTGAGGTTAATGGTCACAAGTGCTGACATTCTGTTGTTTTTTTATTACATTTAAATATTTTGTTATATATTGAGGTAAATGGTCAGAAGTGCTGACATTTAGTTCTGTTTTTTGATTAAATATAAAATATTTTGTTATATATTGAGGTAAATGCTCAGAAGTGCTGACATTCAGTTGTGTTTTTGATTAAATTTAAATATTTTGTTATATATTGAGGTAAATGGTCAGAAGTGCTGACATTTAGTTGTGTTTTTTTATTAAATATAAAATATTTTGTTATATATTGAGGTAAATGCTCAGAAGTGCTGACATTCAGTTGTGTTTTTGATTAAATTTAAATATTTTGTTATATATTGAGGTAAATGCACAGAAGTGCTGACATTTAGTTGTGTTTTTTTATTAAATGTAAAATATTTTGTTATATATAGAGGTAAATTCTCAGAAGTGCTGACATTTAGTTGTGTTTTTTGATTAAATGTAAAATATTTTGTTATATATTGAGATAAATGGTCACAAGTGCTGACATTCAGTTGTGTTTTTTGATTAAATGTAAAATATTTTGTTATATATTGAGGTAAATGCCCAGAAGTGCTGACATTCAGTTGTGTTTTTTGATTAAATGTAAAATATATTGTTATACATTGAGGTAAATACTCACAAGTGCTGACATTCAGTTGTGTTTTATGATTAAATGTAAATATTTTGTTATATACTGAGGTAAATGATCACAAGTGCTGACATTCAGTTGTGTTTTTTGATTAAATGTAAAATATTTTGTTATATATTGAGGTAAATGCCCAGAAGTGCTGACATTCAGTTGTGTTTTTTGATTAAATGTAAAATATATTGTTATACATTGAGGTAAATACTCACAAGTGCTGACATTTAGTTGTGTTTTTTGATTAAATGTAAATATTTTGTTATATACTGAGGTAAATGATCACAAGTGCTGACATTCAGTTGTGTTTTTTGATTAAATATAAAATATTTTGTTATATATTGAGTTAAATGCTCAGAAGTGCTGACATTCAGTTGTGTTTTTTGATTAAATTTAAATATTTTGTTATATATTGAGGTAAATGATCACAAGTGCTGACATTCAGTTGTGTTTTTTGATTAAATTTAAATATTTTGTTATATATTGAGGTAAATTCTCAGAAGTGCTGACATTCAGTTGTGTTTTTTGATGAAATGTAAAATATTTTGTTATATATTGAGGTAAATGCTCAGAAGTGCTGACATTCAGTTTTGTTTTTTGATTAAATGTAAAATATTTTGTTATACATTCAGGTAAATGCTCAGAAGTGCTGACATTCTGTTGTGTTTTTTGATTAAATGTAAAATATTTTGTTATATATTGAGGTAAATGCTCAGAAGTGCTGACATTCAGTTGTGTTTTTTGATTAAATTTAAATATTTTGTTATACATTCAGGTAAATGGTCAGAAGTGCTGACATTCAGTTCTGTTTTTTGATTAAATTTAAATAATTTGTTATATATAGAGGTAAATGCTCAGAAGTGCTGACATTCAGTTGTGTTTTTTGATGAAATGTAAAATATTTTTTTATATATTGAGGTAAATGCTCAGAAGTGCTGGCATACAGTTGTGTTAGTTGATTATATTTTAATATTTTGTTATATATTGAGGTAAATAACATTTATAAAAAAAAACATTTCATTTAAAATTTGGGAGAAATGTTGATAAAAGTTTACAGAATGTAGAACCATTTTTCCTATACACAACATGCTTATGAATAGTATATCCGGAAAATTTAAATGTTTTTTAAAATGGTCTCTTCATTTTTTCTGTTGCTAGTACACACAAAAACAAAACAAAAAAATTTCATGTAAATATCATGTCCTGAAATCCCATACCGATTCTCTTAAGCACAGGATTTATTCTTCCTGATGTCATCATCACTCACTGGTTAATGCACATGTTTAGTTGGGCTTGTGTTAAGTTTCTGTAGTTTGCTTTTTCAAGTCAGTGAAATTGTTTGGTACAAAAGTTTTTGTGGTGAAGGTGTTTCAGCTTTCTATGCTGCTTTTGTTTCTGCATACGTGTGAATATGTTGACCATAGTATAAAGGTTAAAAATGTGCAGCTTGAAAATACATCTAGGCTGTTAAGAGGTTATTTTAAACAGCTGGATAGGTTAACGAAAAATTCTGTCTTGACATTTACCCACCTAAAATATTATGGATGCTCTGATCATTCGGAGATCGGTATCGGACGATAATTACACTCTATAATTCAATTGGTACTGTCTAACTATCTAATCTCAATGACTTCAAAGCATGAGGACGTACATGATGAGTGGGGTTGTTTATTTTTATATTTTAATGCTGCAATCCCATTGTACAGGCTATTAATATGTTCACTGTATAATGAATATTTTTTTGTAATAACTTAGTACTCTGTTAAAATAATAGTTACAATACATTCATTACATAATCACTGTATAAATGTAACAAAAATATAAAAGCATAACAAAGGCAACACCTGTAGTATTACTTTATCGGAAAAATGTTAATGGCGATTATTATAATATAAACTTGAAGCATCAGAATCACCATTGGTGTCGGCAGATCACCATGATAAAAAAATCGGTACTCGGATCATGAGATCCCTATAAAATATGTTCCAAAGCTGATCCAGGGAATTTATTCTGTTTATATACAAAATATATATTTTTAAGAACGTGGGAAAAACAGTTACATCATAAACTACCCAAGTAGTTTTTATTTTGTGATGAACTATTTTTTACCGTGTCACTTGCATAAAATTTTTGCAGTTTTTTCTTTGTGGACTCATAATGTGGTTTTATGTACCCTCAAGCAAATTCCTCCTTGCTTTATAACCCTGTTTTCTGAAATAACGGCGTTTTTTTTTTACGTTGTGCTTCTTATACATTTACTGCTTTGAGGGCCACTCATTGTATATAAGGCTGTTAGCAACGCTGATTCAAAAGAACTACCTTAATATTTAAACACACTAAATACACTAATATCATAAAATATTTGTCTTTCAGTAGCGGACTCCTTATCAACACGCCTAGCCCCATCATGCTCTTCTTCTGTCATTGACATTTGACATCTGGTACAGATGGCGGACCGCTCTTTGGCTCCAGGTCAGACTTACATAGAGGTGGAGTACGACTATGACTACAAATCCAAAGATCGTATGGTCACCATTAAGCAAGGAGAATGTTACCTGTTGATAAGGAAAACCAATGAGGACTGGTGGCAGGTGCGCAAGGATGATAACAGTAAGCCTTTCTACGTCCCTGCGCAGTATGTGCGAGAAGTGCGACGTGCTCTCATGCCCCCTTCCAAACCCCTCCCGCACACAGTCCCCAGTGGAGGCGCCCGCGGGGGAACCATTCGGCCTTCTGCCCTGGATATCCAGCGAACAGATGATAACAAAAAGAGCCCGTGTCCGTCGCCTTCCATTGGGTATAACGCGCTACTGCCTCCTATTAATGACAGGGGTACTCCGAACAGCCCTACGGGGCAAGCCCCACATGGACAGATAAACACATCCCAGGGCTCGCTGCCTCGTTCGAGAGCTGAGTCCCCGAGTCACAAAGCGAATGGAGAGAAGGGTAAAAATAAAGAGCTGGAGAAGAAGGAACGAGGAATGGATAAAGGGGAAATTCTAGAACCATTGGCCGGAGAGGGTTGTGACTTGGATAGAAATCGGAATGACTCTGAATCCGGGGAGGAGCTGAGCAGTAGTTCCAATGACAACCTGCAGGTGAGAATTGTTTTTTTACCACACGTAGAATACAACAAACTTGTTTCTCATCCTTTTTACCAACTTCAGTTAGTTCAGTTTTTTGTACAGTTAATTTGTTCAGTTTAATTTGTGCACGGTTTTTTCTTCTTCCTTTATGTTTCCCCTTCATTGTTATTTATAAGAACATCATTATTTCACGGAGGTCTGAAAATAACTCCGGACATTGATTTTAAAATCAGGTGTAACCAAGCCACACATTTATACATAGTCACACTGCTAACCCTCTTCTACACCATTTCTTAATATCCTCCCAGTGTCTGTCTTTCAACATGCTGTGTCATCAGAGTGTTTCTGCTGTACAGCGAATATTTTGTCATCGTGGCATGTGTAGGATGATGTAAATAGGGTTATTTTGAATGCCGTCTCTCAGCAAGAGACATAGAACTGTAAGATGTCTGTGGTATCTGACCAAGCCATGTCTCTCTGTTTTCTTAATATCTTCTGAGTTCCTTATAAATATATAGGAAACTAAAATTGTTAAGCTTATTTTGCTGCTGAAAACAAATCCATTCAATTGTCTAAAACCTTTACTTGAACATCAAAATAGTGGTGTTTGATATTCATTTCAGTAGTCAAATACAAGACATTTGTGGAGACTCTTTGAAGTACTTTAAAAGCAAGGTGTGTTTTGTTTGTGTGGATCTCTCTGTTAACATGTGTGACCAAAGGTCACTTACAGGGAAGTGAGGGATTTCATGAAATGCATGCCTTCTGTCTTTATCCTCTCCCTTATAGAGTGTTCACACTAAGGGATAATTGTACATGTGTATTCCGCTATTTGCACTTAGTTGGACGCTGAACGATTTGAGTTAACTCGTTTTATTTGAGCGTTAAATTCGCTTCATAGCAGATGCGTGTGGACTGTGCCTGGACGACGGCCGTTTTAGCTTTACTTCTGAGCAGGTCCCAGTTTAATGACCTGTTGGCATGTGTTTGTTGGAATTTTGTTGTAAAATACAGCTAACAAACTCTATCTAGCAGCTTTAGTTAGATTGAGGTCTCATTATGTAAACTGAGGATAGAGCATTTTGTACAACCTAAAAAATTGTCTGAATCCTCAATTACTTTTTTCCAAGATTCTTTTTACATTTACATTTATACATTTTAGCAGACGCTTTTATCCAAAGTGACTTACAGTAGCCAATCATCACTGCAGAGCAAACAGGAGTAAGGTTTCTTGCTCGAGGACACTTCATTGTCCGCTTGCACTGGGATTCGTACCCGCAGCATTCTGCTTACAAGTCCAACTCTCTAACCAACAGATCAAGACTGATCCCTATTTTAGTACAGTTTCTATAAAAGCATGAAGATTTTTCAGACAGCTCCCTCTATCCACATACAGCCACTGTGAATTTGTCCTCCATTGTTGTTTTGAATTTAGGCCTCTGATCAAATTATGTCTCTCCTAGAGCAAGCTCCAGATTTGGTAATGGGTTGGAGATTTTACTTGGGCCAAATATCTATTTGGCCTCAGATTGTCTATTCGTGCCTATACATTGACTTAAATTGTAAATCATTCATGCTTAGCGCTTCATTCACAGTTGGTGTTCATGTACCATTAGCCTTTTCTCCCCATACCTGTACTAACCTGGGGTTTAGTGGTTGAAAGTAGAAAAACTCTTAAGTTTGTTCTTTTTAGTAGCATCATAGGAATTGCTAGATGTTTGTGTGGACACAGCAGGATTGTCTCTCTGGTTATTTGAAGATTTACTTAATCTCTTTGAGAACAGAGAGATAATGAGAGAGAGAGAGAGAGAGGGTTTAGGTTGGGATGTTCAGCATGACGTGACTGTTGAATGAGAGGGGGGAGGAAGTGTTGCTGATGTGTGTTAGTACTCTGTGTCCTGGCTCTAGCATCCTGTATCCTTCTGCTTCAGTATCAGAGTTGCTTGTGGACACATTTTTTGTTTTGGGGTATTCTGTCCTGAACAGCACTGCAGAGACACCATGTACCCTGAGAGGCCGGTAAGACAAGCACACTCTTGGCATGCTATGTTATTGCATTTATCACAACCATTGTTATGTAAAATAAATACTATGTACATTAATAATGTCTTGAAACATTTCCCTTTCATACATAACTTGGTAACATTACTGGAACATTATGATCCATTTCTCATGTCTCTTTGCTTAATAAATGCAGATGTACTGAGAAGTGCATTACACACACTCACGCAGGTCATACTGTACACGTATACGCACATCACACACAAAACACCGGCAGCTGCTTTCAAAGAAAAATGGAAAGGAACATGATTTGCTTGTTATAATGCCTGAGGTACTATGAAAAGTTGATAATACTGCAGGCTGCATGTGTTGAAATCAAGTGTTTGTGTGTATGTATTAGTATGGTTTTTTTGTCAGTGTTAGTGTGTTTGTCTGATGTACACTGCTGTATGCTGTATTACATAAGATCTGCTACATAACAGCTCTGTGGACAGCTGGTCTGAGAAAGACAACCCATCACACACACCCAAACACACAGAAAGAATACATTCAGTGAGATATACATTGGTGGAAAACACATTCACACAGAGTGTCACTCTATAAACATGGCAAAATTGTTTGCATTTGGCTTTGGCTTACACAAGTGTTATAAAGAGTTTTCTTGATATAGATAAAATCTCTTATCTCTGTCAACAAATTTGATAATTTATTCCATATAATACAAACTGTGCTTGCATTACCTTTTAACAGTGCTTGTATTTTTGCAGTATCAAAAATAGATTATATGCCCGCAAACCGTATACAAAGTATTGGATATTGTGTTGGGAATATTCATGTAGCAAGAAGCTTTCCAGGACTTGTCAGCTATGATACTGGATTAAGTCTTAATGATGTTTGCACATATGTGTGTGTTTGTGTGTGTGTTTGTGTGCCTGCACATGGTCTTTAACTGATATCTAATGACCTTGCTGTGTATATATAGTCCAGATCAGTGAATTGACTGAAATAACAAACGGCATGGTTGCCAGAGATGACCCTTTTGTAGCCAAGAGGTGGACTTTAAACATAATTCACTCTGACATTATTAGATAGAGAGATTAAATGTTTTGCTTTCAATTTGTTTGAATAGTTTGCTGATGTATGCTGGTATGGCTTGCCTCTAAATGATAAAGCTAGCACTAAACTGGCAAATATTTCAATATTTCAGTGATCTTTTTAGAAGAATCTTTCACATAACTCGCACCGCAGATAAGTCTGACGACTTTTTAAGTTTTGCTTTATTCTTTTAATTTATCAGACTTTATTTTATTTCCTTTTATTCTCTTTCAAATGCCTTTTCTCTATTTTAATGTCTTTTTTTAGTAGAAGTGTATGTCTTTTACAGGGAGGCATGGAAGCATGTGAATTCATCTGAAGGAGTGACTTTAGGGCATGTTGGCACACAGTGTTTAGAAAGAGGGAAGCAAGGTGAATGTGAGACAAAGACGAAAACTGAAGAATATGCCAGTAAAGTACTAAAGAAGTTATAAGGGTCAAAACTAAGAACCACACAGAGTTCTAGAGTTATGGATAAAAAGAACTGAGATACAAGTAAGAGATTTCTCAAAGGCACTTATAGAGAATAGAGAAAAAACAGAGGCAGTTATTAAGGTACTTTTGCTTGCTGCTGCTTTACTGGGATTGTGTTCTGACATGCTGACACGATCACATACTCTTCCTCATTCCAACACTCACACAATCTTGCCTACCATCCCATTCACACACTTGCACTCAATCACTCATGTTAAGATATATTCTAATTTGTCTTTTTGGAGCTGCAGCTTGGTGCACATTTCTGCACCATTTAATATTTTTGACTTAATGTACTGTAAAGCTCTCTGTGCATCAAGAGTTGTGAAAAATAACTATTGTGTAAAAATAAGATATGCAAGTCTTTTTTTGGGAGATGTACTTTAAGTGCGTCATGTGTGATAAAAACTGAGAGAAAACATGAACTGTTCTTTTGGGCAGATGGCACATTTTCTGTTATCGTGGTCAAAGCTTTAGCGAATGATGAGAGGGAAACTTTCATAGAGAAGAGCTATCAGGTCCAACCCTTCATGAGAATCCCACAACAGGGTGAGCATTACGACACCTATTGGCTATTGCCCGTTATGTCTCATGCGGAGTGTTGGGACTTTAACTACACTTTGGTTCAGTTTGTCTATATAATAATTACAACCTGTTGTGTTTCCAAATTCATGTTGTCATAGTTTTAGGACAGTAGGGTTGCAATGAACTTGTCAAGTGTTTGCCTTTGGCTCATCTTTTCATGTGGCGTTATATTGTTTCTTTGTTATGTATACAATGGGTTGTTTTTATAACAAAGCGCATTGATATTTGTTTCATTTTTTTGTGTTTTTTTGTATAAATCATTACGTCATCAGGCAGCATGTGAAAAAATGCAGTATCTGTATTCATCCTGTGTTGCAGGTTTCAACAGGTTTTTCTGCTTGCAGCATTGGTATCGGTTCTGATCTGATACTAATACATTTTATAAGTATCCAATATTATCATCTCTTTTTTAACCATGTTGTGGTATGCTTAACTATCTGCTTTACTTAAATTATACTCAAAGTAACCGTAGCATGTTTTAGTCATGTATTAAAACATAATATTTTTTCATTTACATTTATTTATTTGGGCTTTTTATCCAAAGTAACTAACAAGCATTGTGCCGTGACCAGTTATCACTAAAGAGCAACTAGGGGTAAGGTGCCTTGCTCAAGGACACTTCAGTCATTGTCTGCTGGCACTGGGATTTGAACCAGCAACCTTTTTCTCACAGATCGAACTCTCTAACCACCAGACCATGACTGACCCTTTTAAATCATTTGTAATTTACATTTGCAGGATGTCATTGCAAATGTGAACCTGTTGGACCCAGGCTGTGGTTTTAGTGTGTAAGATGTTCTTTTTTTGACAGTGTTATTCAAAGTGATTGAGACTAAGTTTTGTGCCTGCTGTTCGTGAGTACTGTTTGCGCTCACATGAACTTCAGAAAGTGACATCATCAGATTAACGTGTCATCCTAGGTCACTACATACACACTCATAGTCATAATTAAATAACTATGGCGGTTGTTCACACTAGTGACACTGACATTTTGGAATTTATAAAGAGGAGACCATAACTCGGTCTAATGCAAAACTAAATATGTAAATGCGTGTGACTAAGTTTAACTGTTATTTCACCCAAAGATAAAAGTCATCATTCAGTCATCATTTACTTACCATTTGTTACAGTTTTTCCATATTATATTTCTTCGTTCTGATGAACACAGAGACAGATTTAAGAATGCTTCTAACCAAACAGTGGATCCCATAAAGTACTTCAAAATGAAAAATTACTTAATATTTTTTCTTGTTAATCACAACTGAGATATTTTGAAGAATGTCTGAAGGACAGTTTTGGGATACCTCTGGCTTCCTCTGTATTTTTTTACAATACACTCTAAAATTTTACTCTGTTTTTACGTGAAACAATTTATTTAAAAAAAAATTATATTTAAAAGCTTAGAAATTAAGTAAATATCGTTTGACTATATGTCAGAAAAAAGTAAATCTCATTTCCTCAAAAATCCCACAAATATTTCTATTTAAATCCACCAAAAATATTGGTTGATTTAACAAATCTATATTTGTTAATTAAATACATATTTCATTGTTAAAAAATGTATTGTAAATTTTAATGAAAGAACTGTTAGTGAAGAACCTTAGTTAAATATTGTATAATTATAATATTGTTTATTTGAAGTTAATATAACTATTTTTGTGATATTTACTAAGCCACATGAAATATATTTTACATTGTATGATAGTCAATGGGGTCCAGGAACTGTCTGGTCACAAGCATTTGTCCATATATCTTTCTGTTTGTTGAACCAAACAAAAAGATATACAGATTTAAAAAAACTGGAGAATAAGTATTTCATGACAAATTAGATTTTTTGGTGAACTACCCCTTTAAATGACTTTTGTTTTGTCATAAATTCTCACCACCAAGATTGGTCACAGCGCTATGGTCTCAAATATCAATAGGTTGCAGGTTGTTTTTATGTTAGCCTTTTTTGTCAATTGCAAATCTTGTTAATGGCCTTGTGGAATTGGAAGTAAACATTCAGGTGTGTGTTTGTTGAAAGCGTCTAGAATGTGGTTGAGCAGGATTTTCTATAAATAGTGCTTTGTAAGAATGACAGTGTCTCTCTCTTTCTTTGGCGGCCACACAGTTGGTCTCTCTCTTTTTTATTCTATTGTAATTCTCTTCCTGCCCTGTTGGTGGTAAAAAAAATCGAAACAAACCCTCCTCTCTGAAAAACAATGAACAATGCTTTTTCTAGTCCAGCCCACAACCAACAACCTTGAAAGAATTGTAGATAGCGTCATTAGATTTAATAGCTGTTTTTCTTACTTTTTACCTTTTCTGTTAAAGGTGCAAGGAAGGTCCGGCTCTCCTGTCTACACAAACCTACAGGAGCTTAAGATCTCTCAGTCCTCTGCTCCCCCACTGCCGTCCTCCTCTCCTCTCCAAAGCAACGGCGACTGGGAGACTCACAAAGACCACAATGGCAGACACTTTTACTACAATCGCAGCACGCAGGAGAGAACCTGGAAACCACCACGGGGACGGGACAGTCTCACCAGGAAGGAGGAGAAACAAGAGACGACTGAAGCTGAGGTATATAGAGAATATGTTCTCAATATATATGAGACACTCATAGGGATGTTGTAGCCTTTTCAAGGGCTCAGGGATCCCATAATATAAAAATGAAACTTGTAATTTCTAGTGACTCCATTGATTTGTCAAACAGATTCAGTTTTGGTGATTATAAGGGCATTGTTTTTAAATTTTATTTGGTAATGTAAATATTGGCATGGTTTTATTCAAGTACTAGTAGTAGTACCTGAATATATGTTGTATGTCTTAAAAAAAGTACCATTGACAAATGGAAAAACATTCTCCCTCAATTAAAGACAAAATGTTTTCTCTGGCTTTGGGAAATGCATGATGGGAGAGCATTTTGATTATTTCGAATCTGTTTTTTGGTGGGTGAAGTGATAAGACGATTGGTGACTATTCTGGTGATGGTTAAAACTTTTTTATAAACTTTCTCTTCTGTCTTGTCTCACTTTTCTTGTCCGACTGACTTCTCTTCTCTTTCTTTTCTCTATTATCTTCTGTTCTTGCTTTCTCTTTTATCACCTGTCCTCCATTTATGTTATTGCTATGGGGAAGGCTCTGTCATCTGAGGAAAACTGTCTGAGCAGCCAATCAGATAGCCTGTACGGTTCGCCCCCTAGAGGCTGGTCTGAGGAAATAGATGAGCGTGGACACATGTTTTATGTGTCTGATTTTACTAAGGAGAAGGTACAAAGTGTTTGATTGTTTTTTGTGTGTGTTAACCTTATAAAGACAAGATGATAAAGGTAAATTAAGCTTAATTTAAAGACGCGTAAAAAACATTACAACTTTATACATGACTTGTTTGTTCCCCGTAGATCATGACGTTTGCGCTGCTAACCTAATGCTTTACCAACAAAAGATGTAATTTATGTGGAAACACTTACCATATTGTAACCATAACATGTTTTCTTTGTTTATGTAGTGGCTGCGAAACACAGATGAGAGAGGTCAGCTGTATTACTACAGTGCTGATGGGTCCCGGTCTGAATGGGAACTGCCCAAAGTTGGTCTCAAGGCACAGGTGATCATTCTTGTGCACATCCAGACAGTGTTAAATCAGGGCGCACTAGTGATCAAAGTATTATCAAAAACAGCTAATCATGGTTTAAGTGCCCTGTTGAACTTATTGTAATATGTATACATGAAATTCATTTAAGTGTATTTTACTGTGTTTGCTTGTTCGTTATACATGATGGTCAGTCCTTGTGTTATGTATTCTCTTGTTTGTTGTTTCAGTCTAACCACTCCCCTCCACTGTTCCCTGGAGTTGGAGACAATCACAAAACCCGTAGTCTTGACAGGAGGTTGCCAGAACCTATTTCAATCAATAGGTCAAGACACAGCACAAGCACGTATGCACCAGACTGCAATAACAAGGTACACACATGTGTGCACACCCAGACAATATTATCATTGCCAAATGAGAGGTTATATTTTCATTCATTTTAAAAGTAAAATACATTAAAATCTATCAAACTTTATGGTGATTCTTAATAAAACAACACCAGTATACTCTGATCACAAGCCACTGAACTCATTTGGTTGCTTGTGATGTCACAAAATTCTCACAAAGGTTTGGTCAGAATTTAAAAGTTTGCTTTTGTCTAAAAGAAGTTTATAAAGAAGTCCATCAAGGACCGGCGAATCATCTCGACAAGTCGCAAAGGCACCACTCGCTCTCACCCCTATAGGCCACAAGTCAGTGCAGTCCCAACTTTAAAACCTCGCAACTTATCAAAATCCAATGAAATCCTGCATGACCAACTCCACCGATTGCACCTTAACCCATACTGAATGCAGTTATATCTGATCTTGTCCTTTACCATGTAAATCCTAAGTCATATTGCATGTTAAATCACAGTCACATTTACCACCCTGCTTAAGAAATGCTTGTTTATCTTATAATCAATCTCAAATGATAAATCATGCCATGTCGATTAATATACTTCCCAACATTGATCTAAATTTAATGTTATATTGAACCATCAGATTTTTGCAATCAAATGTTTTCAATGGATTATTGTAGATGGTTCTTGAAATGTAAATGTTTTACAATTTGTTCTTTTCTTGTCTAGGACTCTACCAAAACAGGCTCACCTGACTCAGATTCTTCCTGCCCTTCCTCTCCCAAACCCCCCCACTCTGTTAGTATCAGCAATGTCCATCTATCCTATCTACCTCTCTGCTGCCCTTTCTTTCACAAACCTCTCTTTTGTGGTCTTTGTTGTCCTGAATGCTGTGTGTTTTTGTATTTCTGTGTGTGCAATGAATAAGTAATGTTGATCTGTGTTCATTTTTCCACCGTAAAGTGTTAGGAGTGGATAGTTCGACCAAAATGAAAGTTCTATCATGATTTTACCCTCTACAACCTATATGGATTACTTCTGCAGAACAAATAACAAGATATTTTGAAAAATGTTCATCGGCCCCAACTGGCTTGCATTGGTTTGATTTTTTAAAACAATGGAAGTGACTGGGGCAGCCAACATTGCTTTTTGGCAAAACACAAAATAAGTTATTTTGTAAAAGTCTAACTGGTTTGAAAACACAGAAGGGTTGGTGATTGGATGAAAGATTTTTAATGTGTTAAATAATTAAAGTCCCTAATGTTTCTTAATCTGCTTTGTGATGGGATGGTCTAAATCGATTTTGGGAGATATATCTGTTTTACAAGCTTAGTTTGCTGGTTGCGTCTCCTGTGCTGCTTTTCTATAAATATTTTAATAAAAATTATATTCATTTTTTTTCTCTCTGTCTTATGCTGATCTTGTTATCCATCAATCTTTTTGGGTTTTTCAATATTTTCCTAATTTGTCACATCTGATTTACTCTTATTCTCTCCAGCCTTCAGAGAAATGTGGCACTTTAAACATGACTAAAATCACAGAACATGGCAAGAAGGTCAGGTGAGTAAAAGATGAGATGCACACAAATTGTTCTTTAAGATAAATGTATGAACACCAATAATTCTCACTGGTCTCTTTGTTATATCCTACAGAAAGAACTGGACTTCCTATTGGACAATTTTACGGGGGTCTTCCTTGTTGTTTAATAAGACCCAAGGAGGCGGAAGTGGTTGGGTGAGTGACCTAGCATAGCCTACCTGTCTGTGTGGTTTACATGCATGTTTTGAATGTGTTAGGTCATCTGTCTCTCATTTCTGATCAGTTTGGAAGAGAGCAGAAGTTGGAGTTCAGTGTGGATCTGAAAGGAGGGTCAGTGGATTGGGCATCTAAGGACAAATCCAGCAAGAAACATGTTTTAGAGGTAATTGGTTTTGAGGGGGATGTTTAATATTATGTGTAAGCTGGTAAATCCAGAGGAGAAAATGTTTGTTTTCACAGTGCGTGATTTGAAATCAAAATCTCCTTTATTTTGTGTGTCGTTGTAGTTAAAGACTCGACAGGGCATGGAGCTTCTCCTACAGTCGGAAAATGACCACTCCATCAACGACTGGCACAAAGCTCTCACCGATGCTGTAAACACACACGTAAGTACACATATACAGAAACAAACATACAGGTATTTTATATGCCTTTCAATTGAATGGCTGTGTCAGAATTCTTTTTTATTGGCCGGGAACAAATGTATAAAGAAATAAAAATGTCTTTAAATATTTTATGCTTCAAACTCCAAATACAAAACAATACACACATACACAGTATACAGTATAACAAAATGTGTATGTGTTCATTGGTTAAAGGCATGGGAGTCTGATGAGGCTATTGAAGAGGACATGCCAGAATCGCCTAACAATGAGAAACATGACAAAGAGTACAGAGACTCAAAGAAAGCCAGAGGTGTGTGTGTTATTCGGTATTACCCAGCACTAATAAAATTTAATAGGTATTTTATTCCTTTAACACACTGTTTGGACTTGTAATGAACTAGCTATGAAGAACTCAGTCAGCATGGATAATTCAGATCAGAAGCTAAAGAAGACAAAACTAAAGAAGTTCCTCACACGCCGACCCACTTTACAGGCCGTCAAGGACAAGGGCTACATTAAAGGTACCAGACATGGACTCAAAACACATAAAATATTAGAACTGGACTGACATGGAAAGATTATTGTGATTCTAAAGAAGTATTGTTTACAGTTGTTATTTAACAATGCTAGGTTTGGTATACAGTTCAGTAGTTTTGGGTGAAAAATACATATTGGATTGTTGTTTCTCTCTCTCTCTCTCTCTCTCTCTCTCTCTCTCTCTCTCTCTCTCTCTCTCTCTCTCTCTCTCTCTCTCTCTCTCTCTCTCTCTCTCTCTCTCTCTCTCTCTCTCTCTCTCTCTCTCTCTCTCTCTGTAGATCAGGTGTTTGGATCCAGTTTGAGCAGTCTTTATCAAAGAGAGGATTCCACTGTTCCTCATTTTGTCTCTCTTTGTATTGAACATGTGGAAAAATATGGTACATTCTTGTCCAACATTCCAGTCTTTCCTTTCTACCCCCAAAAAAGAGACAGTTACTTTCTAAATATTCTTTCCAAAATTCTCTTTACACCAAGCTTGATTTGCTGCTTTAACAATGAATGTGTTTACTGTGTTTGTCACGATTTTAATGATTTTTATGTTGATTGCATCATTGTGAGCAGCAATAATAACTGTTAATGATAATGATAATCTGGTGATATGTTAAATTTGCTCATGTATTTTGTGCTTCTCCTACTGTAGGGCTAGATGTAGATGGTTTGTACAGAGTCAGTGGAAATTTAGCCATCATACAAAAACTGCGGTTTGCGGTTAATCATGGTGAGTCCTGTCTTAGCTTCACATCTTTGTTTATTGCACAGATACTGAAAAAATAAGTCTTTGAAATTATATATTTTTGAAAAAAAAAAATTAACGAGGTGTATGTGACTGTTTGGGACTGAATTACAAAATAAAATATTTTTTGCTGTTTATATATGCCTAATGATTATTAAGAATATGTTGTGAAATATATATTTGATGAGGCATTTTGTGTACTTTTGATCACTACAACACAGATGAGAAGTTGGACTTGGGAGACAGTAAATGGGAAGACATTCACGTGATCACTGGAGCTCTTAAAATGTTTTTTCGTGAACTTCCTGAACCTCTGTTCACCTACACTTTCTTTAATGATTTCATCAATGCCATCAGTGAGTTCAGCCAAAACACAAATACTTGCTATCTGGTGAAACTGTTTACCCACATTTGTGTGCGTTTGTGTTTTTCATTTTTAGAAAAAGCAGATTACAAGCAGAAAGTTCAGGCTGTGAGGGACCTGATGAAGCAGTTGCCACGATCAAATCATGATACCATTCAAATGCTCTTCAAACACTTAAGGAAGTAAGTAAAGAAACATGTCAGAGGTTGATAGAAGACGCACATTTAGTTTATTATTGTATTTTAACATCAATAAATGAGGTTAGCACTTAAAATAACTTTCTCTTATTCTTCATGCAGAGTGATACAACACTCAGATGAGAACAGAATGACCAATCAGAGTGTAGCAATCGTGTTCGGCCCAACACTCCTGCGGCCCGAGATGGAAACGGCAAATATGGCTGTGCACATGGTCTACCAGAACCAGATTGTTGAGCTCATTCTTATAGAATATGAAACTATATTTGGCAGGTAGGTCACACCCACAGAGACCCTTTAATCAAACTCATCAGGCCAGGAATGCCAAGACCAAGAGCCCTTTGACTGGGAGTCCGAACACTAAACATGTTTTGCTGCTTTACATGATCAAACAATTTGGAGAAGCTTGTTTTGGCAAAAGTAATCCTGTCCCGTATTGTAATGGGCTAAGTGTTTTTCTATCCTGACTGGATGTTATGCACATATCCGTTCCCACTGGACTACGAAATCTTTGAACTACATTTGGATTAATTACATTCTCCTGTGGAATGACGATGGATTATGGAGATTTTCTGACTGAAAAATTTAAAAAGCATTGCTTGAGAAAGAAGATTTAATGCCTTATTCTAGATTTGTTCTGTTAAAACTACATTTTATGTCAGATCTTCGTGGCAACACAAAATGATTCGGAACAACACACCGAGTGACTGACACAATTGATTTGAAATTTTTTTTTACATAAAGAATGATAAGTTACATAATTACATTTTGCTCAAGAATGCTTGAAATGACCACTCGAGAGCCTGTGTAAAACATGAGGCTCATTTTTTGAGTCTCAGTCTTGATTTCCTGTTGATAGTTTAATATCAAAGTTTCTATACATACAGCTTGGTTCAGTCTGTATGTTATTGTATGTCGGGTTAATTTCAGACGGTTTATCCCCTCTTTTTGCTTTCTTGAAAGAGGAGTAAAATGTGCATGTGGTACATTTAACCCAGAGAGGATTACATCCTATATTCCTCTTTTACTCTCCAACACTCAGCGATGCATTAAAAACATGTATTCAAATTTAGAATACAGCACGCTGTAGACAAAAAGATCACTGTCAGCTCTGAAAAGAGGATTTGTTTTGGTGAGAGAGGAAGCATAATAGCGGTACTTTGTATTAAAAAATGTTTTATGCTGGTGTACTTACAAAGAGTACATGGAGGTAAAATCATATGTATTAATATAGACAAAACGTTTTATTAAAATTCGGAGTTAACACAAATGGTTAAGTGACTGTTTTTAAATGGTCTGCTGCACTTTGCAGAGCTCTGTACTGTCAAAATAAAAATAAAAGTCTATTGACTGTTTGATTGTGTTCAGTATTACCACCAGGGGGCAGCAAATATCAAGTTTTTAATTACTAATGCAACTAAAAATGTTTTATTTGTCTTCACCAAGTGATGGTTTATTATTTTGTAAATGAAAGCAAAAGCCAGATTGTTTTCGTAATGCTCCTTATAGATGGGTATTGACAAATGTTATAAAATAGTCAATAATCATAATTAAATAAACAGAAAACCATAATAATCACACCATTGGATGCTGATAATGTGGTGCTTTTAATGTAGTAATATAGAATCATTTAATGTAGTAATGATATAAAAAGGCTAATTTCGTTTATATTAAACATGCTTAAAACAAATAAATGAGTACAACTTGATCCTTCACTTCATTTTATTATATGGGAATCGTAAAACAAACAAACCAAGGAAGGAACCCCCACAAATGCTGGATTCATCATCCCGTTGTTGGAAATATGACACACACAATGCAAAATTGGCACAAATAAAAACAAATGGAGATGATAGGAGTAGACTCATTTTGGTTTCAAAATAGCCATTTTATCACCAGTACAACAATTCATGCTTTATCACAGGTTTAAGGGTCAGTTGTGATTATTTACGGTAAAGATGATGAAGATGTTGGTTCGACCAAATGGATTATTATCTTTCAGTTATAATATAAAGGAACTTGAAATTATAAAACTAACACTGTCAAGCTTAATATCATGGTTTCAACTCCTTCGTGGCACAGAGAAAAAATCTAAAATAGCATTATGTTAAAACTACAGTCCTGTGTATTAAACATGTAATAAATAAAGCAATACAAAAATAACAAGTATATAACAAGAGTCTAAAAATGAAACATTTGTCAATGACAATAATACTGATGGTAAACACAATAAACACATGCATAAACATAAAAAAGAATAAACATTTAGCAATGCATTGAAATGAATAATACTGTAATGTTTGCTCAGTCAGTCAACTAAAAACATCTGAAGCCTATACACTTATTGCAAGTGCTGTTTTCATCCGGCACTTATCTAGACATTTTTGTTTTCCTATACTCAAGTGTATCTTTTCTGCTTAATGAATTTTTGATGCAATAAGTCGAGCTTTGAGTTTTATCGCTTAATCTGTAACTTAAAATTTGGGCTCTAAATGGCACATTCTGATCATCTTGACTCAGTTTATCTTTACAATCCTATGGTTCATACCATTCAAGTAAATTGGGAGAAATAATTCTTCACTTCCTACTGTTTCATTTGAAATAATTATTTAGTTCACTTTTTTGTGTTGTCACAAGGTGCCAAACGCAGAATACGGTTCAGATTTTTTTAATGAAAAGACATCATAAGTACACAAGAAAAAAATACTGGTTGGGTTTGATGGAGCTTAAAGATCTTTTTCACTTAGTTGACAATTGGGTTTTTGCTCACCATAGTAAGCTTCGAGAGGGAAAAAGAGAATTCAAACAATTCACATATTTGATCACTGAAACACACTATACAGCTAGATTATGTGCCATTTTGATTATCACTGGTAGAGGGCAGTATTACAACTGTTTCTACGGCCTTTGACATCTGTACTTCTAACATTGGCTAGAGTAGTCCTTTACCAATGTTGACAATTTTGTGGTGTTAGTCTCTTTTAATTAATACAATTCTTGGCCAGTTGACTAAAAGTCTAGATTGTCTGTGGAACACTACATTAAGGTTGTGAATGACATTTACAGCGTGGCGGTCTTGCATAAGGCTGTGGGTGTGCAGTTTTCTAGATCATCTGCTATGAACACAAAGACTAACACGTTACAATATAAAGCCACAGAAAGGTAAATGAAATAACAGATAATTGGCTTTGAGGTTGATACAATTAACATTTTTCCCTGACTCAAGGTTTTGTTTTTATGATGTCGTGATTTTTAAGAAACATATTTCGATAATTTATTAAAACTACAGTTGAGAACTGTTTTGGAGTGCTTGATACAAATCACCCTTTTTTTATATTCAGTTGAAATTCTGTAAAATGATTCAATTGGGAAATGACATTAAGCATTCCTCTAGGTATTTCTGAAGTTAATAATTTAAATGATTTAGACGTCTTGACTGTTTCAAAATCTTAATCTTAATAATGAGCTCTCAACGGTGAAGTGCAAACTAATTTCCTTCATAAGGCAAACGAACATTCAGATGAAATAACAAAGCGATGCCAACAACGGCTCGTCTGTGTGACAACTTAAAAATACTGAATGGTATCTTAAACTTGAGGCTTTAAAGTTATCTGTGAATCTCACACAGAAATATCTCAGTCATTATTCACCCCAAAATCAAGAGAAAATGAAATGTTAGGACAGCTGATTTTTGCATTATGACAATTTTCATGACAATTACGCACATTATCTCTAAACTTCACATTTTCTGTAATATAGATGGTAACGTCTTATAACACCCATTTGTAATAAAATAATTTGCAGAAATACATTATTAAAATATAATGTACTAAAATGATAAAAATTAATATGTTAATCTGCATTAAAAACAAATACTGCAATAATGTCATTTTCAAATAGGTTTCAAATGTCATGAAAATGTCACATAACAAAAACAAAAATATAACAGTCCTTATAACAACTGATTTTGCAATTTTCTTTAGATTTTGAGGTAAAACATGTTTTCGACAGTTCGTGTGAGTCACACCTGTAAGTAAACGGTTATACCTGCAGTGCAGAATTTTGTTTTGTTTCTCAAAACTTTTAAAATACTGACTCCGTAAACTTCATTGGCAAATATAAAAGGTATAGAAATCTGACTGTACAGAATAAAATCAAGAAATCATGAACACTGATTAACTGACATACCGGGGAGATTCAGTAACACAACCAGGCAAAAGTCCCAAGAAGTCTAGTTGTGTTGGCCTTTTTTTTCTAATTTTCCAAAGCTGAATATTTTTTTAAAACAAGGAAAATATTGTTTGTGAATCAGGCACACCTGGGTTTCTACACACAGTAAAGAGCTGAGACAGTTTCCATAGTAACCATGGGATTGTGTGTTTATGCTGAATAGGTCACCCTGTCTTTCATTAGTCCCGTGTGACAATTCCTTCATTCACTTTCTTGCTCTTCTGTTGCCATTTCTGCGCTTTCTTCATGATTAAGATCCCCTTCGCCGTAGCCTGATTCCTCCCTTGATTCCTCTGTGTCCTCCGTTTCCATGGTTTCCCACACTTCCTCCTCCAAAGTGTCAATATCTCCAAGCTCCACCTCCACCACAGCGTGTCTATCCTCTTCCTGCGTATTTTCCTGTTGTTCTTCCCCTCCACTTTCTTCCTCATCGTCATAATCCTCCCCTACTCGAACTACTCTGATGTCGCTCATGTCTAAACCAGAGAAATCCTCTTCCTCCTCTCCATCGCTCTCTCTGTCATCAGAGTCGAGATGAGAGGAAGGCGTGGGGGTGCTATGGGGTTCTGTATGCTCATTGCTCTCTCTCTTGCAGTAAGAGTAACGGTGGTTCATATGTTGAGAGTAGGACCCGGAGTGAGAGAAACGCTTTCCACACTTGTCACACATGTACGGCTTCTCTCCGGAGTGTAGTCGTGTATGCTCGATCAGGTGGTGCTTGTGTTTAAAAGCCTTTTGACAGATGCCGCACTCGTATGGTCGCTTGCCTGGGAACGGTAATGATGTTAACCAATGGCAGAGATGCCCAAAATGTTTTAGACTTGTAAGCATCACATGCTTTAGATTACCAAGTAAAATGAATAATTCACCAAAAGTGAAATTGTAGTCTTCATTTGCTCATCCTTGAGTCGTGTTAAACCTGTATACAATATTCTTTGTTGTGTTTAAACATTAATAAAGATATTGGATCACTCTTGACTGCCAAAGTAGGACAAAGGACCAGGAAGTCAAACTTTCATTAAAATATCTGTATTTAAGTGATTATACATTAAATGTTTCTCAATGCTATATCTAAAGTAAACAAACAATTGACAGTTTTTTTCTTTTGATTATTTAAAAATAATATTGTGTATGAGGAAAGATAATATGTCTGTATTATAAAGAAACGTGAAAAACCAACCAACCTTTATTCTACCTAATGTTAACATCTAAATAGCACATTTTGTGATCTAAATAGCAAATTACAAGTGAAATATACATTTTTACACACCTGTGTGCTCATACTTGTGGCGGAGCAGGGAGCTGCTCTTTTGGAACATCTTGTCACACAGATTGCAGGCGTACAAGCCACCAGAAATCTTTTTCCTCTTCTTTTGGACAGGCGAGTCATCATCATTCTGGTCCTCTTTTCCCGACACCGATTCAGTCACTGTCGCTTCTGTGGCTTTCTGATTAAGACAAGCCAGAGAGGAAGTGAAAGGAGTGCAAATGGAGTGGAACACGACTATCAAGCATAGCATTTTATTGGGTCATAAATTTGCATAATGCAAAAGTTTAAATATAGAATGTGATTTGTTGTCCTTACCAAGCAGCTGTTTATCACCACCATCCCCTTTGTGTTTACCGCGGTGCTGTTGGTTGTATTCACATTGGAGTTGTATGTGTAGGTGAGCTGAGGAATGAAAATAGTCCGTTTGTTAGCGGATACCGTAGCGCCGATGCACGGGATGCCCCCTGGCTCTGCTATGGCGACCAATGTTGGCAATGACGTGCCCATGATGTTTATTGGACCCGTGCCGGCCTGCGCCACGTAGATGGTATTTCCAGTTAACTCTTGCTTCTTGAGGCAGGTGAGGTTGAGCGGTTCCTTTTGGGCGGAGATTGGCAGCTTGGCGGTGACGTTGGCTTCTGTGGGGGTAGATTTGGGAAGCGAGAGGTCCAGAGGCTCCGACTGTAACTCCTCCTCCACGTCTTCCGTCTTAACGATGACCTTAAGATCATCGGTGGATACGCTGATCGGAGAAGGGACAGGGGAAGGAGTGGTGCTCTGGAGTCTATTTTGGGCATCTGTTGAGGTGTCATCGGGGGATTTAGGAGGAGTGTAACACTGAGTGTTTGGAGTTGAATTTATGGATGTTTTTTCCTGCGGATGAGAAAGTGAAAGCCAAAACATGAGTGTTAAACTGTTCAGCAATAAATTAGAATATATAAAATTGCATTAATAATAGGCAAAATTTCAGAAGAACATTTATATCCACCTGCTGCTTGTTTTTTAGGTTGTTTTCACCCTGAAGCAATATCTTCTTGGAACGCATCCTCTGGTACCACTTGCTGACCGCCTCTATAGGAAGTCTAACCGTCTTTGCAACCTGAGACAGCTGATCCTCTGTAGGCTGAGGATTCTGACTGTATGCCTTTAGGAGAGGAAGGAGACGTTCTGCTGCTCCACTTTTATCCTTATCCAGTAGAGAGGTGAGAGAGATAGTTGTAGGCGACTCTTTGGCGTCACCGCTCAGACCGTCCATGCCGTTACGTTTGCCTGGGCTTTTATCGCAAACCAGACAAGTGGCATAGTTATGAAAGTTATCTCCACAGGCAACACCGCTGTGAACCGTTCCAGAATGTGAGAATGTCAGCTTATCTTCATGTGTTGTATGTTTTCCTTCCTCTTTGTTTCCATTTGTGTGTGTATCCTTCTCTCCATCTGCCTCCATATTTGAATCAGATTTGGACGGAGAATCAGGTTCAGTTTTAATTTTGATGTTTTCGGTCAACTTGCTGACTTCTTCCAAGGAACTATTTTCTGTAGTTTGTTTCTTTTCTGGTGACATTGCCATGATTGCAGGGGTTGAGTTTATATCCCCAGCTTTGGTATCTGCTGTTGGAGTGCTTTGTGTGTTGGGATTGGCAACGGCGACCTGTCGAACCACCAGGCTTTGTGTTCCATCGGCTCTCCTCACCAGCAGTAGGGTTTGCTGGGTGAACTTTGGTTGCGCTGCGCGAGCCTGGACCAGCCTGGCAGCCTGTGCTGGTGTTATCTTGATGATGGATGGGGGTTTGTTGGGGTTTGCGGCTTGGATTGGTCTGACGATACTGACCTGTGTAGGTTTTGGATTGAGTGATGTTTGTGTCTGGTTGGATTGGGTTGAATTACCCTGCACCACAGGTGGCTGAGTGACTTCTGTAACAGTAGATTTAACCTGTGCTGTACTAGTTTGTTCCACAGATGGCTTTGTCACAGTTGACTGCTCAACAACAGGCTGGGATGTTTTTGCGTTCATTGCATTTTTAAGTTGTGGGCCTAGTTGGGGGTTGTAGTTGATGAAAATTTTGGCATTTCCATCCTGACCCACAACTGGCACGGAGAAAGCAGAAATCACTTGCGGCTGTGTCTGCGGCTGCAAAACAACAGCTTGCGACTGCGCTTGGCCTATAATTTTGGCATTTGTCCCGTTCATGCTGGTGCTAACCAACACCGGCCTAGTAACGTTACCGTCCATTGCCGCGTTTAGTGCGTTTTGTAAGTCGCTAAGGTTGATGCTGATTGGCTGGACTAGCCCAACAGTGGGCAGCACCAAAGTCTGAACTACGCCTTGTGGGGCTGTGGCCTGAACAACTCCATTGGTGGTGGTGGTAAGAGCCGTTGATGCCAACACAGGCTTGGTTTGATGCTCGACTGGCTCTTGTTTGATCTGCTTTAGGGGAAGTTGCTCCTGTAGAGGCTTGCTGGTAACCTCCACCTTCTCTTTTAGGAGGATGGGTGTCGGGCGAGAGAGGGTAAGAGTTGTTTTTGCCTCAGGTGAGCGAGGCAAGCCGTTAACTGTGGATGTCACGCTTGCACACTTTTTACTGCTGATGTGAGAACTGTAGGAGCCCGAATGAGAGAAGCGTTTCTGACAGTTGGAGCACTCGTATGGCTTCTCACCTGGATTAAAAAAAAGTGAATATCATATTTTTTGATAATATTTATTGATCTGTTGATTTGTTAATATCTTCATTATAATAAATTCATGAATCAGAAATATTAGTATTAAATATTTAACTAATATTTTTGTACATATTTTGCAATTACAAGTATTTCTCTTCAAATCAATTTATATTTGATAGCTTTAGAAGTGAGAATAATATCAACTAACCGCTGTGAATGCGAAGATGCTCTTTCAGGTGATGTTTGTATTTGAAGGCCTTGGAGCATTCTGTACATTTGAACTTTCTGTTTCCACCCGACTGAGAATTATTACGCTAAAAAGAGAGAAAGGTGCTTGGTCAAATGAAGGAAAAAAACAGATGGTTAAAAGGTGATGTTTGGCTGCGACAGAGAACAAAAGGTCTGTGTGATTTCCCAAGGCGGAGGTGTGAATTTCATTACGTTGAGAGAGGGGTGTTTTACCTGTTCCCGGATGTGTTTGTGTGCGGTCATGTGACGGACCAGTTGTGTGCGGTAGGTGAAGGTGTAGCTACAGAGGGAACAGCAGTAGTTGTCGTCGCTTTTCTCATGCCGGAGTTTAATGTGTTCTTTGAGAGAGGTTTGACGCTTGTAACCACGGGAACAGTGCGGACAGGTGTACAGGTGAGAGAATGCTTCTGGCGTACCTGAGAGAGAAAAAGAGAGAGGGTGAACAATAGTAAACAAGGGAAACATCACAAGCCATGTCAGAGGAAAAATATTGTAAGGTTGAGGTACCATTCTCATCGTGAACTCCTCTCTCTGGCGTGCTCTTATGTTCGTCTGGGGTATCTGGGTATATGGCCTTCATTTCTGACTGCTGCTGTTCGTCACTTGTCACTTTAATATCAGCACCTTCATCTTCTTCATCAGTGACACACTCCTCTTTCAGACACACACAGCAAGATTAGATCAACGCAAACAAAAGAAGCATGTATCTTAGCTACAGCTTTTATTAAAAGTGCCCTGATATGACTTAACTGCTTACACACAAGAATTTTGCAATGAATGGCGGTATTCCTTGACTTCTATTGTTTGAAATGTCAACATTCTTCAATATATCTTCTTCTGTGTTTCAAAGTAGATGGATCGTACAGGTTTGAAAGGACAGGAGTGTGATTAACTTGTGACAGAATGTTTATTTGAAATACCACTATAAGCTTATAATAATGATTACAAGTGATGAGTCGAAAAGATTTGAATGAAACTTTAAAATGTAGCTTGAATTTTAATGCTTGATAGTAATTTGCAATTAATGAATGTGTGAAGTTTTATTGTATATATATATATATATATATATATATATGACAGGGCTGTCATATTTCTGTGATACCTGAGAAACGATCCTAAAAACCTAAAGCTATCCTACATAATACAACCTCTCATGACAAGCAAAGCTAACTACCCAAATCAGCAAAACCCCCACCCCCATTCTTTGTTATCAGGTCAGAGGTGCGGCCCTAACACATGCATTCTGACAGGTTAACAGCAAGCAATAGCCCTCGTTCATGTCACATTCTAATCTCATTTTTTCCTCTTCTGCCTATCGTTTGGAACTGACCCATATGGGCAAAAATCTGAGAGCTTGATTGATTTTCTTTAGACTCACCTTTGACCCTTATTTCTTGTATCAAAGCATCTGGCCCCAGGCTGCCATCTGTTAAAAGAAATAAATTAAATCAATATACAAAACTGATATGTTTCTCAAAGATTTAAAGTATAGAGCAGCTTGTGTAAGGCAATACTACTAATTGTGATTTAGAAGTATACTGAGAACAAATGTATGAATTTAATGTAACTTTATCCAGTTCGTTTTTCTCACCGTCTTGACCGACCGTGTCTTGTCGTGAAGCTTTGAGCTGTAACACTGTAGGCTTTTGGTCGGAATCATCATTAATACTGTCCTCTTCTACAATGTGCAGTTTGTCCTCATCATCTGAGTCTGAGGTCGCCTCCGGCACGCTTCTTAAACTCCTCACTGCACAGACATAAGAGAAAGATCGGTTGCAATTTGAACCACTAAAAAAGCAGTTTAAAAACTTTAATTAGTAAGATTTACCTTACAGTTATCTGGGCAAGGGATATATACTTATTTTGATGGACTTAACACTTTCAAATTATGTTCAAAAAAACATTCTCGCAACAATATATTTACCTATACAATCAAAGCCTTTGTGATTGAAAGCCAGGAAGTTAGATTAAGTTATTTTTAGGTCAGTTTCCTGCTGCACAGAATGTCTTTTCTACCTGCTGTGTGACATCATTGAAGGAAGATTCAAAAGTTGTTACATTTTATATAAGCCCTGATTCAAAATTGCATTTTTAAACTTATTTTAATAAATGTTTTCTGTAAAGGAGCTTGAGTTTTCAAAGTCTCTAGATGTTGAACACACTTGAGGAAGTTAGTATTTGGTAAACTTTTCTTGTGTGTGGGCGCATGCGTGCACACGTGTCTGTGTTAAAATTGTGATAAATGGTTCCAGATGTGCAAGTGTCTTACTTTGTTTTTGAGTTTGAGATTGTAATTTGATACATAAACATGTTTCATTCATGTGGAACTCATCTGTTTTGTTCTGTCAGCAACTGGGAAAAAGGTCAAACGTAAACAGGAAGTGATGTTAAAGTGTGAGGTTGTAAAAAACAGTTCCTATTTAAGCTTTCTTTTCCGTTTAATTTGTTGACAATGGCTTATCTAGCAAATCTGTGAATCTGACTTTACTTTACATCTCAAAAACATGGTGGTACTTTCCGGGTTTATATTATGTGTTTTTAACAAAGTATGCCAGAAAGTAGAAGAATGTTAAAAAGATAAACATAATTGATGGAAAACAGACTACTTCCGTAATGCAGATTAAGAAATCATGCTCTATTCTCTGATGGAGATCACTGCTTTATATACGTCCTATCCTGAAAGGTAAGAAAAACCTAGAGGTTTGTCTGTGCAATGCCAGTTTTTGGATCTATGAAATATTATTTATTCAGGTTGGTTTTTGTTTGTCCTACAGTGAATGTCCAGCTTTCAATCTCATTTATATCGGAAAGGATCATTGGTTACCCAAAAATACGATAACATTGGCATAAAGTGAGGGTGAGTGAAGAACATCATTTTCATATTTTACGAGCACTTATTTCGTCTTCATGTTTGTGTTTATAATGCACAACATCCGTGGCAAACTGTTTTGGTAGGTAAAGCTGTCCCAGTGTGACATCATCAACACAATGTAGTCACCGTGGAAACCTCCATTTTATGTGCTATCAAGTGATTTGGCTTGTCACAGAGTGCACCTGCTACCATACACACATATGCAGACACAATGGCTTGATATAACACAAAGCTAGTGCATTGACTACAACAGTACTAGATAATGAGGTATTATGCAAGTGATAAGACGTAAACGGTCGGACTTGGTAAAAAAAGTTTAACACTGCCTGACCTCTGAACGAATTAAATGTGTTTGAAACACTCAAAACAAATAACACCAGAACACAAATTATCATGTGGCACCACATAAAACCCCAGGCTAAGATCATCAAAACAGATTAGATGGGTTTTTATCCCTCTTGTACTGTGGAGTGGTGGAAATCACAATATTACAAAATGTAATATACTGAACAATAACAATAACCACAACTGCAAATGATTTTTAGATCTTTATCGGACTTACAAACTTGACAATTATAATATGTAGAATATACAAAAAATGAATTCCATTCTATGCGATTTATAACGCCATAACATATCTGCTATAAACAGCCATTGCACATCTTTTCTCAAAGTATATAAGTGTTTTTTATGTGTTACAGGAGGAATCCACAGTTTACAATATGCATACAACTATCACAAGGATGTAGGTCTATTTCAGTCTATTTCTCAATTTCTAAAGTGGGATTACACCATTTTAGCATGAGGATGAATCATAGGCTGTATAATATGAATGCGTGCACATTTAATTTGAACCTAAATGTGGTTTAAAATCATATTATTGGTTGGAAAATGTGTGTTTTAAAGTAACTGATTACAATGATGAAAACACTTTCATTATACGTGTGTGTCTCTGTGTTTATGTTAAGTTGCTCTGTGTGTGTGTCTTGGGACATAATCAATTTAAAGTATCATGGGAGAAACAGTCACTAAGAGGCTGTTTCTCCCAGGACTACTAATAAGATCCCTAAAATACATACACTGTGTGATTCAAAAGAGACAAATAAAATGACACAAGTGCATTTTCCTTCAGTAGTTCATTAACTTATTCAACAACGTATGTCACATATGCATCATTTAAACTAAGATATATGTAAAGTCAAGAATTTGTGGGGTCAGAAACATGTACCTTTATAGATTTAATCATACAAAAATGATGTTGCCACATTTTGGGGTAAGACTTGTGAAACTTCCAGAAAATCATTGAACCTTAATCTCCTTTCACTCCTATGGGGCCCATAGTTAACATCATGACTGCACAAATTCTGTGGATTATTTATTGTCTAACTGCGTGATAGAAAGAATATGACTTGTAATTCACACAAAGTTCCTTTATACAACCTTCCCCCAACCTTAAAGAAAAGAAAGACAGGGACCCCCTTAGAACCGTTGCCCCTGCCGTACAGAGAGGCGGCAACGATTGTAAGAGATTAGCATGCAAAAAGAGATCCCCAGCAGTCACAACCCCCCCCCCCTTCCAACTTTTTCCCCATACACACACATTCAAATGCGAAAAGCTCCTTAATGGCCACACATTTCCCTTTTCCATTAACAAGGAAGTGTTAATAGTGCTTCATTCTACATGTGTTCGCTTTGTTTTCTTTACCTGTCATTTGCATGCATAACCCTCACCTTTACGACATGCATTAACACATGCATCACACAAACACAGTGGGTGGGGGTAAGAACAATATGCATCATTTTGCTCATGCTGACCACTATAGAGAAGCTCAAGAAAGACTTCAGTCACTCTGCTAAAACACTGTATTTCCACGGTGAATGGCCTTCTCGCATCAAAATCAATGCAAGACATAAGTGTTTTACCCTGTGTGTGAGATATCAGTTTTAAAATCACAAGCCTGAACGCTGTGCAATATACAAATTATTTGTTATGATGAATTTTGGCTTTCTTTAAAAAAAACATCAAGTCGATAATTTTTATGCTTCAGTCAATTTTTAAAAAGTTCCCATCATTTCTTCAGCACGCACATTTCTTTACAAAAGTCTTATAGTTTTTTACAAAGCCATTTTGTTTTTGTTTTAAAGGTCAATTAGTCCTTTTGAATAATCATGATCTCAATCATGAACTTCTTGATTTCAACCATAAATTTCACAATGATAAATCTTTATCATCAGTATCAAATGCATTAAGCATCTTCAAAAACCGCCTTTAAACCCATCTTTTCCGCATGCACCTAACCCACAAATAAACCTCATTGACATCCTTACTTTTTCTAACCCACTAATAAATCCCTTTAGACATCCTCACTCTTGTTATCAGAAAATAAAATATATATATAAATATATTTTTTGTGATTTTCTATCTAAGACTTGTATTATTTCCCTTTCACTTGCTTTGTAACCTCTTATTCTAAATGCTTATTTGGTAAACCTCACTTTTAAGTCACTTTGGATAAAAGCATCAGCTAAATGACTAAATGTAAATATTTACAGAGAAATCTTTACAGCAAACAAGTTCAAACCACCAAAGATGACTTAAGCTTGGCTTTCACTGACAGGATCACATATATTTATGTTTATCTGTCAGTGGTTTAATCTTTGTTTTTTATATTTATTAATTATACAATTATTTACATCCAACATCCAAAAAAGATCATCTTGTTCTTGTTCATTTTTAACACAACCCATTAAACACTTCTGAAATAGTGAGAAAGTATTTCCATTACCTTTCTTTTTACAGTCCTGTGAATCACACAATCCTCTAATCCTCGCATCATGCACCAGACCATAAACACACATAAATACTCATCAAAACAGATGAAGAAAACAAACATCTTCACCACAACTCATGCATGATCTCTATGCGTCTTTAACTTCTTGCTCTTCTCTAGAAACACATGGCTCAGATCCTCGACCAATAGAAACGAGCCCAGGCGTGACCTCATTTCCGAGGCCACGCCCACAGATCGTCTCCTGTATGTTCCCCAGACAGTCAGATGCACTGCATACCTCCTCATGATCACGTGACCATCTTTATTTAACTTATTAAACAGCTTTAAACCATCGCAGGGAAACAAAAACAGCGAATCAGCTTCAGTGGGCTATCTGTTCCCCACTAAGAAATATAAATACGATCATTCTCACTAAAACAGCGATAAAATCAGCATCAGAGTGTCTGTCAGATGGGTTTTATTACACCTATGGAGGTGTTACGTCACCTATCCTACCTGGCTCTTCTCCGACCAGCGAGCGGAGCCGCCCCGCCCTCACTGCAGCAAATAACGGTCCACACCGCCATTACATAAATACCTCACTGATAGTGACGGCCAGTCCGGCTCTTTTAAAGAGTCGACTCTCTTAAAGATTCGATTCTTTTGACTCGACTCCCTTAGAAGATCCGGCTCCTAAATGGCTGATATTTGCATCAGTTTCTGTTGCAATTGCAAATTATTTGTATTTTATATTTTTAACCATTTATTTCATAAAAAATGTTTTGATGCATTATGTTTGTTACAAACAATTAATTCTAAATTTAGAGTTTAAATAAGTGAACAGGCTGTGATTTTTGTTTTCGCTCATTTTTTCGACGGCGCTAACACTTTAGGGCGCGTGTACATTTGAGGCACTTTTACGCGGCTGAAAATGTCGTTTGTTAGCGTTTAAAGAGTGTCGAGACACGCAGTAGTTGCTATAATATGAAATACAAATAAAAGAAAATTAACTTAGGGCGGAATATTAAAACATAGCGGTTAGCAAAACGTTAAAAGTACTGCTTGTATTAAATTATGTTTTATCTAAGAAGTCCCAGGGAAACATTCATCCTAGTATTATTATTCCAAAACAAAGTTATAATAATCCTGTAAAAGACTTTTGATAAAGACAGCTATTCTCGAAAACGATCAATTTAATTTTTTCCTTCATTGTTGTCTACAGTTGTTGTAATATGTTGAAAGGATAATTCGTCCTGCCGCTGCTGCACTGTGATTGGACGGCTGCGTAAAAAGTGACACTGATGAGTGTTCTTTCCCAATTTTAATATTTTTAAATGAATCATTCATCCTTGAAAACCCTAAATCATTAAAGTATATTAATATGTCCAATCCTGTCAGCTGTACAACAAATATATTTTATTAATCTATAATAAACAATTCCCAGACTCCAAAAACAAATTTGTGTTTATAAAACAACTTAGTGTTTATAAAATGGAAAAATAAATGTATCAGTTTGACAGAAGCATCAAGAGTAATCCATATTTATATTAATCCTTTATAGCACGTGTGCCTATGCATTATTTTAAGACGCGGGCGGCTGACTTTTTCAAAAGTTATTACAAACAAATTAAAAAACACGAGAACGCCGTTTTAAACGCCTATAGTAGACATAGATACCAGCTTTTCTGTCTCTTTCTGACGCTTTTTATCGCTATTATAACATTATGTCCATAACATAATTAATACAATAATTAAATATATTACAACAATATACAATAACTAAAAATATTAAACAAATAACTAAAATGACTAATATTGGATATATTCTCCTTCTTTCTCATAATATGATGCTTCTCCCTCTTTCCAAGCTCGTTGTCCCATCCAAATAAAGTCCTTCACATAAAGATTCGGTTCTCCCGGGAGTCGACTCTCGTTCACAATAAAGAATCGACTCCTAGAGTCGACTCGTTAAAGACACGGAGATCTATGGAAATGTAAACGGAAAGCACGCAAAACACGTCCCGGACCACGAAAACGAACCCGACGGTCCGGCATAAAAGCTGACGTCACAACAGTGAATCAAAACACGAGAAAACACGTCACGAGTCATCAATATGAGCCGCAGACGCACGAGACCTGCGATCAAAGCAGATCTTCTCTCTACCTGCGCGAGTTTCCATTGGCCGCTTCGGTGATCTCGTCTCGCGCTCCGATTTCCGTTCACCGTGCGCTCGATCGCTGATCCGGGAGGGGTGCGAGGAACGGTACCGGAGGACATTGGCTCGTTGTCTCCTCACCGTTCAGGTAAACACGTTGACGGCCGATGACGTGCGCGGACCGCCGGATGATGTCATACGCACGCACGCGCGGGCGCGCGAGCAGGAAAAGGTAACGGTTTATTTTTGAAAAAAAATTTAAATGACGAATATTCGGATCAAGCTGCATGTATTTCAGAAATAATAATTATTTATTACTGAGTGAAAACATTTATTTAATGTAATTAAAAAAAGTAAATTAGTTGACATAAGTTACATTTATTGTGGTTTAAAACCATTTCGGCTTTAAAAGATGCTCAACGTGTAACGCGGACGTGAAGGAAACCCCTCCCGTATAACGGTCCTGTAGACTCAGGTATAACGGTGCAGCACACTGGGACAGCCTCTCTCTCTCTCTCTCTCTCTCTCTCTCTCTCTACACAACATACAAACGTCATCAAACTACACAAAAGGTGAACACACAATTTCAAGTTGACTTGCAACAACTCGATTGGTGTAAGTTTGCGGGACTCACCGCTGTTTTGTGTGTGTTTTCTCCTCTGGCACCTGGGGCCATCCGCCATTATTATTGTGTGACCGCAGCCCTGCGCGTGGAGCCCCTCCCTCCCGGCGCCCCCCCCTCCCCTAAACAGCCCTGTCTGCACCTGGTTTACGACATTCTGGTTTACGGCATCACCTTGTGTGCAACACCTCATTTAACATGTTTTAAATCCGGGGTGCTGCGTTCTTCCCCAAAGAATTAAAGAATTAAAGAAAGTAACGAGGAACTTTGGGTTTGTTTGATTGAAGAGTTTGGGATTTTATGTATCGACATGTGTCACGTGACGATGGGGAAGCAGCGCCGCCGTCTGGTGTGGGGTGCGATGACGTCATTAATCCCTGTGTGACTGTAGTGCACACTGGTGATGGGTGACCTTGCATTTTTATTTAGTATAAATACGAATTAAAGTGGATTAAAACCACACACAGGCTCTTGTGACATGGAGAGGAAGACACATTTTCTCGTAGACGGATTTGGGACATTTTTCTGACTACCCCTCACCCTTTTTAAACCTCTTAACTGGACATTTTCTCTTGTTTTATATATATATATATATATATATATATATATATATATATATATATATATATATATATTTTTTTTTATTTTTATTTTTTTTATTTTCCCTACTTTAGGTTTTATCTTGACCGTGTAACCTCATGGTAGCACTTATCTCTGCTATTTACCGCTTCATTGTCTCCTCGACTCTCTGTAAGTCGCTTTGGATAAAAGAGTCTGCTAAATGTGTAATTGTAAATAGAACTACAAAGATAATGGTTGCACAAAATAAAAATGAATATTGTTTTAAATTGTATTGATGGTAATTTATTGACGAGAATTTCTAAACAAATTATGTTTGCTCTTTGTGATGGATGCCATCCCAAAAAGGTATTGATACTTTTTAGAAATTCATCATAAGATGAAACAAACATACTTAAGAGTAAAATATTTGTTGGTAATAGAATGTTGGCAAAATGAATATTAACTCAATATTTGTTCTTCTAGATTGATTTTAGGCTTCTGCATTTGGAGATGCAAATCGCAGTAAAGTGGTCAAACTTTAGGAGGAAGTCCTGTGTGTGTGTGTGTGTGTGTGTGTGTGTGTGTGTGTGTGTGTGTGTGTGTGTGTGTGTGTGTGTGTGTGTGTGTGTGTGTGTGTGTGTGTGTGTGTGTGTGTGTGTGTGTGTGTGTGTGTGTGTGTGTGTGTGTACTTTTGGATTTGCAAGATATTTGTTTTACAGCTGACGGGATTTGACATATGAATTTACAAAAGATGAAACATAACTAACAATGCTGAACTTGCTAGGAAAACTCCATATAATTAAATGCTCTGACTCCAAATCATCATTTTCCTACTCTGAAAACAAGCTCAATGTTTACAATATTATTTTGTATACAATTTTGTAAATCAAAAATAGTTATTTTGTGTTTTAAAGTTATTGATGTGGTTCATCCTTATTGGTGGATACCGTGGCTCTCATCACAAAGACTCGCTGTCGAGGTCACAGATGTGCCAGCGAGATCAACATTGGGATCTTTGATATGTCTCTATAATGTTGTGTGCATTGCAATATTTTAAGCAAAACTGTGTTATGAATCTACTAATAAAACCTTCACACTTTGCTGTTATTGGTGGAATCTGCAATTAATACAGATTGGCCAACACTAAACACTCCAACAATTGGCCGGTGTTTCTCTTTCATACAAATAAAACCCAGTGTCTCCACTATTGGTAAGTTTCCTCTTTAAACATTCAGATAAGTAGTGTTAGTTCCTCAGATTTGTTGATATGAATTTGCATAATGTGATGCCCAAACCTTTTTCTTTCTCCTGCCTGTTTGAACACCCAACCCCCTCTGAAAACAACACATCTGCTGCCATCTGCTGGTGGAAACAATGTAGTGCCTGTCATCACTTAAAGCTGCTGGATTTATCCTATAGGAAGAGTTGGGAGAAATCAACCAAAAAAAGATTTCAAATCCAAATTCAGAGCTAACACATTATTATTGGATATAAATTTGAGATTGTAATGTGTTATTTATAATTTGAGTGGTGGTGCTAAAACTGGGTGTTTCCTGTGTAACTACATTAGTATGGTCACTGAATTTCCCATCACACATCAGTTGAAACCACAGTACGAACATTACTTCCGCTATGCTTCTTTGCTTCCTTTTACAAAATAACCTCTAAACTTTGTTATGGCGGATTCACAGGAAGGTGAGTAAAAATTCATAGTTGACTCTAATTTATATTGCATTACTTAAGCATTTCCATGTTTTTGTTCGAATTGGCTCTAGATCAAAGTTTCGACTTAATGTAGCCTTTTATATTTTATATTGTTTTTACTGTACTCTAAAAACATAAGATTTAAGAAGTAACAACGGAAAACATCTCATGTTTAAAGGAAAATATTGCTTTATGTTATTGATCTTTATATACCCCAGATTGTCTGAATCCTTCAAAACTTCAGAACAATGAAAGATAATTCACTAATCTGCATAATTAAGATTATTATCATTATTTTAGTCTAGGTTATTCTTGATATATTTTGTTTTTGTGAATGTGTCATTTCCTGTGTAAGTGCCCATCCTGTAAGAACACTAGACATTTTACAAAATATCTCATGCTGTTAATATCACAAAACATACAGTTATATTTTAGATATTAAACACTGAATATTTATTTTTACAACATGAAGTTTTGAATTAATAATAATTATTTATTAGACAAATATATTTGTTGTATACATCTAATATTATTGGAGAATTCTAATAGAAATATTAATCAGATTTACTTATCTTTTTACTGACATATTATACACATTTAAACACTGTGCTATATACATTTCAAAGCTTTAAAATTAACTTATTAAATAGTTCATCAAAGATAAACCATTTTGAGTTAGGTTCCTTGTGCTTAACTGATGCCTTTAGAGTCCCCAATAGACAGAGCTGTTGTTCATCCTTGATGATTTATCATCATCTTATAAACTTCTATAAACTTGCAGATGAATTGCAGACGTACTAGGGTTAGGAGTTCCCCCCCCAAAATGCCATCAGCAGACCAGATACAAATCAAGTTTACTTTAAAGAAATAAGAACAGGGTAAATAATAGGATTAATAGTAATAGCATACCGTTTTCTATCTGTCCAGGCTTCTCTTTCTTCAGCGTATGTTTGCTAAATAAATGTATCTTTCAGAGGACACCCCTAAGGCATCAACCTCCAAAAATAAATCTTGGAAAGGGACGAAGATGAAAAAGCCGAAGAGAAGGAAAGAACCAGAGAAAGAAAGCTCATCTCTAACTGGTAAAGATCAGTCCTGCTTTTATTATCCTTATTCCATTATTTGTCCTGCTGTCACTAGAAAACTTTGAAAGTAAAACTGAGTAATACCCATTCAATTAAAAATTAAATTATTTAAAAATGCTCATTGATTTTATGGCACATTAATCGAGTTCATCACTTGTTTTAGGCTCCAACCATTCTGAATAAGTTATCTAAATAAAGTGGCATACATTAATTCTACATATTTCCATGTAATGTTTAAATTACCGCATATCAAAACGAGCAGAGAGTGTTTTCTGAACAGCATTGCATTTAACTGTTTAACAGGACACAAAAAACATCAATCTTATGTGCGCCAGCGCCTGAGAATGTTTTTTAGGATGGGTAAAGGTGTAAGTAACACATTATGTACATCATGGGTTTTACAGCACTAAATAAGAGTTCATTTACAGAATTTTTCGGGTAGGCAGACGCCTTGTGTTTTTTCTCTTCTCTGTCATTTTATAAATGACACTTACTATTAATAACTATTTTGTATTGTTAAAATGTCTTTGAAAACTTGCATCGGCTGTACACAATCAAATCAAAAATCTGGTACTAAAAAGTAGTGGCACACATTCCCTTTTATTGTAAAGTTTGGAAACCAATGCAAATCAACAGACAAACATCTTTTAAAATATCTTCTTTGTGTTCTGCTGAGGAAAGTCATACGGGTTTAAAATGACATGAGGATGAATAAATGATGACAGAAGTGATTAGACTTGAGGGTGAAAATAAAAAAAGATTTTTAATCTAACAGATTAAAAAAACTCATGCCATCTGCTGGCAAGATAAAATCTAACATTTAATACACAAGAGAACAATATAAATCTCAAGAGCTTAACATTTGTGTGTATTCTGACTGTGCTGGCTTCTCATTCTTCAGTGTTTGTGTGCGTAATAAATATTTTTTTCAGAGCAAACCTTTTTTCGGTCAAACTTAGATTTTTCGTCTAGTGAAGTGGACACAGAGAAGAATCGGAGATGGAAAGAACCAGAGGAAAGTTTATATCTTACCTCAATCATTGGTAAAAATTCTCTTGCATTTATTATTCACTATTGCAGGCTTCAATTTTTATGAAAATTATTTTGTTTTTCTTATCCCATTATTTCTCCTGTTAGATCGGTCAGGACAAGGCTTTGAAAATAAAAGTAAGAAATACATAGAGAGAGGTAAATTACATTTATTTAAAAATAGGGACATTAATTTTATAGCACATTATGTGAATGTCTGAAAACTAAAAATATAATTGCACACCTTATTTCTAAACTTTTGCCATGTTTAACGGTGTATCTACTTAAGTAGAGAGTTTACTGAAGTGCATTTACTATAAGAGTCCATATGTTTGGTGAGTTTGTGTCATGTTTTTCATTTGCTTTTCCCTGTTTTCAATAATCCAAAAATATGTCTCCTCGTGGTAGGCCCATGTTTTCCATTTATTCTGTGATAACATCGTATAATACTTCTAGCATTCACTTTTCTGGTTGTTGCTGTTTTATTTAAACAACATCTATAAAAAAAAACGTAATTGGATAACTATTTGGAACAACAACACTTAAACTTATGTTCCTTGACTTATGTTTTATATTAAAATTAACACATTAAATCATCCCCATTGACTTTTATTGTATGGTCTCAAAATCAATGCAAGCCAATGGATACCACCAATTTTCATTTACAAACATATAACATATCAAAATAACTTCTTTATGTACTAAAGAAGAATGGAAGTCATAAGTGTGTATTATTTTGTTAAAGTTTTTGTTAACTATCACTATCTTTAGAGTTTACTTTTAGACAGAAATGTGTTAATTTCAGTCATAGAATGTTTCACTCAGGGCTACTTCTGGCTAAAGGCTGGCCCTAAGTAGAAATCCACCAAATGTGCCTCCCCCCATTGATAATGCGGAAGTAAGAATAAAAAATAAAAAAAACATTTAATAAAGAGGCAAAAACGTCTAGGTTACTAGTGTAACCCCGGTTCCATGATGGAGGGAACGGCATTGTGTCAAAGACAACATTATGGGTTTTGAACTTGAGAACCTATAGACTCTGAACTTGAATTGGAAAGGCCAATGAAATTGGCGAATAAAAAGTGCATGCCATTCCCTGCCCCCTACATACGGGTATAAAACGGAAAATGGCGTGCTCATTCATCACCTTTTGTGCAGAGGAACGTGAAGATGACTCACGAATGCTTGCAGCAGGTGGACCAGTTGTGTGGCACGAAAGGACACAACTTCTTGTTCGCTCCATCAGGGAACCTATATGTTCGCTTTCTGCCGGTGTCTCGATATTGTTTCAAGGATAGCAGTATGGGGTTCCTGTATAACACGCCATGGTGCTGTGCCGTGTCACAATCTCCAGCGGAGCAACACTGACAGGCCTGAGCAGGTCAAAGGTGAGAGCTTCTACACAAGAGCATAACCATCCAGTGGGGAAATGGTAAGACACCACAGAGCTTAAAAAGGTGAGAGGCCCTTACCACCGGTCTCCACAGGTGTCTGCCTTCAAATTTCTGTAGCAAGATAGCTGCCCGACTGTGAGCTGCACTGGGATGAGCTAGCCCTCAAGAGGGGAATCAGTTACAGAGGCCACATCTTACAATAGGGAGGTTGATATTTGGACATTACCATATGGTCTCGCCGAATGGGAAGAACTGAAGGGAAGTAGTGTGTAAGCTACCCTGTTGGGGAGCACCACAGGAGAGAAACGTCACCGATTGGCCTGGTTGGGGAATCATGAGTGAGAAAATATTTCATGCGGGACCGCCTCTGAGGGGGGTCTCACTACACATTGAGCACTAGCTGAAGAAAATGGTTCACCTGAAGAGGGGAACTCTCCGATGTCCAGCTTGGTAGACAGGACTGCTCTGCCCTTCCTGTTGCCAGGGAGGTGCTTAATTATGGATAGGGTGCCTGTATTCGCCCAAAGCAGGGAGGCAAAAATGAGCAAGCTGACTCACCTGAAAAGGGGAGAAGATGCTTTCACAGGCATATGCCCGGCCGGTCCCTGGTCACACCTCTGCAACACCCAAGCTGACACCAGCTCTACCCTAGGTTGTCTGCCAGAGAGGCGCCCTAAGACACTGCCCACGAGGTGGCTACACCCCGGTTTGAGTGTGTCCTCACTTTAAGCGGGCAGGCCAGGTTCTGGCATCGGTAAGCCATGGTGATGGCCTCCACGATCCAGTGTGGCAGTCTCTGTTTGGAGACAACCCTCCCTCTGTGTTTACCTCTATAACTAACAAAGATCTGCTCAGAACTTCTGTGCTCAGTCATACTGCACACAGCACTGATGAGGTTGGGTCTTCCTCCCCTGTGGGGAACGCCTCCAGGCTCACCTGGTCCCGGAAGGGAGTGGTAGGAACCTTATGGAACACAGCCAGGCCAGGGTCTCAGGATAACATGAGAGTAGGCCAGTCTGAACTGTAGGCACTCGGTGGACGTTGAGAGGGTCTGTAGTTCCCCTACCCTCTTGACCGAAGTGGGCGCCATCAGGAGTGCTGTCTTCCTCGGCTTGAGGGAGGGCTCGGAAAGGCCGGTAAGAACCCCATCGAGATCCCAAGAGGGACGGCGAAAGTATGCGCTCTAGTTTCTCCTAGAGACTGCCCAAGACTGCATGCCCGTTGTACACTGCACCCCAGCCCGGCAGGGAGGCGTCTGTTGTTACCACAACACGTCTTGAAACCTGCCCAAGGGAAGTCCCACTTACAGGAAAGCCCTGGAGGACCAAGGGGCTAGGGTGCGCCAACACAAAGCAGTGATGGCGTGATTGCAATCCCTCTGGTGCTCGTGCGCCACCCACTCCTTGGAACCCAGCTCTGTAGCCAATGCTGAAGCGATTGCATGTGCATCAACCCAAGTGGGATTACCCAGTCCAGCATGGCATATGCCCAATGGAGCCTCTGAAAGTGTCTCGGCTATGGGAACGAGTTCGATGGCTTCTTTTGCAAAAGGAGTCGACACCTATGATCCCAGATACAAGGCATCCAGCCCCTGGCATTGGAGTGATGGCAGGGCCGTACACTGCAGCCAAATATCGCAGCCAAAAGCATGTCTGCCATTTCCGGATCCAGGCCAGCTTGGAAAGCGGAGGCTTCAGAATATCATTCGGATCCGAAGCCAGCAGGTGGCCCTCCGATGCTCCGACGGATAATTCGTCTTCTTCAAGCAAGGACTGCGTGGAGACTGCACACCGCCTCACGCTGACGGGGTGGACATGTGTGCCGGGGTACGGATGTTCCACGAGCACAAGGATGATGTCCATAGGATACCCTAGATCACCGCTCGTCAAGTCCCGAAGTACAAAGAGATGAATGAAGATGCCATCTACCCTTTTACACCTGTATGTACAGGGCAGGGAACGGCATGCAAATTTCAAGTTCCATTGCCTAACCCCATACTGTCATATTCAACACAACGACGAGAGACCGACAGAAAGGGAACAGAACTTTAATAACTATATATATATATATATATATATATATATATATATATATATATATATATATATATATAAACTGTGGTTAAATTGTATTATTTACTTATTACAATTGTAGCTCAGCTTGTAAGTGTAATGACCAGGCCTCCGGTGCCCTATGCAGGCATAACTTATAAAATTGTAATCTGAATTATTAATTTGTATAACATCATATCATTTTTAAGGCTGTTGTTTGGCAGATGGCAGAACTGCACGTCACATGTGCTTACTAGCCTACTCTGAGTTCATTATAAATATGTCTTTAGTCTTTATAAAAATATATATATTTAAACTTTTTTTTTTTGTTGAGGATTTATGATCGATGGCAGCCTGATTTCTCAAGACGTTTATAAAGGGTGTATTTTGCATCCTCCTCCTCCTCCTGGCAGTTGTGCTGGTATGATCTATAGGATTTTTATCAATTAAATGAAATGTTTAACCTCCTTAACTTTTAAAACAGTTGTTTGTTTTCTTCAGATTATTCGCATCTGGTGGATCAATTTGAGATGCCGGTTATCCAGATGTATCAAATAGAGCGATTGAAGACCTTCATCTGTGTTCAACAGCAGATAGAAGATGCCCTGTATACTGAACCTTTGATCATTCGGAAAGACATGGATCCTTCTGTTCCTGAAACTGAAGTATGTGTAGATCACTTCTTTGGAGATCTACTTACTCCAATGATTGTTATTCTACAGGGAAGCTCTGGCCAGAGCAAATCATCAATAGCCCAAAAGATCATGTTTGACTGGGCATCCGAAAAATACCCTGCAAAATTTGATCTAGTTTTCTATCTGAGGTGTGAAGAGCTGATGTGTTTGTCTGAAGAGATGACTTTTATTGAGCTCTTGAGGTGGAGTTCTATTTTACCTTCAGATCAGATCTCAGAGATGCTAGAAGAGTTTTCATCTTTGCTCTTCATTATTGATGGTTTTGATGAGCTTCAACTCACGCAGGATATTTTTTACACAACACAACCCACTGATCCATTGCAAAAAGCCCCCCCTGAAGTGTGTATTTGTGCTCTGCTGCAAGGACAAATCCTGCCTAAGTCTTTCCTTCTGATCACCACCAGATCTTCAAATACACAGATACTGAACAAACTACTCAACAGACCTCAGTGTTTTATTAATAAAATTGTGGGCTTTCCTGAAAAGAAGGTAGAGCAGTATTTTCAGAAGTTCTTTCAGGATGAGGAACTATTCTGGAAAGCTTATGAATCTGTTAAGTCAAATGAAACTCTGTTCACTGCCTGTTCTAGTCCTGTTATCTGCTGGATCATCTGCACATCTATCAGAGAAAGATTCAATGATGGTTCAGATGTAATAAGCGGCCTGGAATCAACCACATCTATATATGTCAACTTTTTGTCCACTTTTCTTGAGCATCAATGCCAGGGTGTAAATGAATCTGTCCCGACCCTGCTGAAGAGTCTGGGTCAGCTAGCTGAGAGAGGGATTCTGGAACAACAAGTTCTGTTTGATGAGAGAACCATAAATGAAACACTCCAATATCCTGTTTACAATCTATTTCTGGACAAATTCCTTCAGGAAAAAATAATCCAGCAGAAGAAAATGTTTAGATTCGTTCATCTCAGTTTTCAGGACTTCTTCACTGCTCTGTTTTATGTCTTACTGGATGAAGATGAGTCGCAAAAAAAAGTCAGAGATCTGCTTCAGACTGTAGAGAGAGGATGGGCTTTTCGCTGTTGGTCTGTTACAGAATTTTCTCTTGCAGATTCAGAAGTAAGAAGATCAAAGCAGCTACAGTCTGTGGTTTTGTTTCTCTGTGGTCTCTGTAAGAATGAATCTATCAACTCATTCTTTGAAAAACACAATGTGACTGTTCCTGTCAACATAGAAACCCAGCTGAAGGAATGGATCCATCAGTGTTCATTGAGATATCAACATGAACACATGCTCTTCCTTCTTCATTGTCTCTATGAGCTTCATGACAAGAGCTTCATTGGGAAAGTTTTGGAAGGTTTGATTCTGATAGATCTTTCAAATACTTCACTAAACAGAACAGACTGCTGTGTGTTGAGGTTTTGTTTACAGTGCTGTCAACACATCAAAAACCTGAGACTCAATGTGACATCTGATGATCTGAAGATACTTCATCCTGAACTGAGTTGTGAAGAGCTGTGGTGAGTAAAGATCAGGAATAATTATGATACAGTTAATTACTGCCACACTTTAAGTCATGGCCTAGTGATAAGAGAGTTTGACTCCTAACCCTAGGGTTATTAGTTCAAGTCTCGGGCCGGTAATATCATGACTTAGGCGCCGCAGCATTAATGGCAACCAACTGCTCAGAGTGTGTGATCACTGCTGTGTGTGTGTCACTGCTGTGTGTGCACTTTGGATGGGTTAAATGCAGAGCAGGAATTCTGAATATGGGTCACCATACTTTGCTGTATGTCACTTCTTCACTTCACACTTCTTCCCTTTCACTATTTCATGGTGTGTTTACTTTCAAAGGTTGATGGTGATTGACATTTCAGCTCTAGATGAAATTGCAGATTTGATCTCAGATCTCGTGGAAGGAAAGATACTGAATCTTCTGATGTAATGAATTTTGCATTTAATACTATATTTTTTTGATGTTTTGGAATTGTTAAATGTAAGTCTCACTTAAAATCCTAGGGTGAAAGTCGATAAAAACAAAAATAGAAGCTGTCCAGAGATCACTGGAGCTGTGAGAGATGGGGACATCATGTAAGATTGTCTAAATCATGGCAACATTCATTTATTCTTGCAGCTTTACTCAATACTTGGATTTAAATGTTTTATTTTTATTTCAGGTTATCAGTAAACTGCTCCAAAAACTCAGTAAAAGGACCTGTACTATTAGAGTTAACTCTCACTTTTCTTCGTTCAGTGATTAACACAGTAAACTGGAGAAACGTTCTTCATACGTTCAAGAGATGGACACAAGAGTGAGTAGAAACTTGACTTTTGGTTATTCTGATTTATATATATATATATGGATGCAACATGTTTGACTGTTTATCTTTGTTTGTGTTTTATTGCCACAGACCTGAAGCCTCCGATAAAGATGCTGTCATTCTGTTAGAAGTCCTACACTCTGTGTCTGGTTTGAAGAACGTTCACTTGCAAGTGGAAATCTTGAGTGACACATTGGTTCGAACAATCTTGTCCCTCATCGAGACCTGTCCAAGTCTGAGTGAACTTGGGTTGAATCATTTAAAATATTTTCATTAAATATTCTTAAATATTGAAGAATAATCAACAAGTAAAAAACTGTGAAAATGTTTTGTTTGTTTCAGGATCAAATCTATGGTGACGTTTCCACAGGAAGTAATTCAGAGCCTGCAGGAATCATTGCAACTCATTGATTGGACACTAAACATGTAACAGCTTTCTGTTTTTTGTTTGGTTTTTACTTATTTTCTCAAAACACATAACAATACATTTGTTAAGAAATAATTTGGCTGTAAACTGTTATTTTCTTTAGCTGGAGGAAGTCAGTGTCGATGAAGCATAACAGAGATCCTTCATCAGAGGAGCTAAAGAAAGAATACGGTATGAAATCATTTTCAAAATAATAACATTTTTTTATTTTTACTGCCACACAAATATACAAAAATATTTTTACCGACACAAAAAATATTTTAATAATAGTTGTATTTTATATTTGTATTGTTGTTTTTATGTACATTATGTGTGTGTTTGTGACCTTGTGATTGTTTTGTTAAGTGTGTTTTATTTTAAAGGGGAACAAACTTTGGTGCCTATGTCTTCTTTAACATTACAAACTCCTTCACAAGCAGTGAGTCTCACTAAACAATATATTTACAAGAGTAGAACATAGTAACAATTACTTTTATTATTTCTCTATTTCACAATATTAAAAATGTTCAAAGAAAGACATTTCTATAAACGCATGCAAACATTCAAACTTATTTACATATTATTATATTGAGATATTATACATTTGGTCATTATAATTCAGAAATGTAAACAATTATTTAAAAACATTGCTTTATTTTTTTTTCTACTTTCTCTGAAGACTTCGCAGTTTACACCTGAACATATTGGGAGAGATGAAGTCACAGGAGAAAATACATACAGGTATAAAACTTTTCAGATATTTTTTATTATAATCTTTATTACTTTTTATTAGGAAAAGAAAATGATCTCTCTTTCTGTCTTCTGCAGTACATAAAAGAGTATATTTGGCAGGATTTGGGTAATTGGCTCCCATTAACTTGGTTCTTTTATCCAAACAAAAGAATAACATGTTTGATGACAACTTTCTTCAAAATATCTTCTTTTGAGTTCTGCAGAAGAAATTAAGTAATTCATGATTAAAATAACAGGAAGGTGAGTAAATGTTTACACATGTCTTCATATTTGAGACAGCAAATTCTGAATCCTATTCCAACCTATATTATAATTGGCATAATATAGAAACTCGTCACACAATTTTCTCTCCTCTAGGTTTGTATCTGCATATGCTGGTCAGTTTCAGTGCAGTTTGACCAATCTTGTGTTTGTGATGGAGGATAAAGGAGAAGTGCTGTATAAAATCGTGCCCTGGGATCCATGTCGGTTAGATGGTTTGGGTGAGATGCAGCCTGCAGGACCTCTATATGACATTGACTGTTTTATGGGTTCAATTTCCCAACTTCACCTTCCGCACTGTGAAATTCTCGAGGGTTTGTTGAATTTCTAATGGAAACTTCTAATGGAAAAATCATAAAGATCAATTGCTAAATCATAAAGATAAATCTTTTGCTCAATTCCACTGTTCACTGTTGTGCATGTATTTGACCCAACCCGCCTTACATGTCTTTTACAGAGGAAAATAAGAAGAGTTTGGCTGTAGCACATTTCACTGGTGAGAATATAGAAATGTTGCAGCCGCTCACAGTGACCAGCACACATGTGATCATTGATATCACAGATTTCTCTCTGTTTGGCCTCATAAAAAATATCATACTTCCTGCATCTCCTGTTCGCTCCCAAGTGTTGCTTTTTGTCCGACCAATATCTCTCAGTCAGAAAGAGAAAATATTAGATGTCCATTTGCTTCCCAGGAATGTTCCAGTGTCAGAGGTACATCTTGAACAGTTTCTCAAATGCAAGTCACTCATTATGTATCCAATGGATTGTGTGTGAATATTAAAATCAACATATCTGATAATCAAAGATTCTTCTTCTTCTATTTAGGTCAAAAGCAAGCACAAGGAGAATCGGCACATTCAGACCAGCTCAAAATCTCGTCTGACTCCAGGGAACGAATACAGTTTGTGTTTCCAACCAGAGGGACTTACAGTTCAACCAAAGGTAACATGAAGTTTAATAATACACAAGATTTTATCAGAAACACATCAAACATAATTTACTGTGTGACAAAGGAAGAACTAAAGATCCATTAATCTTAATAAAGGTCTGTATTAATCTAGTATTTAATCAAATAAATTGTATAACACTTAATACATATTGTGTTATTTGTCTTTGACTCTTAAGTGTGTTTCGTTTCAGAGTGAAGTTTTTGAGTTTGATTTCGACCCAAACTTTCATGCCACATTTGAAGTGATTCTGGATGTGAACATTGAGGAGGTAAAGTTGGGTCTGTTGGATATAAGTGCTGAAGGGACTCAGGTTTGGACAGAACGACGAATCCTTTTAACAGGTTAGATATTCATGCTAGTTATAGTTGGCGTTGACACTGTTTGAGTTTCTAATGTTTATAAAGCTTGCTAACTAACACACTTGTTGAGATGTTCTGATATGTCTCCATAATTTGTTTTAATAGCATCCGGGTCCAGTCCAGACTCTATTATAAATGTCAAAGGTATTACTGTTGAGAAATATCGATGAGATATTTTTGTTTAAATGTCAACTGTAACAATAAGTCATTTGATCCTCTTTTGTATCGATCAGAATGTGAATTTGTGGACAAAAACAGGAATGAACTGATTCAGAGAGTCATGTCGGTCATGGAGATAGCTGACTGTCTGAGGTCCAAAAATATGATCACAGATGAAATGTGGAGTGAAGTTCACGCTGAGACTACACACAGAAAAAAGATGAGAATCTTGTTCATGGTTCTGATTTCAGGAGGATCTGCTGTCAAAGCAGAATTTTACAGACTCCTGAAGGAAAAAGAACCCCATCTTGTGGATAGTTTGGAGTCCACTTCTACTAGTGCTCAATAGTGCAGACAAAGGCATGTGTGCTGATAGTATGAATAGCTCTCGGATGTACTGGGTCCGCCATGTTGGTTGTTATGTGACCCGCATGCTCTTCTACCCATGACATTTTACGAGCAACCCGTACCTAGGTCTCACTGTAAACACCATTTATTTACTATAAATTCATTCACATATTTAAATTTAAAAACACGGAAACCTTTTATATTTATATGATCAAGGAACATAATTGAGGTGTTTTGAGGCGGATGACATATAAACACCACAGAGGATTTTCAAATATGTATTGATTAAAAAATCTGATTAAACTTTTTCATTCACATGACTGCTTATCCATTTCATTTAAGCCAACACTTTATAATAATAAGCACTTTAAGTGCAGTGCATGTTCATACTTAAGTTACGTTTCTGATGGTTTGTTATAAATTTTTATTTATTTGTCTCTGGCGTCTCTAAATCTAAATAAACTGTGTTAAAAATAAATTTTAATCAACAACATATAAGATTATTGAGTTAACATTAAGCACATTAAGTTTTTGTATTCAAACATAACAAAATAGCTCTAAACAGTTGCACTACATTTTTACATTACTGCATAATGCTCTGGTGGCATAGAATTCTGTATGAAACATTTTGCATTACATACAGAAACTGTCCTAAATAACAACTATGGGATAAGGTGCTTGAAATTTAATTCCTGATGTCACCAAGTGTTGACAACAAACAATTAAATTTTAATATCATATGTTCCATACCAATTTATCTGCTTATACAGGATTGTGCACATAAGAGTATGTACTTTTTGTTAAGGAAAAAACGTATTTTATTGCATAGCAAAATAAGTATCAGCTCTTGCCAAGATGAAACTGTAAGCATTAACTTATCATTGACTCATCCTTGTGTTTAAGTATTTATTCTTTCATGTCTAATAATCTTTCATATCTTATTCTTTCATATCTCCTATCTAGTAAATCCACCCTCTCATTACAGTGTCCATCATTCTGCCCTTTGAATTTAGGAAATAGATCCTCTGGGGATCTTTGACATTCTTTTTTCAACATATATAGATTTGGTCCAAACTAATATTTTTTTCAAACCTATTTTAGCACGAATACTTGGGGACGCAGAGATAGCATTTATATTCTGAAAGAGAAAAACTACCTTGCATTTTTTGATGAATTGATGAATTAATATCAAATCTATAAACAAAACACAAACAGTCAACACAACAAACAAAGGAAACAAAAAACACATTCTCAGCGTGTGGGTCTAATAAATGACTTGTCAGTTGCTTTTAGTTTCTATCGTGTGGCTCGACACAAAGTACATTTAATTAATGTTCAGGATAATCTGTGGTTGGGAACTTAACCTGACACTTCTTGGTTTGTAGAAAACAAAAGATCATTTTAATTTTGTATGGTAAAGTTTTTTTTATAATGAATGTCACTTTGTATGTACACCTGCGGAACCTATAGAAAACATTCTTGTGTCTGCTTGGATTTTTACAGAAGCATCTTTAATACATTTGCAGTCAATCCAAATAGACAGTGTTATCTTGAACTGTGTAGATCTGCTTAATTTACATTTTTAAGTTTGCTTTTATTTTATTGATTGTGTCAAATGTCTTTTTTTATCCATTTTTTCAGAGCACATGTCACAGAAACCAAGAAAATATCCCGAAGGCTTTGCTGAAGAGTTTGAAAGTTTTCCAGAAAATGTTTACAATAAAATGCATGTGTGAGCTTTCTGAAAACTGAAACTGAAAACCACTTAAACGTAAAAAAAATCATTACTTTGCCTTTATTTTGTCACAAGACAAACCATGTTTTTTTGTTTTTTTGTCTAAAAAACCACACAAATTTACCAAAGCCGATTATCATATTAATCTGATCTCTGTCATGAAAACATCTCATAGTAAATCTTTTCTCTCTTCTAGGTTTATTTTCCACATGCTGGTCAGTTTCAGTGCAGTTTGACCAATCTTGTGTTTGTGATGAAGGATAAAGGAGATGTGCTGTATAAAATCGTGTCATGGGATCAGAGATGTTTAGATGGTTTGGGTCAGATGCAGCCTGCCGGTCCTTTGTACAACATTGACTGTTTTAAAGGTTTAATCTCACAGCTTCACCTTCCACACTGTGAAATTCTCAATGGGATGTTAGTTTTCTAATGAATAATTTTGTTATTTAAAGATAATACAGAAAAAATAATAAAGATTAACTGAAGCTTTTGCTCGATTCCACAGTTCACTGTTGTGCATGTATTTAACCCAACCTGTCCTATTTATAGTAAGAATCACAAAATATGATTTATTTTCAAATTCTTACATGTCTTTTCCAGAGGAAAATAAGAAGAGTTTGGCAGTAGCACATTTCACTGGTGAGAATATAGAAATGTTGCAGCCGTTCACAGTGACCAGCACACATGTGATCATTGATATCACAGATTTCTCTCTGTTTGGCCTCATAAAAAATATCATACTTCCTGCATCTCCTGTTCGTTCCCAAGTGTTGCTTTTTGTCCGACCAATATCTCTCAGTCAGAAAGAGAAAATATTAGATGTCCATTTGCTTCCCAGGAATGTTCCAGTGTCAGAGGTACATCTTGAACAGTTTCTCAAATGCAAGTCACTCATTATGTATCCAATGGATTGTGTGTGAATATTAAAATCAACATATCTGATAATCAAAGATTCTTCTTCTTCTATTTAGGTCAAAAGCAAGCACAAGGAGAATCGGCACATTCAGACCAGCTCAAAATCTCGTCTGACTCCAGGGAACGAATACAGTTTGTGTTTCCAACCAGAGGGACTTACAGTTCAACCAAAGGTAACATGAAGTTTAATAATACACAAGATTTTATCAGAAACACATCAAACATAATTTACTGTGTAACAAAGGAAGAACTTAAGATCCATTCATCTTAATAAAGGTCTGTATTAATCTAGTATTTAATCAAATATATTGTATAACACTTAATACATATTGTGTTATTTGTCTTTGACTCTAAGTGTGTTTCTTTTCATAGTGAAGTTTTTGAGTTTGATTTCGACCCAAACTTTCATGCCACATTTGAAGTGATTCTGGATGTGAACATTGAGGAGGTAAAGTTGGGTCTGTTGGATATAAGTGCTGAAGGGACTCAGGTTTGGACAGAACGACGAATCCTTTTAACAGGTTAGATATTCATGCTAGTTATAGTTGGCGTTGACACTGTTTGAGTTTCTAATGTTTATAAAGCTTGCTAACTAACACACTTGTTGAGATGTTCTGATATGTCTCCATAATTTGTTTTAATAGCATCCGGGTCCAGTCCAGACTCTATTATAAATGTCAAAGGTATTACTGTTTAGAAATATCAATGAGATATTTTTGTTTAAATGTCAACTGTAACAATAAGTCATTTGATCCTCTTTTGTATCGATCAGAATGTGAATTTGTGGACAAAAACAGGAATGAACTGATTCAGAGAGTCATGTCGGTCATGGAGATAGCTGACTGTCTGAGGTCCAAAAATATGATCACAGATGAAATGTGGAGTGAAGTTCACGCTGAGACTACACACAGAAAAAAGATGAGAATCTTGTACATGGTTCTGATTTCAGGAGGATCTTCTGTCAAAGCAGAATTTTACAGACTCCTGAAGGAAAAAGAACCCCATCTTGTGGATAGTTTGGAGTCCACTTCTACTAGTGCTCAATAGTGCAGACAAAGGCATGTGTGCTGATAGTATGAATAGCTCTCGGATGTACTGGGTCCGCCATGTTGGTTGTTATGTGACCCGCATGCTCTTCTACCCATGACATTTTACCAGCAACCCGTATCAAGGTCTCACTGTAAACACCATTTATTTACTATAAATTCATTCACATAGTTACATTTAAAAACACGGAAACCTTTTATATTTATATAATCAAGGAACATAATTGAGGTGTTTTGCGGATGACATATAAACACCACAGAGGATTTTCAAATATGTATTGATTAAAAAATCTGATTAAACTTTTTCATTCACATGACTGCTTATTCATTTCATTTAAGCCAACACTTTATAATAATAAGCACTTTAAGTGCAGTGCATGTTCATACTTAAGTTACGTTTCTGATGGTTTGTTATAATTTTTATTTATTTGTCTCTGGCGTCTCTAAATCTAAATAAACTGTGTTAAAAATAAATTTTAATCAACAACATATAAGAATAATGAGTTAACATTAAGCACATTAAGTTTTTGTATTCAAACATAACTAAATAGCTATAAACAGTTGCACTACATTTTTACATTACTGCAAAATGCTCTGGTGGCATAGAATTCTGTATGAAACATTTTGCATTACATACAGAAACTGTCCTAAATAACAACTATGGGATAAGGTGCTTGAAATTTAATTCCTGATGTCACCAAGTGTTGACAACAAACAATTAAATTTTAATATCATATGTTCCATACCAATTTATCTGCTTATACAGGATTGTTTCACATAAGAGTATGTACTTTTTGTTAAGGAAAAAACATATTTTATTGCATAGCAAAATAAGTATCAGCTCTTGCCAAGATGAAACTGTAAGCATTAACTTATCATTGACTCATCCTTGTGTTTAAGTATTTATTCTTTCATGTCTAATAATCTTTCATATCTTATTCTTTCATATCTCATATCTAGTAAATCCTGCCTCTCATTTCAGGGTCTATCATTCTGCCCTTTGAATTTAGGAAATAGATCCTCCCGGGATCTTTGACATTCTTTTTTTAACATATATATATGTGGTACAAACTAATATTTTTTTCAAACCTATTTTAGCACGAATACTTGGGGACGCAGGGATAGCATTTATATTCTTAAAGAGAAAAACTACCTTGCATTTTTTTGATGACTTGATAAATTTATATTAAATCTATAAACACAACACAAACAGTCAACACAACAAACAAAGGAAACAAAAAACACATTCTCAGCGTGTGGGTCTAATAAATGACTTGTCAGTTGCTTTTAGTTTCTGTCGTGTGGCTCGACACAAAGTACATTTAAGGAATGTTCAGGACAGTTTGAGGTTGGGAACTTAACCTGACACTTCCTGGTTTGTAAAAGCAAAAGATCATTTTCATTTTGTATGGTAAAGTTTTTTTTATAATGAATGTCACTTTGTATGTACACCTGCGGAACCTATAGAAAACATTTTTGCATCTGGATTTACAGTTTGGAATAAAGTTGATCTTTCAGGATGACGGATCCTAATGGTAAGTGTCAAGTCATGTATCTTCATATTATTAAAGGCATTTTTACAGAAATATTTTTAATACATTTGCAGTCAATCCAAATAGACAGTGTTATCTTTAGATGTGTAGATCTCTGTATAGTTGATTTACATTTTTAAGTTTGCTTTTATTTTATTGATTGTGTCAAATGTCTTTTGTTATCCATTTTTTCAGAGCACATGTCAGAGAAACCATGGGAATATCCCGAAGGCTTTGCTGAAGAGTTTGAAGGTTTGCCATAAAATGTTTAAATCAAAGATGTTATTTTCTAGTGCTGGGCAGCGATTCATCAAAATATAGTTTTTTGTTTGTTTACGTATGTATAGAGGTATAGTTTCATTTTAATGTTTTATTTATAAACACATACACATGCATATCGAAAAACATCCGTCTAAATGCTTGTATATATCTCAAATTGAATATAAGACAAGTAACTTATCTCCAAATGTCTATATTTGTATGTATATGCATACATGAACCCTTTCACCCACAATGAAAGTACAAAAACTATAACGTAAACACATTGTTTCATTTTGATTGAAATTGAGATTAATTATTACCCAGCACTTGCTTTTTAAGAATCAAATTATCTCCAATGCTTAACTGATGATTCTTTAAACCTAACACCCAACTCTAATAATTCTACATAATAATACAATCAGTCATCTTAAATCAACAATATGTACACACTTAGTCTTGACAGATGCAAAGGACAAAGATATTAAACATTTGAAAAAGCTCAATGTCTGTAGCCTTGCAAAAGAAACCATTCAGTGTCAGATTTCAGATTTGCATTTCAAAACATCTAATTTTATATTATTCATAAATTTTTATTCTTTTTAAATGTAAGGATTGTCCAAATTCAACCCGATCTGTCATATTTCTGACACTATTCACATATCTGCTTTTTTATTCTACTTACAATTTGTTAAGGTTTGTAACTGTGATGGCAGTTCTTGTTATTGTTGCCTCCTAAATATTAATTGTGTTAACATTTCCGAATTTTGTAAGTCACTTTGGATAAAGTGCAAGGAATATTAACCTTATGAATCAGTAAATACTAAATTAAATACTGATCTTTATGACTTTAAATTAGATCTCTGCTATCCATAATGCATGGCACTAAACTATTACTTCTTATTTGGTTTAATCATATATTAATATTTTCCTCATTAAATCCAGCTGCAATCTAACTTGTTCTTTTGCTAACAGGAGCCACGGGGATGAGCAGTATATCAACTAGAGAGGCTGTAAGTAAAAGTACATTTCCCATAATATAAGCTATCTTCATAAAACCAAAATGGTGCATTTTAATTGGTTTTGTTTAAACACTTTTTTGGAACCAAAATTTTTTTGGTGCACTCAGTCAAATTTAAAAATTTTTAGCTGGTATGTAATTTTTCATACACTCTATCTGTCTCAGAACTGGAGGGTGGGAGGAAAGTACTCTGCTAAAAGGTCCGGAAGCAAAGGTAAGGGGTCAGCAGGCACTTTCATAAAATAAAAGACTTCTCTGATTGTGGGCAAACACTTTAATGGATAGTAAATTCCCAATAAAAAAAACAATCATTGCAGTTTTGAAATACATGGTTAATGAAAAATGTTTTTGTTTTTAAATGTTGACAGAGATTGTAGATCAATATAGGAGGTCAATCAAACTGGATCAGTACGCTCCCGGTCATAAAGAACACTCCATAACACAACTATATACTAAACCTGTCATCATTCAGAAAACTAAAAATGGTGGATTTCAGAATATTGATGTGGATGAGTTGTTTAAACCAGAGACACCTCTGAATAAGCTGGTCATTCTTCAAGGCAATACAGGCAGTGGCAAATCCTTCATTGCTCAGAAGATCATGTTAGACTGGGCAACTGAAACAGGATATCATAACTATGATCTTGTTTTCTGTATAAAATGTGAAGAGCTGATGTGTATATCTGAGGAGATGAACTTGTTTGAGCTCTTGAGCTGGAGTTGTAATTTTCCATCAATGAAGATCTCAAAGATGTTAATGAGTTCACCATGCAGTGTACTTTTTATCATTGATGGATTTGATGAGCTTAGACTCATGCGTCATGACATTAACATGTTAGATCCATTCAAGAAAGCCCAACCTGAGGTCATCATTTGTGCCCTGCTGAAGGGACAAAACCTGCCTAAGTCTACCCTGCCTAGATATACCCTGCTGATCACTACTAGATCTGAAGTCCCACTGGGAACATTGTCACAAAGATCACAGTGTTTCATGAATTTAACAGGTTTTTCTGACAAAACGATAAAGCGGTACTTCCAGAAGTTCTTTCAGGATGAGGAACTATTCAGGAAAGCATATGAGTCTATTAAGTCAAATGAAACTCTGTTCACTGCCTGTTCTAGTCCTGTTATCTGCTGGATCATCTGCACATCTATCAGAGAAAGATTCAAAGATGGTTCAGATGTAATAAGCGGCCTGGAATCAACCACATCCATATACGTTGACTTTTTGTTCACTTTTCTTGAGCATCAATGCCAGGGTGTAAATGAATCTGTCCCGACCCTGCTGAAGAGTCTGGGTCAGCTAGCTGAGAGAGGGATTCTGGAACAACAAGTTCTGTTTGATGAGAGAACCATAAATGAAACACTCCAATATCCTGTTTACAATCTATTTCTGGACGAATTCCTTCAGGAAAAAATAATCCAGCAGAAGAAAATGTTTAGATTCGTTCATCTCAGTTTTCAGGACTTCTTCACTGCTCTGTTTTATGTCTTACTGGATGAAGATGAGTCGCAGAAAAAAGTCAGAGATCTGCTTCAGACTGTAGAGAGAGGATGGGCTTTTCGCTCTTGGTCTGTTACAGAATTTTCTCTTGCAGATTCAGAAGTAAGAAGATCAAAGCAGCTACAGTTTGTGGTTTTGTTTCTCTGTGGTCTCTGTAAGAATGAATCTATCAACTCATTCTTTGAAAAACACAATGTGACTGTTCCTGTCAACATAGAAAGCCAGCTGAAGGAATGGATCCATCAGTGTTCATTGAGATATCAACATGAACACATGCTCTTCCTTCTTCATTGTCTCTATGAGCTTCATGACAAGAGCTTCATTGGGAAAGTTTTGGAAGGTTTGATTCTGATAGATCTTTCAAATACTAAACTGACCAGAACAGACTGCTGTGTGTTGAGGTTTTGTTTACAGTGCTGTCAACACATCAAAAACCTGAGACTCAATGTGACATCTGATGATCTGAAGATACTTCATCCTGAACTGAGTTGTGAAGAGCTGTGGTGAGTAAAGATCAGGAATAATTATGATACAGTTAATTACTGCCACACTTTAAGTCATGGCCTAGTGATAAGAGAGTTTGACTCCTAACCCTAGGGTTATTGGTTCAAGTCTCGGGCCGGTAATATCATGACTTAGGCGCCGCAGCATTAATGGCAACCCACTGCTCAGAGTGTGTGATCACTGCTGTGTGTGTTCACTGCTGTGTGTGCACTTTGGATGAGTTAAATGCAGAGCAGGAATTCTTAATATGGGTCACCATACTTGTTGTAAGCTGTATGTCACTTCTTCACTTTCACTATTTCATGGTGTGTTTACTTTCAAAGGTTGATGGTGATTGACATTTCAGCTCTAGATGAAATTGCAGATTTGATCTCAGATCTCGTGGAAGGAAAGATACTGAATCTTCTGATGTAATGAGTTTTGCATTTAATACTATTTTTGTTGTTGATGTTTTGGAATTGTAAGATGTAAGTCTCACTTAAAATCCTAGGGTGAAAGTCGATAAAAACAAAAATAGAAGCTGTCCAGAGATCACTGGAGCTGTGAGAGATGGGGACATCATGTAAGATTGTCTAAATCATGGCAACATTCATTTATTCTTGCAGCTTTACTCAATACTTGGATTTAAATAATTTATTTTTATTTCAGGTTATCAGTAAACTGCTCCAAAAACTCAGTAAAAGGACCTGTACTGTTAGAGTTAACTCTCACTTTTCTTCGTTCAGTGATTAACACAGTAAACTGGAGAAACGTTCTTCATACGTTCAAGAGATGGACACAAGAGTGAGTAGAAACTTGACTTTTGGTTATTCTGATTTATATATATATATATGGATGCAACATGTTTGACTATTTATCTTTGTTTGTGTTTTATTGCCACAGACCTAAAGCCTCCTATAAAGATGCTGTCATTCTGTTAGAAGTCCTACACTCTGTGTCTGGTTTGAAGAACGTTCACTTGCAAGTGGAAATCTTGAGTGACACATTGGTTCAAACAATCTTGTCCCTCATCGAGACCTGTTCAAGTCTGAGTGAACTTGGGTTGAATCATTTAAAATATTTTCATTAAATATTCTTAAATATTGAAGAATAATCAACAAGTAAAAAACTGTGAAAATGTTTTGTTTGTTTCAGGATCAAATCTATGGTGACGTTTCCACAGGAAGTAATTCAGAGCCTGCAGGAATCATTGCAACTCATTGATTGGACACTAAACATGTAACAGCTTTCTATTTTTTGTTTGGTTTTTACTTATTTTCTCAAAACACATGACACTACATTTGTTAAAAAATAATTTTGCTGTAAAATGTTATTTTCTTTAGCTGGAAGAAGTCAGTGTCGCTGAAGCATAACAGAGATCCTTCATCAGAGGAGCTAAAGAAAGAATACTGTAAGAAATAATTTTCAAAATAATAATATTTATTTATTTTTACTGCCACACAAATATACAAAAATATTTTTACTGACACAAAAAATATTTTTAAATTAGTTCTATTTATATTTTACTTGTTTTTATGTATATTATGTGTGTTTGTGACCTTGTGATTGTTTTGTTAAGTGTGTTTTATTTTAAAGGGGAACAAACTCTGGTGCCTATGTCTTCTTTAACATTACAAACTCCTTCACAAGCAGTGAGTCTCACTAAACAATATATTTACAAGAATAGAACATAGTAATACTTACTTTTATTATTTCTCTATTTCACAATATTAAAAATGTTCAAAGAAAGACATTTCTATAAACAAATGCAAACATTCAAACTTATTTACATATTATTATATTGAGATATTATACATTTGGTCATTATAATTCAGAAATATAAACAATTATTTAAAAAACATTGCTTAAGTGTTTTTTTCTACTTTCTCTGAAGACTTCGCAGTTTACACCTGAACATATTGGGAGAGATGAAGTCACAGGAGAAAATACATACAGGTATAAAACTTTTCAGATATTTTATTGTAATCTTTATTACTTTTTATTAGGAAAAGAATATTATCTCTCTTTCTGTCTTCTGCAGTACATAAAAGAGTATATTTTGCGGAACTTGGGTAATTGGCTCCCATTTACTTAGTTCTTTTATCCAAACAAAAGAATAAAATGTTTGATGACAACTTTCTTCAAAATATCTTCTTTTGAGTTCTGCAGAAGAAATTAAGTAATTCATGATTAAAATAACAGGAAGGTGAGTAAATGTTTACACATGTCTTCATATTTGAGACAACAAATTCTGAATCCTATTCCAAGTTATATTATAATTGGCATAATATAGAAACTCGTCACACAATTTTCTCTCCTCTAGGTTTGTTTCTGCATATGCTGGTCAGTTTCAGTGCAGTTTGACCAATCTTGTGTTTGTGATGGAGGATAAAGGAGAAGTGCTGTATAAAATCGTGCCCTGGGATCCATGTCGGTTAGATGGTTTGGGTGAGATGCAGCCTGCAGGACCTCTATATGACATTGACTGTTTTATGGGTTCAATTTCCCAACTTCACCTTCCACACTGTGAAATTCTCGAGGGTTTGTTTAATTTCTAATGGAAACTTCTAATGGAAAAATTATAAAGATTAATTGAATCTTCTGCTCAATTCCACTGTTCACTGTTGTGCATGTATTTGACCCAACCCAACTGTTTTTTACAGAGGAAAATAAGAAGAGTTTGGCTGTAGCACATTTCACTGGTGAGAATATAGAAATGTTGCAGCCGCTCACAGTGACCAGCACACATGTGATCATTGATATCACAGATTTCTCTCTGTTTGGCCTCATAAAAAATATCATACTTCCTGCATCTCCTGTTCGTTCCCAAGTGTTGCTTTTTGTCCGACCAATATCTCTCAGTCAGAAAGAGAAAATATTAGATGTCCATTTGCTTCCCAGGAATGTGCCAGTGTCAGAGGTACATTTTGAACAGTTTCTCAAATGCAAGTCACACATTATGTATCCAATGGATTGTGTGTGAATATTAAAATCAACATATCTGATAATCAAAGATTCTTCTTCTTCTATTTAGGTCAAAAGCAAGCACAAGGAGAATCGGCACATTCAGACCAGCTCAAAATCTCGTCTGACTCCAGGGAACGAATACAGTTTGTGTTTTCAACCAGAGGGACTTACAGTTCAACCAAAGGTAACATGAAGTTTAATAATACACAAGATTTTATCAGAAACACATCAAACATAATTTACTGTGTGACAAATGAAGAACTTAAGATCCATTCATCTTAATAAAGGTCTGTATTAATCTAGTATTTAATCAAATATATTGTATAACACTTAATACATATTGTGTTATTTGTCTTTGACTCTAAGTGTGTTTCTTTTCAGAGTGAAGTTTTTGAGTTTGATTTCGACCCAAACTTTCATGCCACTTTTGAAGTGATTCTGGATGTGAACATTGAGGAGGTAAAGTTGGGTCTGTTGGATATAAGTGCTGAAGGGACTCAGGTTTGGACAGAACGACGAATCCTTTTAACAGGTTAGATATTCATGCTAGTTATAGTTGGCATTGACACTTTTTGAGTTTCTAATGTTTATAAAGCTTGCTGACTAACACACTTGTTGAGATGTTCTGATATGTCTCCATAATTTGTTTTAATAGCATCCGGGTCCAGTCCAGACTCTATTATAAATGTCAAAGGTATTACTGTTTAAAAATATCAATGAGATATTTTTGTTTAAATGTCAACTGTAACAATAAGTCATTTGATCCTCTTTTGTATCGATCAGAATGTGAATTTGTGGACAAAAACAGGAATGAACTGATTCAGAGAGTCATGTCGGTCATGGAGATAGCTGACTGTCTGAGGTCCAAAAATATGATCACAGATGAAATGTGGAGTGAAGTTCACGCTGAGACTACACACAGAAAAAAGATGAGAATCTTGTTCATGGTTCTGATTTCAGGAGGATCTGCTGTCAAAGCAGAATTTTACAGACTCCTGAAGGAAAAAGAACCCCATCTTGTGGATAGTTTGGAGTCCACTTCTACTAGTGCTCAATAGTGCAGACAAAGGCATGTGTGCTGATAGTATGAATAGCTCTCGGATGTACTGGGTCCGCCATGTTGGTTGTTATGTGACCCGCATGCTCTTCTACCCATGACATTTTACCAGCAACCCGTACCTAGGTCTCACTGTAAACACCATTTATTTACTATAAATTCATTCACATAGTTACATTTAAAAACACGGAAACCTTTTATATTTCTATAATCAAGGAACATAATTGAGGTGTTTTGCGGATGACATATAAACACCACAGAGGATTTTCAAATATGTATTGATTAAAAAATCTGATTAAACTTTTTCATTCACATGACTGCTTATTCATTTCATTTAAGCCAACACTTTATAATAATAAGCACTTTAAGTGCAGTGCATGTTCATACTTAACTTACGTTTCTGATGGTTTGTTATAAATGTATATTTATTTGGCTCTGGCGTCTCTAAATCTAAATAAACTGTTCTCAAAATAAATTTTAATCAACAACATATAAGATTATTGAGTTAACATTAAGCACATTAAGTTTTTGTATTCAAACATAACTAAATAGCTCTAAACAGTTGCACTACATTTTTACATTACTGCATAATGCTCTGGTGGCATAGAATTCTGTATGAAACATTTTGCATTACATACAGAAACTGTCCTAAATAACAACTATGGGATAAGGTGCTTGAAATTTAATTCCTGATGTCACCAAGTGTTGACAGCAAACAATTAAATTTTAATATCATATGTTCCATACCAATTTATCTGCTTATACAGGATTGTTTCACATAAGAGTATGTACTTTTTGTTAAGGAAAAAACATATTTTATTGCATAGCAAAATAAGTATCAGCTCTTGCCAAGATGAAACTGTAAGCATTAACTTATCATTGACTCATCCTTGTGTTTAAGTATTTATTCTTTCATGTCTAATAATCTTTCATATCTTATTCTTTCATATCTCATATCTAGTAAATCCACCCTCTCATTACAGTGTCCATCATTCTGCCCTTTGAATTTAGGAAATAGATCCTCCCGGGATCTTTGACATTCTTTTATCAACATATTAAGATTTGGTCCAAACTAATATTTTTTTCAAACCTATTTTAGTACGAATACTTGGGGACGCAGGGATAGCATTTATATTCTTAAAGAGAAAAACTACCTTGCATTTTTTTGATGACTTGATAAATTGATATTAAATCTATAAACAAGACACAAACAGTCAACACAACAAACAAAGGAAACAAAAAACACATTCTCAGCGTGTGGGTCTAATAAATGACTTGTCAGTTGCTTTTAGTTTCTATCGTGTGGCTCGACACAAAGTACATTTAAGGAATTTTCAGGATAATCTGTGGTTGGGAACTTAACCTGACACTTCTTGGTTTGTAGAAAACAAAAGATCATTTTAATTTTATATGGTAAAGTTTTTTTATAATGAATGTCACTTTGTATGTACACCTGCGGAACCTATAGAAAACATTCTTGTGTCTGCTTGGATTTTTACAGAAGCATCTTTAATACATTTGCAGTCAATCCAAATAGACAGTGTTATCTTGAACTGTGTAGATCTCTGTATGCTTGATTTACATTTTTAAGTTTGCTTTTATTTTATTGATTGTGTCAAATGTCTTTTTTTATCCATTTTTTCAGAGCACATGTCACAGAAACCAAGAAAATATCCCGAAGGCTTTGCTGAAGAGTTTGAAAGTTTCCAGAAAATGTTTACAATAAAACGCATGTGTGAGCTTTCTGAAAACTGAAACTGAAAACCACTTAAATGTAAAAAAAATCATTACTTTGCCTTTATTTTGTCACAAGACACACCATGTTTTTTTGTTTTTTTGTCTAAAAAACCACACAAATTTACCAAAGCCGATTATCATATTAATCTTATTTCTGTCATGAAAACATCTCATAGAAAATCTTTTCTTTCCTCTAGGTTTGTTTTTCCACATGCTGGTCAGTTTCAGTGCAGTTTGACCAATCTTGTGTTTGTGATGAAGGATAAAGGAGAAGTGTTATATAAATTGTCCTGGGATCAGAGATGTTTAGATGGTTTGGGTGAGATGCAGCCTGCCGGTCCTTTGTACAACATTGACTGTTTTAAAGTTTAATCTCACAGCTTCACCTTCCACACTGTGAAATTCTCAATGGGATGTTAGTTTTCTAATTAACAATTTTGTTATTTAAAGATAATACAGGAAAAATAATAAAGACTATCTGAAGCTTTTGCTCAATTCCACAGTTCACTGTTGTGCATGTATTTAACCCAACCTGTCCTATTTATATTAAGAATCACAAAATATGGTTTATTTTCAAATTCTTACATGTTTTTTACAGAGGAAATAAGAAGAGTTTGGCTGTAGCACATTTCACTGGTGAGAATATAGAAATGTTGCAGCCGTTCACAGTGACCAGCACACATGTGATCATTGATATCACAGATTTCTCTCTGTTTGGCCTCATAAAAAATATCATACTTCCTGCATCTCCTGTTCGTTCCCAAGTGTTTCTTTTTGTCCGACCAATATCTCTCAGTCAGAAAGAGAAAATATTAGATGTCCATTTGCTTCCCAGGAACGTCCCAGTGTCAGAGGTACATCTTGAACAGTTTCTCAAATGCAAGTCACACATTATGTATCCAATGGATTGTGTGTGAATATTAAAATCAACATATCTGATAATCAAAGATTCTTCTTCTTCTATTTAGGTCAAAAGCAAGCACAAGGAGAATCGGCACATTCAGACCAGCTCAAAATCTCGTCTGACTCCAGGGAACGAATACAGTTTGTGTTTCCAACCAGAGGGACTTACAGTTCAACCAAAGGTAACATGAAGTTTAATAATACACAAGATTTTATCAGAAACACATCAAACATAATTTACTGTGTGACAAAGGAAGAACTTAAGATCCATTCATCTTAATAAAGGTCTGTATTAATCTAGTATTTAATCAAATATATTGTATAACACTTAATACATATTGTGTTATTTGTCTTTGACTCTAAGTGTGTTTCTTTTCAGAGTGAAGTTTTTGAGTTTGATTTCGACCCAAACTTTCATGCCACTTTTGAAGTGATTCTGGATGTGAACATTGAGGAGGTAAAGTTGGGTCTGTTGGATATAAGTGCTGAAGGGACTCAGGTTTGGACAGAACGACGAATCCTTTTAACAGGTTAGATATTCATGCTAGTTATAGTTGGCGTTGACACTGTTTGAGTTTCTAATGTTTATAAAGCTTGCTGACTAACACACTTGTTGAGATGTTCTGATATGTCTCCATAATTTGTTTTAATAGCATCCGGGTCCAGTCCAGACTCTATTATAAATGTCAAAGGTATTACTGCTTAGAAATATCGATGAGATATTTTTGTTTAAATGTCAACTGTAACAATAAGTCATTTGATCCTCTTTTGTATCGATCAGAATGTGAATTTGTGGACAAAAACAGGAATGAACTGATTCAGAGAGTCATGTCGGTCATGGAGATAGCTGACTGTCTGAGGTCCAAAAATATGATCACAGATGAAATGTGGAGTGAAGTTCACGCTGAGACTACACACAGAAAAAAGATGAGAATCTTGTTCATGGTTCTGATTTCAGGAGGATCTGCTGTCAAAGCAGAATTTTACAGACTCCTGAAGGAAAAAGAACCCCATCTTGTGGATAGTTTGGAGTCCACTTCTACTAGTGCTCAATAGTGCAGACAAAGGCATGTGTGCTGATAGTATGAATAGCTCTCGGATGTACTGGGTCCGCCATGTTGGTTGTAATGTGACCCGCATGCTCTTCTACCCATGACATTTTATCAGCAACCCGTATCTAGGCCTCACTGTAAACACCATTTATTTACTATAAATTCATTCACATAGTTACATTTAAAAACACGGAAACCTGCTTTAAGTTTTCTCCTATATTTATATAATCAAGGAACATAATTGAGGTGTTTTGCGGATGACATATAAACACCACAGAGGATTTTCAAATATGTATTGATTGAAAAATCTGATTAAACTTTTTCATTCACATGACTGCTTATTCATTTCATTTAAGCCAACACTTTATAATAATAAGCACTTTAAGTGCAGTGCATGTTCATACTTAACTTACGTTTCTGATGGTTTGTTATAAATGTATATTTATTTGTCTCTGGCGTCTCTAAATCTAAATAAACTGTTCTCAAAATAAATTTTAATCAACAACATATAAGATTATTGAGTTAACATTAAGCACATTAAGTTTTTGTATTCAAACATAACTAAATAGCTCTAAACAGTTGCACTACATTTTTACATTACTGCATAATGCTCTGGTGGCATAGAATTCTGTATGAAACATTTTGCATTACATACAGAAACTGTCCTAAATAAAAATTACGGGATAAGGTGCTTGAAATTTAATTCCTGATGTCACCAAGTGTTGACAACAAACAATTAAATTTTAATATCATATGTTCCATACCAATTTATCTGCTTATACAGGATTGTTTCACATAAGAGTATGTACTTTTTGTTAAGGAAAAAACGTATTTTATTGCATAGCAAAATAAGTATCAGCTGTTACCAAGATGAAACTGTAAGCATTAACTTATCATTGACTCATCCTTGTGTTTAAGTATTTATTCTTTCATGTCTAATAATCTTTCATATCTTATTCTTTCATATCTCATATCTAGTAAATCCACCCTCTCATTACAGTGTCCATCATTCTGCCCTTTGAATTTAGGAAATAGATCCTCCCGGGATCTTTGACATTCTTTTATCAACATATTAAGATTTGGTCCAAACTAATATTTTTTTCAAACCTATTTTAGTACGAATACTTGGGGACGCAGAGATAGCATTTATATTCTTAAAGAGAAAAACTACCTTGCATTTTTTTGATGACTTGATAAATTGATATTAAATCTATAAACAAGACACAAACAGTCAACACAACAAACAAAGGAAACAAAAAACACATTCTCAGCGTGTGGGTCTAATAAATGACTTGTCAGTTGCTTTTAGTTTCTGTCGTGTGGTTCGACACAAAGTACATTTAAGGAATTTTCAGGATAATCTGTGGTTGGGAACTTAACCTGACACTTCTTGGTTTGTAGAAAACAAAAGATCATTTTAATTTTGTATGGTAAAGTTTATTTATAATGAATGTCACTTTGTATGTACACCTGCGGAACCTATAGAAAACATTCTTGTGTCTGCTTGGATTTTTACAGAAGCATCTTTAATACATTTGCAGTCAATCCAAATAGACAGTGTTATCTTGATCTGTGTAGATCTCTGTATGCTTGATTTACATTTTTAAGTTTGCTTTTATTTTATTGATTGTGTCAAATGTCTTTTGTTATCCATTTTTTCAGAGCACATGTCACAGAAACCAAGAAAATATCCCGAAGGCTTTGCTGAAGAGTTTGAAAGTTTTCCAGAAAATGTTTACAATAAAATGCATGTGTGAGCTTTCTGAAAACTGAAACTGAAAACCACTTAAACGTAAAAAAAATCATTACTTTGCCTTTATTTTGTCACAAGACAAACCATGTTTTTTTGTTTTTTTGTCTAAAAAACCACACAAATTTACCAAAGCCGATTATCATATTAATCTGATCTCTGTCATGAAAACATCTCATAGAAAATCTTTTCTCTCCTCTAGGTTTGTTTCTCCACATGCTGGTCAGTTTCAGTGCAGTTTGACCAATCTTGTGTTTGTGATGAAGGATAAAGGAGAAGTGTTATATAAATTGTCCTGGGATCAGAGATGTTTAGATGGTTTGGGTCAGATGCAGCCTGCCGGTCCTTTGTACAACATTGACTGTTTTAAAGTTTAATCTCACAGCTTCACCTTCCACACTGTGAAATTCTCAATGGGATGTTAGTTTTCTAATTAATACTTTTGCTATTTAAAGATAGTACAGAAAAAATAATAAAGATTAACTGAAGCTTTTGCTCAATTCCACAGTTCACTGTTGTGCATGTATTTAACCCAACCTGTCCTATTTATATTAAGAATCACAAAATATGATTTATTTTCAAATTCTTACATGTTTTTTACAGAGGAAAATAAGAAGAGTTTGGCAGTAGCACATTTCACTGGTGAGAATATAGAAATGTTGCAGCCGTTCACAGTGACCAGCACACATGTGATCATTGATATCACAGATTTCTCTCTGTTTGGCCTCATAAAAAATATCAAACTTCCTGCATCTCCTGTTCGCTCCCAAGTGTTGCTTTTTGTCCGACCAATATCTCTCAGTCAGAAAGAGAAAATATTAGATGTCCATTTGCTTCCCAGGAATGTCCCAGTGTCAGAGGTACATCTTGAACAGTTTCTCAAATGCATGTCACACATTATGTATCCAATGGATTGTGTGTGAATATTAAAATCAACATATCTGATAATCAAAGATTCTTCTTCTTCTATTTAGGTCAAAAGCAAGCACAAGGAGAATCGGCACATTCAGACCAGCTCAAAATCTCGTCTGACTCCAGGGAACGAATACAGTTTGTGTTTCCAACCAGAGGGACTTACAGTTCAACCAAAGGTAACATGAAGTTTAATAATACACAAGATTTTATCAGAAACACATCAAACATAATTTACTGTGTGACAAAGGAAGAACTAAAGATCCATTAATCTTAATAAAGGTCTGTATTAATCTAGTATTTAATCAAATAAATTGTATAACACTTAATACATATTGTGTTATTTGTCTTTTACTCTAAGTGTGTTTCTTTTCATAGTGAAGTTTTTGAGTTTGATTTCGACCCAAACTTTCATGCAACATTTGAAGTGATTCTGGATGTGAACATTGAGGAGGTAAAGTTGGGTCTGTTGGATATAAGTGCTGAAGGGACTCAGGTTTGGACAGAACGACGAATCCTTTTAACAGGTTAGATATTCATGCTAGTTATAGTTGGCGTTGACACTGTTTGAGTTTCTAATGTTTATAAAGCTTGCTGACTAACACACTTGTTGAGATGTTCTGATATGTCTCCATAATTTGTTTTAATAGCATCCGGGTCCAGTCCAGACTCTATTATAAATGTCAAAGGTATTACTGTTTAGAAATATCAATGAGATATTTTTGTTTAAATGTCAACTGTAACAATAAGTCATTTGATCCTCTTTTGTATCGATCAGAATGTGAATTTGTGGACAAAAACAGGAATGAACTGATTCAGAGAGTCATGTCGGTCATGGAGATAGCTGACTGTCTGAGGTCCAAAAATATGATCACAGATGAAATGTGGAGTGAAGTTCACGCTGAGACTACACACAGAAAAAAGATGAGAATCTTGTACATGGTTCTGATTTCAGGAGGATCTGCTGTCAAAGCAGAATTTTACAGACTCCTGAAGGAAAAAGAACCCCATCTTGTGGATAGTTTGGAGTCCACTTCTACTAGTGCTCAATAGTGCAGACAAAGGCATGTGTGCTGATAGTATGAATAGCTCTCGGATGTACTGGGTCCGCCATGTTGGTTGTTATGTGACCCGCATGCTCTTCTACCCATGACATTTTACCAGCAACCCGTATCTAGGTCTCACTGTAAACACCATTTATTTACTATAAATTCATTCATATAGTTAAATTTTAAAAACACGGAAACCTGCTTTAAGTTTTTTGCTATATTTATATGATCAAGGAACATAATTGAGGTGTTTTGCGGATGACTTATAAACACCACAGAGGATTTTCAAATATGTATTGATTAAAAAATCTGATTAAACTTTTTCATTCACATGACTGCTTATTCATTTCATTTAAGCCAACACTTTATAATAATAAGCACTTTAAGTGCAGTGCATGTTCATACTTAAGTTACATTTCTGATGGTTTGTTATAAATTTTTATTTATTCGTCTCTGGCGTCTCTAAATCTAAATAAACTGTGTTAAAAATAAATTTTAATCAACAACATATAAGAATATTGAGTTAATATTAAGCACATTAAGTTTTTGTATTCAAACATAACTAAATAGCTCTAAACAGTTGCACTACATTTTTACATTACTGCATAATGCTCTGGTGGCATAGAATTCTGTATGAAACATTTTGCATTACATACAGAAACTGTCCTAAATAACAACTATGGGATAAGGTGCTTGAAATTGAATTCCTGATGTCACCAAGTGTTGACAACAAACAATTAAATTTTAATATCATATGTTCCATACCAATTTATCTGCTTATACAGGATTGTTTTGCATAAGAGTATGTACTTTTTGTTAAGGAAAAAACATATTTTATTGCATAGCAAAATAAGTATCAGCTCTTGCCAAGATGAAACTGTAAGCATTAACTTATCATTGACTCATCCTTGTGTTTAAGTATTTATTCTTTCATGTCTAATAATTTTTCATATCTTATTCTTTCATATCTCATATCTAGTAAATCCACCCTCTCATTACAGTGTCCATCATTCTGCCCTTTGAATTTAGGAAATAGATCCTCTGGGATCTTTGACATTCTTTTTTCAACATATTTAGATTTGGTCCAAACTATTATTTTTTTCAAACCTATTTTAGCACGAATACTTGGGGACGCAGAGATAGCATTTATATTCTGAAAGAGAAAAACTACCTTGCATTTTTTGATGAATTGATAAATTGATATTAAATCTATAAACAAAACACAAACAGTCAACACAACAAACAAAGGAAACAAAAAACACATTCTCAGCGTGTGGGTCTAATAAATGACTTGTCAGTTGCTTTTAGTTTCTGTCGTGTGGCTCGACACAAAGTACATTTAATTAATGTTCAGGATAATCTGTGGTTGGGAACTTAACCTGACACTTCTTGGTTTGTAGAAAACAAAAAATCTTTTTAATTTTGTATGGTAAAGTTTATTTTATAATGAATGTCACTTTGTATGTACACCTGCGGAACCTATAGAAAACATTCTTGTGTCTGCTTGGATTTTTACAGAAGCATCTTTAATACATTTGCAGTCAATCCAAATAGACAGTGTTATCTTGAACTGTGTAGATCTGCTTAATTTACACTTTTAAGTTTGCTTTTATTTTATTGATTGTGTCAAATGTCTTTTGTTATCCATTTTTTCAGAGCACATGTCACAGAAACCAAGAAAATATCCCGAAGGCTTTGCTGAAGAGTTTGAAAGTTTTCCAGAAAATGTTTACAATAAAATGCATGTGTGAGCTTTCTGAAAACTGAAACTGAAAACCACTTAAACGTAAAAAAAATCATTACTTTGCCTTTATTTTGTCACAAGACAAACCATGTTTTTTTGTTTTTTTGTCTAAAAAACCACACAAATTTACCAAAGCCGATTATCATATTAATCTGATCTCTGTCATGAAAACATCTCATAGTAAATCTTTTCTCTCTTCTAGGTTTATTTTCCACATGCTGGTCAGTTTCAGTGCAGTTTGACCAATCTTGTGTTTGTGATGAAGGATAAAGGAGATGTGCTGTATAAAATCATGTCATGGGATCAGAGATGTTTAGATGGTTTGGGTCAGATGCAGCCTGCCGGTCCTTTGTACAACATTGACTGTTTTAAAGGTTTAATCTCACAGCTTCACCTTCCACACTGTGAAATTCTCAATGGGATGTTAGTTTTCTAATGAATAATTTTGTTATTTAAAGATAATACAGAAAAAATAATAAAGATTAACTGAAGCTTTTGCTCAATTCCACAGTTCACTGTTGTCCATGTAGTTAACCCAACCTGTCCTATTTATATTAAGAATCACAAAATATGATTTATTTTCAAATTCTTACATGTCTTTTATAGAGGAAAATAAGAAGAGTTTGGCAGTAGCACATTTCACTGGTGAGAATATAGAAATGTTGCAGCCGTTCACAGTGACCAGCACACATGTGATCATTGATATCACAGATTTCTCTCTGTTTGGCCTCATAAAAAATATCATACTTCCTGCATCTCCTGTTCGTTCCCAAGTGTTGCTTTTTGTCCGACCAATATCTCTCAGTCAGAAAGAGAAAATATTAGATGTCCATTTGCTTCCCAGGAATGTCCCAGTGTCAGAGGTACATCTTGAACAGTTTCTCAAATGCAAGTCACTCATTATGTATCCAATGGATTGTGTGTGAATATTAAAATCAACATATCTGATAATCAAAGATTCTTCTTCTTCTATTTAGGTCAAAAGCAAGCACAAGGAGAATCGGCACATTCAGACCAGCTCAAAATCTCGTCTGACTCCAGGGAACGAATACAGTTTGTGTTTCCAACCAGAGGGACTTACAGTTCAACCAAAGGTAACATGAAGTTTAATAATACACAAGATTTTATCAGAAACACATCAAACATTATTTACTGTGTGACAAATGAAGAACTTAAGATCCATTAATCTTAATAAAGGTCTGTATTAATCTAGTATTTAATCAAATAAATTGTATAACACTTAATACATATTGTGTTATTTGTCTTTGACTCTAAGTGTGTTTCTTTTCAGAGTGAAGTTTTTGAGTTTGATTTCGACCCAAACTTTCATGCAACATTTGAAGTGATTCTGGATGTGAACATTGAGGAGGTAAAGTTGGGTCTGTTGGATATAAGTGCTGAAGGGACTCAGGTTTGGACAGAACGACGAATCCTTTTAACAGGTTAGATATTCATGCTAGTTATAGTTGGCATTGACACTGTTTGAGTTTCTAATGTTTATAAAGCTTGCTGACTAACACACTTGTTGAGATGTTCTGATATGTCTCCATAATTTGTTTTAATAGCATCCGGGTCCAGTCCAGACTCTATTATAAATGTCAAAGGTATTACTGTTTAGAAATATCAATGAGATATTTTTGTTTAAATGTCAACTGTAACAATAAGTCATTTGATCCTCTTTTGTATCGATCAGAATGTGAATTTGTGGACAAAAACAGGAATGAACTGATTCAGAGAGTCATGTCGGTCATGGAGATAGCTGACTGTCTGAGGTCCAAAAATATGATCACAGATGAAATGTGGAGTGAAGTTCACGCTGAGACTACACACAGAAAAAAGATGAGAATCTTGTACATGGTTCTGATTTCAGGAGGATCTTCTGTCAAAGCAGAATTTTACAGACTCCTGAAGGAAAAAGAACCCCATCTTGTGGATAGTTTGGAGTCCACTTCTACTAGTGCTCAATAGTGCAGACAAAGGCATGTGTGCTGATAGTATGAATAGCTCTCGGATGTACTGGGTCCGCCATGTTGGTTGTTATGTGACCCGCATGCTCTTCTACCCATGACATTTTACCAGCAACCCGTATCAAGGTCTCACTGTAAACACCATTTATTTACTATAAATTCATTCACATAGTTACATTTAAAAACACGGAAACCTTTTATATTTATATAATCAAGGAACATAATTGAGGTGTTTTGCGGATGACATATAAACACCACAGAGGATTTTCAAATATGTATTGATTAAAAAATCTGATTAAACTTTTTCATTCACATGACTGCTTATTCATTTCATTTAAGCCAACACTTTATAATAATAAGCACTTTAAGTGCAGTGCATGTTCATACTTAAGTTACGTTTCTGATGGTTTGTTATAATTTTTATTTATTTGTCTCTGGCGTCTCTAAATCTAAATAAACTGTGTTAAAAATAAATTTTAATCAACAACATATAAGAATAATGAGTTAACATTAAGCACATTAAGTTTTTGTATTCAAACATAACTAAATAGCTATAAACAGTTGCACTACATTTTTACATTACTGCAAAATGCTCTGGTGGCATAGAATTCTGTATGAAACATTTTGCATTACATACAGAAACTGTCCTAAATAACAACTATGGGATAAGGTGCTTGAAATTTAATTCCTGATGTCACCAAGTGTTGACAACAAACAATTAAATTTTAATATCATATGTTCCATACCAATTTATCTGCTTATACAGGATTGTGCACATAAGAGTATGTACTTTTTGTTAAGGAAAAAACGTATTTTATTGCATAGCAAAATAAGTATCAGCTCTTGCCAAGATGAAACTGTAAGCATTAACTTATCATTGACTCATCCTTGTGTTTAAGTATTTATTCTTTCATGTCTAATAATCTTTCATATCTTATTCTTTCATATCTCATATCTAGTAAATCCACCCTCTCATTACAGTGTCCATCATTCTGCCCTTTGAATTTAGGAAATAGATCCTCCCGGGATCTTTGACATTCTTTTATCAACATATTTAGATTTGGTCCAAACTATTATTTTTTCAAACCTATTTTAGTACGAATACTTGGGGACGCAGGGATAGCATTTATATTCTTAAAGAGAAAAACTACCTTGCATTTTTTTGATGACTTGATAAATTGATATTAAATCTATAAACACAACACAAACAGTCAACACAACAAAGAAAGGAAACAAAAAAGACATTCTCAGCGTGTGGGTCTAATAAATGACTTGTCAGTTGCTTTTAGTTTCTGTACTGGTCTAAAGTTGGCCTGACGTTGGATGTTCGATAGTTGCAAATCTAGGGACTGTCTCTAAAGTTACATGTGAAACTACTATACACTTCTCTAACGTCAATAGCATGCAAGGAGAATGACTAACAGTCATGAAAACCATTGTCAACTGTTCATCCAGATGTCAGCTAAAATGCACACCATTAATATTTTTTGATAATTATTCAAATAAACTGTAAATCATACGTAAAATATTGCTATTTTTCATTACCGAATGGACATAAATACATATTTAAAGCTCAATAGAATTTGAACAGAATCACTCACATTCATAAAACATTCTGTAAAGTGTTCATCTAGGTGTCTAATCTAGCTTTAAATTATGGCATATTTTAGATTGGAACCCAATCGGTACTGAAAAATAGCAATATTTGACATATGATTTACAGTGTATTGGAATAATTATGAACAATATAAAGGGTGTGCATTATAGCTGACACCTAGATGAACACCTTACAGTATGTTTTATGAATGTGAGTGATTCTGTTCAAATTCTATTGAGTTTATAGTAGTTTCACATGTAACTTTAGAGACAGTCCCTAGATTTGCAAATATCGAACATCCAACGTCAGGCCAACTTTAGACCAGTAGTTTCTGTCGTGGGACTCGGTACAAAGTACATTTAAGGAATGTTCAGGACAGTTTGAGATTGGGAACTTAACCTGACACTTCCTGGTTTGTAAAAGCAAAAGATCATTTTCATTTTGTATGGTAAAGTTTTTTTATAATGAATGTCACTTTGTATGTACACCTGCGGAACCTATAGAAAACATTTTTGCATCTGGATTTACAGTTTGGAATAAAGTTGATCTTTCAGGATGACGGATCCTAATGGTAAGTGTCAAGTCATGTATCTTCATATTATTAAAGGCATTTTTACAGAAATATCTTTAATACATTTGCAGTCAATCCAAATAGACAGTGTTATCTTTAGATGTGTAGATCTCTGTATAGTTGATTTACATTTTTAAGTTTGCTTTTATTTTATTGATTGTGTCAAATGTCTGTTGTTATCCATTTTTTCAGAGCACATGTCACAGAAACCATGGGAATATCCCGAAGGCTTTGCTGAAGAGTTTGAAGGTTTGCCATAAAATGTTTAAATCAAAGATGTTATTTTCTAGTGCTGGGCAGCGATTCATCAAAATATAGTTTTTTGTTTGTTTACGTATGTATAGAGGTATAGTTTCATTTTAATGTTTTATTTATAAACACATACACATGCATATCGAAAAACATCCGTCTAAATGCTTGTATATATCTCAAATTGAATATAAGACAAGTAACTTATCTCCAAATGTCTATATTTGTATGTATATGCATACATGAACCCTTTCACCCACAATGAAAGTACAAAAACTATAACGTAAACACATTATTTCATTTTGATTGAAATTGAGATTAATTATTACCCAGCACTTGCTTTTTTAGAATCAAATTATCTCCAATGCTTAACTGATGATTCTTTAAACCTAACACCCAACTCTAATAATTCTACGTAATGATAAAATCAGTCATCTTAAATCAACAATATGTACACACTTAGTCTTGACAGATGCAAAGGACAAAGATATTAAACATTTGAAAAAGCTCAATGTCTGTAGCCTTGCAAAAGAAACCATTCAGTGTCAGATTTCAGATTTGCATTTCAAAACATCTAATTTTATATTATTCATAAATTTTTATTCTTTTTAAATATAAGGATTGTCCAAATTCAATCCGATCTGTCATATTTCTGACACTATTCACATATCTGCTTTTTTATTCTACTTACAATTTGTTAAGGTTTGTAACTGTGATGGCAGTTCTTGTTATTGTTGCCTCCTAAACATTAATTGTGTTAACATTTCTGAATTTTGTAAGTCACTTTGGATAAAGTCCAAGGAATATTTCCCTTATGAATCAGTAAATACTAAATTAAACACTGATCTTTAGGACTTTAATTGAGATCTCTGCTATCAATAATGCATGGCACTAAACTATTACTTCTTATTTGGTTAAATCATATATTAATATTTTCCTCATTAAATCCAGCTGCAATCTAACTTGTTCTTTTGCTAACAGGAGCCACGGGGATGAGCAGTATATCAACTAGAGAGGCTGTAAGTAAAAGTACATTTCCCATAATATAAGCTATCTTCATAAAACCAAAATGGTGCATTTTAATTGGTTTTGTTTAAGCAATTTTTTGGAACAACAATTTTTTTGGTGCACTCAGTCAAATTTAAGAACTCCCAAATTTTAGCTGGTATTTTAAATATATATATAAAATATTATATAATTTTTCATACTCTCTATCTGTCTCAGAACTGGAGGGTGGGAAGAAAGTACTCTGTCCAATGGTGGGAAAGGAAAGGTAAGGGGTCAGCAGGCACTTTCATAAAATAAAGGACATCTCTGATTGTGGGCAAACACTTTAATGGATAGTAAATTCCCAATAAAAAAACAATCATTGCAGTTTTGGAATACATGGTTAATGAAAAATGTTTTTGTTTTTAAATGTTGACAGAGATTGTAGATCAATATAGGAGGTCAATCAAAATGGATCAGTACGCTCCCGGTCATAAAGAACACTCCATAACACAACTATATACTAAACCTGTCATCATTCAGAAAACTAAAAATGGTGGATTTCAGAATATTGATGTGGATGAGTTGTTTAAACCAGAGACACCTCTGAATAAGCTGGTCATTCTTCAAGGCAATACAGGCAGTGGCAAATCCTTCATTGCTCAGAAGATCATGTTAGACTGGGCAACTGAAACAGGATATCATAACTATGATCTTGTTTTCTGTATAAAATGTGAAGAGCTGATGTGTATATCTGAGGAGATGAACTTGTTTGAGCTCTTGAGCTGGAGTTGTAATTCACCATCAATGAAGATCTCAAAGATGTTAATGAGTTCACCATGCAGTGTACTTTTTATCATTGATGGATTTGATGAGCTTAGACTCATGCGTCATGACATTAACATGTTAGATCCATTCAAGAAAGCCCAACCTGAGGTCATCGTTTGTGCCCTGCTGAAGGGACAAAACCTGCCTAAGTCTACCCTGCCTAGATATACCCTGCTGATCACTACTAGATCTGAAGTCCCACTGGGAACATTGTCACAAAGATCACAGTGTTTCTTGAATATAACAGGTTTTTCTGAGAAAAAGATAAAGCAGTACTTCCAGAAGTTCTTTCAGGATGAAAAACTCTTCAGGAAAGCATATGAGTCTATTAAGTCAAATGAAACTCTGTTCACTGCCTGTTCTAGTCCTGTTATCTGCTGGATCATCTGCACATCTATCAGAGAAAGATTCAATGATGGTTCAGATGTAATAAGTGGCCTGGAATCAACCACATCTATATATGTCCACTTTTTGTCCACTTTTCTTGAGCATCAATGCCAGGGTATGAATGAATCTGTCCCGACCCTGCTGAAGAGTCTGGGTCAGCTAGCTGAGAGAGGGATTCTGGAACAACAAGTTCTGTTTGATGAGAGAACCATAAATGAAACACTCCAAAATCCTGTTTACAATCTATTTCTGGACAAATTCCTTCAGGAAAAAATAATCCAGCAGAAGAAAATGTTTAGATTCGTTCATCTCAGTTTTCAGGACTTCTTCACTGCTCTGTTTTATGTCTTACTGGATGAAGATGAGTCGCAGAAAAAAGTCAGAGATCTGCTTCAGACTGTAGAGAGAGGATGGGCTTTTCGCTCTTGGTCTGTTACAGAATTTTCTCTTGCAGATTCAGAAGTAAGAAGATCAAAGCAGCTACAGTCTGTGGTTTTGTTTCTCTGTGGTCTCTGTAAGAATGAATCTATCAACTCATTCTTTGAAAAACACAATGTGACTGTTCCTGTCAACATAGAAAGCCAGCTGAAGGAATGGATCCATCAGTGTTCATTGAGATATCAACATGAAAACATGCTCTTCCTTCTTCATTGTGTCTATGAGCTTCATGACAAGAGCTTCATTGGGAAAGTTTTGGAAGGTTTGATTCTGATAGATCTGTCAAATACTAAACTGACCAGAACAGACTGCTGTGTGTTGAGGTTTTGTTTACAGTGCTGTAAACGCATCAAAAACCTGAGACTCAATGTGACATCTGATGATCTGAAGATACTTCATCCTGAACTGAGTTGTGAAGAGCTGTGGTGAGTAAACTTACAGTACCAGTGAAGCGCTGGGTACAAAAATAATATTTATTGAGCTAAAATACATTCGCTTTAACATATAATTTTTAATTTATTTTTCAAATATGTGTTTTTATATATTTTATAAGTGCTTTTTATGACATGGTTCAAAGCAGATTTACAAAATGCTATATTTCATGTGATTTTTGAGTTCTAAATATTTGTGTTCCGTTCCCTTTAAAGGTTGATTGTGGATACCTTCTCAAATGAAGTTGGGGACTTCATCTTAGCTCTTGGGAAAGGAAATATTCAGAAACAACTGATGTACACTCAAATATATTTTTTTAATATTTGATGTTTCTTATAGCTACTAGACATGGGCAACAGCAATTACTGTTTATCTGATAATAAAATATATTGTATATTTCTGATCAAATTTAAATTCACGTTATGTTTAAAGTACTTTCACATTTTGCATTATCGAAAGTAACTAATAATTTCCTTTATTTTATAATTGTCAGTATAAAAGTGGATGCAAAGAAAAGCAAAAGCTACTCTGAGGTTATCGTGTCGGCCAAGGATCAAGATCTCACGTAATAAATTCTTAAACAAGATATCTTATTTACATTTATTGACATATATATATCTACATTTATATTTATTTAAAATACTTCACGCCTATTGTATAAAATGAAATATACTTTTCTTGACTTTTAGTCTGTCTGTCAGCTGCTCCCAGAGTAACAGAAAATCATCACTGTTGCTGTTACAAATAACTCTTACCTGTTCACGCTCAGAGACTCAGATTCTGCAGAAACTCCAGAATTTGCCAAGGTCTGTAAACATTCAAGAATTAAATTTCACAAAATACCCATATAAACTAAATCCATTTAGGTTTTACATCTGCATTGCTTTTTATAGCTTCGGAGGTTTGGAGAAAGAGGAAAGGACAACTCTTTTGGAAGTCCTACAATCTGTGTCTGGTTTGAAGAAGGTCCATCTGCAGATTGAAAGCTGGACTGAAGAATGGGTTTCCACAATCCTCTCCATCACCCAGACCTGTCCCTATATGCAGGAACTGAGGTAAGGAAAAATCTTTTTTTTAAGTTTGATATATTTGTAAATATTGACTTTGGTTGTTCACTGAATTTATACATATACGTGTATTTTAAGGATTATAAATGTCAAATGTTTTTTACCCACTAATTTCCTGAGGTCGATCTTATAAAAACAGAAACTGTTCATAGAGGAAATTAATATGGCAGAAAATTTTATTATTTGGTCATGATCTAATGTATAGTCATTGCGTTCATTTCAATCAATGTATAAATAACAGAATGAGAGAAGTCCACAACACTGTTCAAAGTAAACATTCAAACATGAAAATGAATAATGAATTTTATAACCAGAGTGGTTAAAAATCTTTTCCCCTATTTATAATGAAACCCCACAATATGCTTTTATATACTACAAGCGTAATAGTTCAATGTTTTTTTTCTTTTTCAGAATAAATGCATTTATTACTTTGACACTAGAAGAGTCCCTGATGACATCACTGAAATTGACAGGCTGGACCCTGACTGTGTAAGTGTGCATAAAATATGTCCATACCAGCTTTTCCTTCAATTTTATAGAAATTGTTAAATATCGAAATGTGTGCTTTTGAAATAAATATTTCTTTTAACTAAAAACAAATGTGTTGTCCTTTAGCTGCAGGATGTCAGTGTTGATTCAACGTAGTAAGAAGAGTTTCACACTGACGGGCCTGAGGGCAGGAAAGACACCAAAGGGTGAGAGCAAAGTACTCAGTTATTTCTATAGCATATTTAGGTGAACTATATGTATTTAAAACTTTTGGTTTAAATTATTTTTGTCCGACAGAGAGTTCAGATTCTGTGTTGTGTGTGCCATCACAAGCTGTCCTATCTTCTACATCTCAATCAGTGAGTAGAGTTCATCCAACCCATAAAAATGATGATGCCCATGTTTAGTTCTGTTTTCATAACTTGGAACTATTGTTTGAGTATTCATTTTAGTATTAAAGGAACGTTAATCAAAAAAAAATTCTGTCCTCATTTACCCACATTTTCAATTCTTTATCAATTTCTTTTCTGAGCACAGAGAAGAATATTTGGACGAATACTTGTTGTTTTTGTTTACCATTGATTACCGTAGTAAGGTAATAAATCAATTAAACACAAAACTAGATATTTTGAAGAATGTAGCACATAAAAAATATTGGTGTACGTTTAACTACCGTTATAATTTTTCCTTCACAGCAAAATTGCCAGTGTTAAAAATGGGAAATGAACACTAACAGAGTACTGGCATCCACACTTCAAGACATTTAAATAAGTATAGTATAGTTGCGTACTACTGTATGTTAGTCAATGGCAACAAAAAAGTGCTGTCCATATATCCTTCTCTGTGTTCAACCAAACAAAGAAATTTAAAGATATTTAGAACAATGTCAGTGAGTAATTCATGACAGAAAGTAAGATTTTTTGAGTAAACTATCTCTTTAAAGGGGAATCATCACACAGAGTTTCAGCCGATTTTATGTTAATCTTGAGTACAGTCAGTGTAGAATAACATTGTTCATATCTCTGAAATGTTTACTTGGTTTACTTACCATTACAGAAGACAGATACAACTTTACTATTAATTCCGGACAAAGCCAAGCTTTTTTTTTACAGGTTAAAAACTAAATTACAATATCATGAGGAGAGGCATGGTGATGCCTAGCACACCCTATATAGAGCAGTCTCTCTTCCACCCCATCGCCACACTTTGTGGGCAGTCGTGGCCTGGTGGTTCGGGTCTTGGACTCGTGATCAGAAGGTTGCTAGTTCGAGACTCGGAACCAGCAGGAATACCACGACTGAGGTGAGTCCCTTGAGCAAGGCACCGTCCCCCCCACTGCTCCCGGGCGCCGCAGCATGGCTGCCCACTGCTCTGGATGTGTGTTCACAGTGTGTGTGTTCACTTACTGGATGGGTTAAATTCAGAGCACAAATTCCAAGTATGGAACACCATACTTGGCAATATGTCATGTCACGTCACTTCACTTCACTACAGTGTGTGCCATGACCTTCCCTCTGATGTCTTTCCCGTTTTAAAAATGGGGGAGTACAAATATGGCATTATTCTTATCTGATAACTTTTCTATACAAACTCGTAAACATTGCTTAAAACAATTTATAAAATATATTGCTTTAATTATAGTCACATAAACATACTGACTTAAAAAAAAGTGAATAGAAATGTGCATTTTGTTTAACATTTTTGTGTTTTTATTGCAGTTTTTAGAAAAAGTGGAAGTCTTTACGCCTGATTATATTGAGAGAGATAATGAAAACAAAGAAACAAACAAACACAGGTGAAAATTTCAAATAAGTTCATTTGACTGGAGTTTTAAATGCAAAAGATTTTAAGTATAAAGGGTTTAGTCGCACAATAAAATGCATGTTTGAGCGGTCTGAAAACTGAAACTGAAAACCGTCTTCACTTAAAATAAATAAATGCCATACTTTTTTGTCACAAGACACACCATGTTTTTTTTTTTTTAAATTTACTATAAATTTACCACAGCTGAATATCATATAAATCTGACTTCTGTTAGAAAAAAACATCTCATTATAGTAAATCTTTTCTCTCCTCTAGGTTTGTTTCTCCACATGCTGGTCAGTTTCAGTGCAGTTTGACCAATCTTGTGTTTGTGATGAAGGATGAAGGAGAAGTGCTGTATAAAATCGTGTCCTGGGATCAGAGATGTTTAGATGGTTTGGGTCAGATGCAGCCTGCGGGTCCTTTGTACAACATTGACTGTTTTAAAGGTTCAATCTCACAGCTTCAACTTCCACACTGTGAAATTCTCAGCGGTAATTTATTTCATTCATTACACATTAAATAAATATGCTTTTCATGCAGACAGGTGTTTTAAAGCTATAGAACATTGATTTAGGTTTATGGTACAACAAAATGTTTTATTTTAGTTTATTAAAACCACTTTAACACATATGTTCATCACTTTCATCAGTTTTATTTTACAAGAACTTTTTCCTCCTTCTTTCTTGAAATGTGTTTATAGAAACTAAAAACACTTTGGCAGTTGCACGTTTCACTGATGGAAATGTAGAAATATTGCAGCCGCTTAAGGTCACAGAAACTCATGTGATTATTGACATCACAAAGCTCTCCATGTTTGGACTCTTAAACACACTTTTCTTCAATTATTCCATCCGTGCACAAATGCTGCTTTTTCTTCGTCCGAAAACTGTTGCAAGGAAGCAGAAAATATTGAATGTTCACTTGCTTCCAGGGAATGTGCCCCTATCAGAGGTAAGTCTTTAAGAATTATACATAAACAAATAGTAGCTGTAATATCAACTGTTTTAAAGCTTCAATTAATAGCCAACTTAAAGGGGAAATTTACATGACTTGTAGTGACTGGTTCAACCCCGCATGGTTGATCCTCATTTTAACTAAACAAAAATATTGGATTATTAAACCAGTCTTAGATCATTTATAAATAGTTTATATGTGACCCAATAATTGGTTTAACAAAACAGAATTTTGGGTTGAAGCAATCCAGCATACTTTAACTTCTTTGACAACCTAGTGGTTGACTTCGTCCCCTTAGACCCCTTTAACTTGTAACTGTTTGGAATTTTTACCATTTAACTTTCAGCTAGTTTAAATAATGATGAAATGCATTACATTTGTCTCCTTTTAGAACCATTTGAAAAGCCTTGTGTTGGCATTTGGCAAATATGCTGTTAAAACCTGTTTAAAAACATAGACTGTTTTGCAGTCAAGTATGAATTAGTTATTAAAGAGATTTTTGAATGATGAGTTATTAAATGCATTCTCTGTGAAACTGTGTGAAAAATATTAGAACTTTGGCCTAGATAGTTTCACTGAATGCTTTAAGAGTTGGAAAATGTGACTTGTTGACTGATGCATGTTAGCAAATGAAAATAATTGTTGTTGCTCTTTCTTTAAGGTTCGAAGCAAACATCAGGAAAAGTCATACATTGAGACAACATCAACCTGTCATCTGATTTCTGGAAGAAAGTACGGACTGTGTTGTCACCACGAGGAAGTAGAGTGTGAAGTGCAGCCTCAGGTAATGTGATGTATCAATAATTTAAAATAATTTGGTTATGCTATAAACATATACTGCAGCCTTTTTAAATTATATTATTCACAACATAACACATTATGTAATAAATGATTGCCTTTTCAGAACATTGTACTATTTATTTGTTAATGTTGTTTTAAAATTTGGTGACATTTTAAAGTGTTTTTTTTTCAGGAGGATGTTTTTGAGCATAATTTTGGCCCAAATTTTCACCCTACATTTCAAGTGTTTCTTGATGTTAATATTGAGGAAGTCCAACTGTGTCTTCTAGAGACAACTGATAAAATGAAAGAAGTGTGGAAGAAACGACGAGTTCTTCTCTCAGGTATCTGATGAAGTTTTTTTAATAAAGCAATTTTTGCCGGTTAAAGAAAATTTTTCATTTTAAAGTCTGTAAGTTTTTCCTTATTTTCTTCAGCAATCTTATTAGAGGTTGTCTTTGTCTGATGCTTGCCAATAATTTGAACCTTTTTGAAACCGATAAACTTATTTTCGATGACGACAGGATATGTCTTCCTCTGATACTGACTTTATATCTTACTGTTAAATAACTTGTTGTCAGCTTAAACATCTATTCAGAAATGATTCCTTATCTATTTGTTTTTCTGGATGTGTATTAAATATTTAGAGATTTCTGTATTGATCACACATTTTTATTAAAAACACCAGGTCAAGAAGTAGAACCTGCTGTTGACAGAAGATTTACAGGTATGATTTCAAAGATTAACAGTCACATTACACTGAGATGTTTATTATTGTTTTTCATGTCATATGAACTGGAAAAAAAGGAATTTTGAGAAACACATATTGGTGTAGATATGTAGTGAAAGAGTTTATTTGTTGTTTTCGGTGTTGCCAATGAAGTGACAGTAACATTTGAAAACCTGAATTATTGTTATATATATATATATATAGAATATCTTTCTGTTAAAGATAAATTAAAGTTATATAAAAAATTTCAATAAAAATATTTAGGCTGAGAACATTAAATGAATATGTAAACACATAAATATCATGTTTGTTTCACAAACATAAATTGGGCAGCTTGAAATTTTTTTTATAGTTAATCAGGTGCACATAAAATAAAGTAATATGTTGATTCATCAGATTTTTTTAAGTGTATAACAAAATATTTTCTTTAAAGTAGGATGTGAATTTGTGGACAAACACAGAAGTACACTGATTCAGAATGTCGTAACTGTGATGGAGATAGCTGATTCTCTGAGTAATAGTACAATGATTAGCAAGGAAATGTACACGGAAGTGCAGAGAGCTAAGACAAATCAGGAGAAGATGAGATTGTTGTTTTCTGTTCTTGATTCGTCAAAAACTAAAAAAGAAGAATTTTACAGACTGCTAAAAGAAAAGGAACCCCATTTAATAAATGATTTGAATCTGATCTGACATACTGCTGTAGATGCTGAAGAAAGCATCAACAAGAAAGTTATCAATTTTGTGTTAATAATGTTAATATACTGTATATCATATCAACTGATGACGTGGGTCTGAAAAAAACTACTAACACCCGATGTTTCATTTATTGGAGAATTGGTTTATGTGCTCAGTTGGCGCAGACAGAATCGTACATCACCCGTAGACATGTACAGTGTCTGGTAATGCTATGTTAAGTTAATTTAGCAACACTTATGTTTAACCTGCTGGTTTATAAAAAAAATTGGATTTTGTATTCAAGTCAATCTCAGGCAAACCTCATTTCCAGTTATCTTTTGCTTTACAGGAATATTTTCAGAATTCATATAATACATTTGGTGTTGGACAAGTTTGTAATTTTTACCTTCATTATTTTTCGGGTTTTATAAGAAATTCCTTTCATTTTTATCTTTAGGTTACTTGTTTTATTTTTGTCATTTACATGTTTTGGGCAGCAATATAATCGATTCTTTGGTTTGTTACAGATATCTGCTTGATTCCTTTATCAAAAAAGTTTAATACAGAGCAAATGTCTTTTCACATTTTTTATATTGAGAGACCATCGGATCTCAGATTGTATAATCTATATGTTTGTGTGTATCTCCTAAAGATGATAACATTCTGACAAGAGTATACAGACTTACATTTTGTGTTGTATTTCATTTCTTATTATTTTTCTTTATTCTTTACTGTTATTGATTTAGTAGTTAGTTGTATAATCTACCTCAGTATTTAGTTCTATATTCTTTTTCTAATTTTTATTTAATCAAGACATTGATGTGAAGCTGTAATTTTCCACTCCCAGATCTGGGTTAATAATACCTAATGAATAAGTTTTTTAGACAGATGAAGTTGGACAGAGCATTAAAACTCAAATGAGATTATTCAATAAACTATCTATTATTTTATTCAACATTACTTTGTCTGCTGTTTTCCTCCATCTCTGTATCTACACGTTGGTTGATTTAACTATTTCCTAATGGAGAAGTTTAGCAAAACTGTACTCTAATTTTGGATTTATAAGAACACAAACCATATCCTAAGTTGGATCTATCAATATATTTAGGGTTAAGGTTCATTGTTGTTATCATTTATATTTAAAACTAAAATTCATTGTAAGGCTCTAGAATTTTAAATTTTTACTAGTAAAAAAAGGTTAATTCTGTAATTGAAAAAAAAAGACATTTACATTTAGATTAAGTCATTTAGCTGACGCTTTTATCCAAAGTGACTTACAAATGAGGTTTACAAAAGAAGCATTGAGAACAAGAGGTTACAAAGCAAACGGAAGTGAAATAATGACCAGTCTTAGTAAGAAAAATGTGTACCAAGTCCCATGTATTATTTTTTTTTTTTATAGAAAGAGTGAGGATGTCAAAAGAGGTTTATTTGTTTAGTTGTAACTGCCAAATCATTTTTACCATCGTGGAACTGATCCAGAGAAGGTGGATCATTTAACTTACCTTCCTGCTGTTCTATTCATTTTGTTGTGTCTTGTGTCAATATTAATTGTTCTGTGAAAGATATTTGGAAGAAGGCTTAAAAACAAACGGTTTTTGGTAACCATTGACTTCCAAAGTTACAATTAAAGACAGCAAAACATACATAAGTGCAGTAACACCAGTCTAAGATATCTCAGAATCTCAGTGCACGAAAGCTTTACAGATTTGTAAGAGGAGTTTTTAGTCGATTCTTTAGAAGGCTGAAGAATCTGCTTAACATGTTGGAACAGGCAGATCATTCCACCACTTTGGAACCGATCCAGGGTCCAAGAGAGGTATTTCTTCCCTTTCTTGGGGCTTCTTTCAGCTTTGTTGTGTTAGACACCAAATAAGATATTTTGAAGAATGTACTGATGTGTTGTTTTACCACTAAAAATGTTTTACCAAGACTAATTATGACAGAATTTGCAGTTTGGCTTAGTGTCATGATATGAGTTTTTTTGGACAAAAACCTTTGGACATAGATTAATTCTTTCAAAAAAAAAAAAAAAATACATGTTACAGATGTACTACTATTTTACAGGATTATAGAAAAGTACGTAAACGTTTACAACAAAATCGCTTAACTAGAAATTATGAAAGATTGTATTTTCCTTAAAACAGTTAACAATGACACAAAACAACAAAATAAATAGAAATGTATGTTGAAGAACATCTGGAAAAATATAAAAAAAATTTTTTTGTAAATGCCTTATTTGTAAATGTCCCAGTATCGGCTTAATCTATTCTCTTCAGGGAATATTCTCTTCATTTTCTCCTCGACTATTGTAAGTCGCTTTGGATAAAAGCATCTGCTAAATGCCTAAATGTAAATGTAAATGTAAATAGCTTCTTTTGGTAAGTTGTCCTCTTGTTTGTTTCTCAACAAATCGTTGTGTGATGAGAAGAACGAACATTCTATTAAATCCTTCTGCTCCTGTGACCTGGAATTTCAAATGCTTCTGTGTCGACCATTCTGACTACTGAGGGATTCACAACGGTCATAATGACAGCTGTTTACATTCCCCCTCGAGCCAACACCGACCAGGCACTCAAGGGAAAAAAGAACTGTAAAGGAATATAAGCGAACAATAAACCGCGCACCCAGATGTAGCTTTTATTTTTACGGGAGACTTTAACAAAGCCAACTTCTGAACTATAGCAAAAAAATATTTTTACACATCACAACACTCATGATAATAGAACAGGGGACGGGACGCCCACCTTTCGGCAAATTGAATTGCTCTTCCATTCTGCGGTTACCTGTTTATAGACAGGAACTGAAACAGGAAGCACCCACTCCAAAAACAAACTGCATCTACCCTTGTCTCTCGGACATTCGCTTTAGAATTCGGGAGCGCTGAAGTTACAATCTCAGAAAAGACAATAGCAGATGGCTGTTCTGCTCTGTCTGCCTGTGGTTCCCTTGTTCTTCAAAAATCTACCTGTTGCCCATTCCAAAGAGAAACAAAATAACTTGCTTAAATTATTGGAGGCCCATTGCTCTGAAAAGTGTTTTGAGAGACTCATCATAGACTACATCGGCTCTGGGCTGCCTTACCCTTTACAATTTAAATATCGTAGCAACCATTCTACAGATGACGTTTTGCTTTCACCCTACACACTGCTCTCTCCCACCTGGAAAATAAGAACACATATGTGAGACTGCTGTTTGTGGACAAAAGCTCAGCACCATAGTGCCTGCCACACTTGTTGCAAAGCTCCAGACTCCCGGACTAAACAGATCTCTGTGCAGCTCGGTACTTGACTTCCTGACAGACAGAAATCAGGTGGTCAGAATGGGCAACAACTACTCAGGGCTGTGGACTTAGCCCACTCCTGTACTCCCTGTACACACATGACTTTACAACCACACACAGCTCCAACGTCATTGTCAATTTCACTGATGACACAACTCTGATTGGCCTCCCTCCAGGAGGTCTACACCAGGGCCGTGTGTAAGGAAAGCCCAGAGGATCATCAGTGACCCCAGCCACCCGTTCCACAAACTGCTCTCTCTTCTGCTCTCAGGAAGACGTCTCGGCAGCATCAGATCCCGCACAAGCCGACTGAGGGATAGCTTTCAGACTGATGAACAGTCAGAACTAATGCATCCCACCGAATCCTCCCACAATATGGTATGCACTTTGCATAATGCTACATCACTTTTGTTGTTCCCATGCAAGGGTTGACTGAAGCATGCACAGTAGCTTTGGATTTTTTTAAGAGGAATAGGGTACACCCTTTTGTGAGGAAACCTGTTCGGTAACTGTGGTTTGGTGGAAGAACCTGTAATTTGAATTGCAGGGAGAGAGGCTCTTTCACTTTGTTGGTCGAAGTTCACTGGCTGGTGGTTATCATCAAGCCGCACCTCAACAACAGGAATCCTCTCCTATCTGATTGAGGTAATGTGCACTACGGTACATGTAACAATACAGCCACATGTCCTGTAAAGTGCAACCCTCAGACTTTTCAGACACTGAAATCTTCCCTTTACTTGCCCAAGGGTCATATCAAAGCATGCCCTTGTCCTGGCTAGAGCTGCATTAAAGCAGTTTGTTGCCCAGGGTTGTGGAACAGTGTCATGAAGTACTGCCACCGATGAGAATCCCAACGTAAGCCCCTTTGTAATGGAGAAATGCAGTTTTGTCAGGCCCAAAACAAGTATGTGATCTTATAAAAAATAAGTCTCTCTCTTCATAAAATAATAAGCATAACCCCGACTCTCTGATTACTGAGTCATTCACTGATCCAGGCCATTGAGCTTCCACATCTGAGAGATTTCATTATATTAAAACACTCCTTTTCATTATATTAGTACATCTTCTTAAATATAAGCTTTACCCACTTGCACTTTCATGCTGTCACTATATTTGGGTGTATGTCAATTCACTTTCACTTTCACTATGGTCCCAATCAAATATCTTAAATATAAGGATTAAAAGTAAATTACTCTTTTTAGAAAATAACCTTTATGTTTCAATGTAGTTCCATTGATAATGTTTATTTATTGAAGAATAGTGTCACACAAACTCACAAACTAAACAAACTCTGCATGAGTGACATAAACACTTTGCAAAACAAAAATACCCTTCATCACATATATGAGCAGTCATCTTTGACTTGTAATATAATAGTAAAAAAAAATTGTACTAATTAAATTGTTGCTTTAGAATTTTTTTAATTTATTTTTTATTTAAAGTGACAGATTGTTAGTTACAAGTGTGTAAATATGTCATTCACATGAACAAAATGAAAGCAACAATTTTGTCATGACACATTTATCTTTGAGCTTTTTTCTGTTTCATTGTACAACCACATGTTGTCATTCAAAACCTCTCAAAACTGACATCACAACATCCTAGCACTTTGACTACATATTTCTATGGCAAAACTCACTTGTGCACTTCTAAAGAAATATCAAAATGTTAAGATCATGATGCTAAGATAAAAATTATGTTTAGCTAGTTTAATTAAAAAACTCCACTGAAGAATAAACTAAACTTTAAAAGTCTTTTCACCGACAAATTTTCTATATTCTGGTCTTTTTCATTAAAACCGTACAAGTTTTGTTGACTACTTTCTCCATTGCTATTAGTGGAGGGAAACATTAGAGTAACATAATTGCAATGGGCCAATAGATCATAAAATGAAGACACAAATCCTTCTTTCTGTATAGGACTGACATCTAGTGAACATGATTATACCTGGCACTCTTGTTTGCACATGACATTTGTCATATTTAACGGAAACAGGAAGTTACTTAACCACTGATGTGCATTCAAACACAGTTCGTTAAAATTTCCTAGTACAGCTTAATGGCAGAAGCCAGGATTTCATCATGGGACATTGATGAGGTGGTCTGTCCAATCTGTCTGGATCAACTGAAGGATCCAGCTGCTCTTCCCTGTGGACACAGTTACTGTATGAGCTGTATTACACACTACTGTGATCAAGATGATCAGAAGAGAGTCTACAGCTGTCCTCAGTGCAGACAGGCCTTCACTCCAAGACCTGTTCTAGGTAAAAACACCATGCTGACTCTAGTGAAGGGGATACTGAAGAAGAATGAATTGTGTCTGAAGTCTTCCTGTCAAATTCAACTTGCAGAACATGCGACTGAAGAACAGGTAAAGTTCAAGAATATTTTCATTGTGCTGCAACAAATGCCCTATGCTCTCTGTCTTACATTGAAGTTTTAAGTAGTTTTATCATTCTGTGAAATGTGGTAAATTCTTAACATTTTAAATTCCTTTATATAATCTTAAAAACAAAATAACTCCTGTAACCTTTTTGTTAAAGGAAAAAAGGGTAAAAAATCTTAATGGAGAATTAACACATGCAGTTTTTGCATCTGTTAATATTGAGTACCTGTTGTATCTGAATCTGGTTGTTTATATATCCGAAATATTCTTTCCTCACATTTACCGAAGACAGATACAGCTTTACGAAAGCTGAGCTTTTACTTTCACTTTTTTACTTTTTTTATTCATTTGGCTGACGCTTTTATCCAAAGTGATTTACAGTTATTATGCAGTTGCCAATTATCACTGCAGGAGTGAGGTTTCTTACTTAAGGACACTTAAGTCATTGTCTGCTGGCACCTGGATTCAAACCAGCAACCTTCTGCTTACAAGTTTATCTCTTTAACACCCAGACCACGTCTGACCACTCCTGCGGGCGGACCTCTGAATTGTGCATGGGCTGGATTTCACAGTGAATGGCCAATAAATAACTCGTGATTTCATGATGTCTGCAAGTTGAATGTTTAAAAAAACTTTCTGAAGTGTTTGGCTGTATAGGGATAGTGCATTCAGCACAGACAACTACAACACGCATCTAACTCGGTTTTTAACAAGTGGATCTCGTTAAAAATGATAACTCAATATGTTTAAGAGTCTAAAGGGCTCATAATGCATAAAACAGGGGTAAACTTCTCCGTAAATGACACAATCATTAAAATTTTTTTAACAATGACTGCATCATCACTGCATTTAGTGACTAAACACACTGTTGAAAAACACAGAAATGAGCACAAATGTACAGCTGCAATTCAGTTTTTTGATGATTATGTAAATGTTTTACCCAAAAAATTGTAATCCTGATTATTTTTTGCATGAATTGTGCAGCCCAAGTGTTGACTATATTCAGTGCTGGTCTGTAGTGGCACAAATTCTTGTTGTGCGTCAATGGGTCAGGTCATTCCAGATACAAACCTGACTCTGTAACTTCTCTACTCCAATGTAGGTTTGAGAAGAGAACATTGGCAGGCAAACTGAAGGTAAATAATAATGGCACAGAGATGTGTGCTAATCAAAGGGAGATAAAGCAAAGTTCCTGGAATAAAAAAAAAAAATGCACATTACCAAATTGATTTTCTTGTACATGGTTATCCTCTGATTTGTACCAGTCATGAAAATATCCAAGACGTAAATGAAACTAGCCTTGTTAAAAGGAATCAAAGGGATGATTGAAATAATAAAAATATGTATTCAATAAATAACCCATGGACCAATATACAGTGCTTCAAATACACAATTGCAGTAATGAGGGAATTCATACAGAATCATCCTATGTGTCCGTTTAAGAAAATAGACTAAAATAAATTGAACATTTATATCCAAAACAAAACAAATTTAACGGCATTTGGAAATTCCCTTTATTATAATTAAAAAAAAATATGCTACAACAATATAACAATGACAACACAATTTATATTAAACAAAGAGATAAAACTTTTAAAAAGCTCTCTTCCGTCTTGACCTCATTGAGCGCCTTAACAAATCTTGCTTACATTTTCTCTAAATGACCTTTTTTACCCCTGTAAAAATGCAAAACGAATGTTTGTAAGTTATGTTATAAATGGATAGCCAATGTGTTTTTCCATGCATGATTTAATAAAAACGGTTCACCAGATGTTCTGTTTCTTTGTTGCTTGCTGAAATTGTTTGCTGTGCCAGTGTGCCACAGCACCACCTCCCAATATTTTTTACCAGCTGCCAGAAGAGCACTATAGTAATAACCATATATAAGTGTATTAGGTTTTCATCAGACCAAATTTAGTGTATGATTAAATCAAAAACTCAAACTAATAAAAATGTTCAAAAACGAATCACAGACTGAAATAATTCTTAGAAGAAATAGAGTTTTGATGTTTTTTTGTATTTCAGTGTTCAGAAGATGCAGATGTCTTCACACCTGAATATATTGAGGGAAACGGTGACGGCAAAACAAAAAAATCATACAGGTACAAATTTCATAAGATGTTATTCTGTTTGTTCTCTGGTTTCATTAATCTCTCTTAATATCACCTTTAATCTGTACTGGATTTGTGAGTATGATGGGATTGTTACCCTGTTCATTTACCAGCGTTGAAATATTAGGGATTTTTTCCTCTCTTCTAGGTTTGTTTCTCCACATAATGGTCGGTTTCAGTGCAGTTTGACCAATCTTGTGTTTGTGATGGAGGGAAAAGTAGATATGCTGTATTACATCTTGTCTTGGGATCCACAATTCTTGAATGGCTTGGGTCAGATGCAGCCTGCTGGGCCCTTGTATAGCATTGACTGTTTGGAAGGTTCAATCACCCAACTTCACCTTCCACACTGTGAAGTTCTCACTGGTATGTTTGTTGTACATATATAACTGCTTGTCTGTAAGACATATTCATCTTATACTGAATGCATGTAATACGCCTTAGAGCACAAAGCATTACCCAATTTTAAATGTATTTTTTCAGAGGAAATTAAATCCAGTTTGGCTGTAGCACATTTCACTTGCGGTAATGTAGAAATGTTGCAGCCGCTTGAAGTAACAGAAACTCATGTAATTATTGGCATCAAGGAGCTCTCCCTATTTGCTCTCATAAGAAATATCATATTTCCTGATGATCCTGTTCGTTCCCAAGTGTTGCTTTTTCTCCGACCGATCAATCATAAACAGAGAGAGAAAATACTAGATGTCCATTTGCTCCCAGTGACCATACCTGTGTCAGAGGTACTAAAACTCAGTCATTTTTGTTGAAGATTAAAAATAAACAGTGTTTTCTTTTTAACAAATAATGGCAATTTTAAAATGCAGATGAATAATAATAATTCATATTATTGTTATGTAAACATGAGAATGAATCTTTTTTGAGTATTCAAATGCTGGTTAAAATCAAGGTATTGGTATAACGTATTTATAACTTTTTGTTTCAAAGCTTTATAGATATAGTGTGTTTTTGATAGGGTTTTTGAAAAGTGTATCACTTTGGAGCTAAAAATCACAACCTCTCCATCATTTCAGGTCCAGAGCCAACACAAAGAAAATACATACATTAAAACCACTTCCATCTGTCACCTCGTTCCTGGAAGAGAATATGCCCTATGTTGTCAACCAGGTGGATTTGAAGTGCAGCCCCAGGTATCAGAATATTGGTTTAAACAATTCCTGATAATAAAACAGATCAAACAATACACTGGACTTCTTTCAGCTAAAGGAGGAATGTTTAAGTCAGATATTTTATCGTAGTTATATAACTACAGAATTAATTGACTTCAATTAAGACATATATATATAATAAATCAAATAATAAATATGATTTATAATAATAAATCACATTTTGCCGTAATAATTGTTTTAATTGTTTAATAATTGTTAATTAATAAATGGTTTTAAGCGTGTGTTGATTTGTTTCAGTGCCACACGTTTGACTTTACTTTTGGTCCAAACTATCATCCCACATTTGAAGTGTTTATGGATGTCGAGACTGAAGAGTTGAAAATGGGAGTTGTGGAAGTATTTAAAGAAAAAGAGGTGTGGACGACACGTCGAATCCTTCTTACAGGTAACATAGCATAATCAAGTGCTGATATTAAATTGTTCTTAAATATATCCCTGAAGATTCACTTAAGTTACATTTTTTGTTAAAAGCACCAACTCCTAACGCAGGTGTTGTTGATCTCAGAATTGTTACAGGTATTACTTCAAAACCACTTTTTTTATATCTTTTCCACACATATGGGTTTGTTTGAATTCATTTTTGTTTTGTATGAATCTAAGAATTCGTAGACAATCACAGAGAAGACTTAATAGAGAGAGTGATTTCAGTGATGCCAATAGCTGACGGTCTGAGAGAAAAACACATGATCCCTTCTGAAGTGTACAGTGAAATTGGTGACACAAGACCACGACAGAGAAAGATGAGGCTCTTGTTTAACGCTCTTGATTCTGGAGGACCCGCTGTAAAAGGAGAATTCTACAGACTACTGAAGGATAAAGAATCTTTCCTTGTGCAGGACCTGGAGTCTGAATATTGACACATTGTGGTCTCTTTACATTTGTCAGTTTAAAGGCAAATTTTTCCAAAATAAACCTCCTTACATTCAAGTAAAGACTCTAAATAAGTATATAAAGTATATAAACATAAATATAATACATGTGGTGGAGGGCACAATCCAATCATTGCATTCATCTAATAAAAAAGTTCTTAATTCTATTTAAAGTCTTTTTACAAATTCTTGAGACCCGAGGTGTTGATGTTAATGCCTTGTGAAATAATGAGCTGACAAAGCAAATCAATTGAATGACTTTTAAAACTGGACTCCAGAGACAAACTCCAAAAGAGTATGGACATAATATTTTCATATTTGTCACATTCATTGGTGCGTTCCCAGAGTTTTTGTGATGGGGGTAACAGTCTAAATATGTAAATAATTTCCTATTTTTTCATTACAATAAAGATGATTATGGGTATAATGCGTAATAACATCTGTATCTTTTTTTTGTCTCTCTTGGTTCTCTCGAAATATAGTTGTCCATGCCTAATATATTTATATTATTAACAGGCAGAACAATCCACATCACAATATCATCCTATTAGAAAACACATGGCAAAATAATATATTATGAAAGATGTTTTTATTTGATAATACTGTGGAAAAATAACCACGTACAAAAACATAAAAAACCTGTGTAGAATTTACTATGGAACACATAAATCATATATTTCTCTTTTGTATTGTACATTATGAAAAGATGAATGAAACTATAAAAACAGTATGACAAAATAAAATTCCTCGTAGTATGTTGTACAGTTCTTTTTGACACAAGCATGAGAGAATGAAATTGGTGTCACAATAATACACATGCTGTCATTCACACTCTTAACACTCCATGTTTTCATTTTAATACTCCATCTCTGATATGTGCATTTGATCATTTGAGAATTCTTAGCTATGGGAAACGTTGGATATGTATAGATTTTAGGCACGTTCCATGAACAAGGTTCACAATAGGTCCAGTAACTTAGGAAAATTCTTCTAGTAATGTAACATTTTTTGGGAACTGCTGAACATTTTTGCGAAAAAAAACTGCTCAGTTAGTTTCAACCTGTTTGTCTGCCAAAAAAGGACAAAGTCTAAAAAATTAAAAATATTCTAATTTTTTGAATTTGAAATAGGTTGTTAAAAGATTTAAATAAAACATGAATGGGACACCATATTCATGGAACATTTCAAAATAAAGGTGCTACGCAATGAAATAAAAAATCTTTTAGCTGAAAGAACCTTTCATATCCCCCCAAAATATGTATGTGCACAAAACATTTACATGACAAGATAAAACTAAAATTAAATCAAACTAAAACCTTTTACTTAATTTTTTAACAGGCCTATGCATTCGCTTTTGAACCACCTTTACTTTTAAGAGTGAATGTGAACATTTTTAACAAAGCTTTTCCTATTAACTTTTTACTGTAAAAGTTCTGTACAGTTCTCTTTGTCATAAATGGGAAGTTTATAATCATTGCATAATTTGAACAAATCTCTTTTTATTTATTTAAATTTTTCAGTTCAGTTCTATTAAAATCCAGCAAGATGTCAGATCTAAACTCAACAGCAGAGAAACATGAACTGCAAAATTGTTGAGAAGTCTATTAAGGGTCAAACAGGGAAAAGCCCTTCAATTTGCATAAAAAAGAATTTATCATTTGACAATGACATCAAATTGCTTTCGTTTTAGTATTCAAACGCAATTCTCAAATTTGATTTATTTTCATTTGCAGAATGTGACAAATGTACAAATCATAAATGTAAAAAATATTTTTAAAACCTTTATCTTGCTTCTACATTGCTTACCAAAAACCACTCAGTCTCTCATCTTTTTTTCACCACCTTAGAAAAATACTATAAAAGCGCTTTCAAATGCAATTCGGATTAAATACAAATATGGAAAAGCACGCTACTCTACTTTGAAAGTGTGAAGGACAAATATGTGGACTCGTCAGAAATGATGAACTGAACACATGGAGGTTGGACATTCGAAATCATCCTGCACATTACATGAGCAAAAACACTCACACGCACATATATAAACACTTAAAGTGTCAAATACTTGTGAGGTTTTCTTGGAAGGAGGCAGAGCATGTGTTCACGAGAGAGTCTTGACACTCTGTGAATAGCATCTATTTCATTAAAAAAACATCCTAAAATGTTACAAACTCCAGCTTTCAGAGTTAAAAGCACTGGTGGTATTTTTTCCAGATACTCAGATCTCCATCCTAGTCCAAACTGGCAGCAGAAAGCTAATCCTTGGGCAGTGCAGGCATTACGCTTCGGAAACTTTGTGTTGGGCGGCCCATCTGCACCGAGTTCCTTGTTGTGAGGTGAAAGTACGCTACAGTAAATTACTTCACAAGCGATTGTCAACTGTAGCCGTCTCCTTCAAATGATTGACTCGCAATGTTCATTGCTTATTTTGTACATTTGCAGTTAATAATACAATCAACGTGAGCCCGTCCCAAATCACACGATGTACAACAACTTCATATTCTTTAGGTTGACTGATGGCACAAAAGTTACACTCTGATCCAGTGCATAACAATCCGGCTTTCACTGGGCTATGACTTCCAAAAGTTGATGGCTTTTGGTGCCCTCCAGCCTTATTGGTCATTCTTCAATCAGATCTCATATGGAGAAATCCTTCCAATGGCCCGTTTGTTATGGTGTGGAGGTCAGACATGAAGATAAAGAAAGGACCGGTATTCTAAGAGTGAAATTTGGTTGTCAGGTAGATGATGCTCTTGAGTTATGGCGCGCTCTCTTTCCCTCTTCAATTTCTTTTTCTGATCGACTTCATAATTTGGCACTTTTTTTTACAAAGTTGGCATCTTGATATTAGTGTAAAGGTAGAAAATACAGTACATATGCATATATTTATGCATATACTGTAGTCGTGCTGAAGAGAGTTTGGCACCATAACTTTCATGGATTGGTGTGTAAAGTCTAGCGTGCCGTTTGCAGTGTGTTTGTCTCACACATGAGTCTGCATTCGTTGCGTGTGTCTCTGCGAGTACTCCGTGGGAGGGGTAGAATATGGGAACTGGGCAGAGCTGGGGTATTTTCCCACATTGGTTTCTTGCGCTGCTTGACTTGTCCCTGCCCCTTGTCCCGTAGGGTACATTTCATAAGCCGGTCCTCCTTCCAAAGGAGGGGCGAACCCTAACCTATATTGAGGTGTTGTTGAATAAGCATAGCTGTCGAAAGCTAGTGGATTAGTGGATTCCAGCAGCCCACGATCTCCCGGATAGTCGGTGGTCTTGGTGATGGGGTTGGGAGGAGCTTGACTTTGGGACATCCTGGCAATGGTGTTAAAATACGTGTTGTGTGCCATTCGGGAAGTCGGCCGTGGTTCGTAACGGCCTGGGGGCGCTGGGTGAATGTTGGGAACCGGACCACCGGCTGATGCTGCAACTGACGCAGGATTTGGAGGACGGAACTCTTGGTAGAGCAAGGAGCGGGAAGAAGCGCGGACGTCCTCGTGCGTTGTAGCTCGAACGTTGTAGTAGCCGTTTGTGGGATCCTGAAATGACAAGCAATCACAATTCGTGAATGTGTACTTTGTTTAGTATTTATGTGTGGGTTTTAAAGCTTACAAACACTATGATGGTTTCTTACCTTAGGCTCATATTCATCAACCTTGGTCTCCATTGTGTCGTTGTGAAGGTCTTGCTTCAGGTCCATGTCGTCTTTGAATGGCTGTGTGGATGGAGAAAGGGAGACAGAGGGAAGAAACTAAACCATCAAAAGACAAAACACACACAGGGAGAGAGGGAGGAAAAGAAAGAGGGAGGGGGGAGGAAAACAGGATATCAGCTTTATCAGAACTGGAGAAGAATAGATGTGTGTGGACAAGAGAGTTTCCATTATTTTAAGACCACTACCTACTTTTAAAAGGTCTATTAAGTTTTTGAGCTCTCATAACTTGAAACTGTTTGAAAGTTGACAATTATTTGGGCTTTTAAGTGGGCTTTAGGGATCCTGCTCTATTTACAAAATGCTTTTATGCAACCCAGTTCACAAGAACTGCTTTCAAGAACACCCGACTCATGAGTAGAAGTTGTTCTTGGGTTTGCATTAAAGGCACAAACTTGTGGAAACATCCTGGCTCTCTTTTCTAAAGCTGTCAGTAAACTCTAGGCTATTTTATATCAGACTACTCTGAAAATTCTGCTGTATCTACAGATACTCACAGAATACAATGCCTTTACCATTCGCGTTGCGGTGGAGGCGCTGGCGGTCTCTTCCTCAAGACTGGGGCTCTCCTTGTTGACAGTTTCCACCTTAATGTCCGGCTTCAATGTGACTCCACGACGACCTTGAAGGGGAACAAATGTTGGACATAAAGCGTTGGAACAATGCATCAATCAACCCTAAAAAACTAAACCTCCTTTATACAAAAAATCTGAATAATAGTGGCAGAAATATGCTTGGTGTTCTTAATGCAACACATTTGAGCATTTAAAAAAAAAACTTTGTTCAGTGCACACATATTGAATCAAGAAACTTCCACTTGATTTATTCAATTTTGTTGTCAAAGAATTCTACTTATACACCAACACAGTGTACTTACTGCGTTTGCGTTGTCGATAGAGATAGAAAACGAGAGAAAACAGGAGAAGCAGCAAAAGAATTGAAGATCCAACAGATCCACCTGCTATCACACCTACCGGCACTATATCTGAAATGAGAGACATATGGGAGGTGATGTAATTGAGACATTTGAGATTTAATATCTATGTGAGAGTAAGGGGAGGGGGGGGTGAGAGAAGCTATATTTGAGAGTGAGAGATGACATCATACAGATGCTGAAAGTGAGATACAGCACTACATCTGAGAGAAAAGTACAAACCTTTATAATTTGAATCAAAATCAAAATCAAAATCATATATATATATATATATATATATATATATATATATATATATATATATATATATATACTTCGGCCTTAACTATACTTTAGAAAACTATTAAAATGAATTGATACGAGATAAATACATTTTTAATGGTTTTCCCTATATGAATTATATATGACATCGGGAACTATGAATTATATAAATCAGATAAATACAAATCTAAATTTTTTACTCCCAGATGTCAATATCACTGTCTCATTAAGGCCATCAAAAGTGTTAATAGTTTAAATCACTCATCGTGAATTTTAGATTTTGAAAATCTAAAAATGCAAAAAAAAATGCAAACAGTTATCTGGTTATAACCCATATATATCATTACCCATGTGGACTCTTCTCACAGGGATCATAAGCTAGACTGTGTGTGCTCTGACCTGTCTCTTCCAGGGTTATGATCATTGTTCCCGGCCCAAAAGCATTCCATGCAGTGCAGTTATAAGTGGTTTGGAAGTCAGATTCCATGACATTGTTGATGGTGAGAGTTGAGAGAACAGCGCCTCCTTGTGACACCGGTCTGCTCTGCTCGACTGTGTATCTCTCTAACAGTGTCCCTCTCTCTTTCTCCCACACATTCTCCTTCCAGGCCCAAACCTGCAGCACAAGCATTCATGAGAAAAAAACACGTATATTAAAATGTTAGAAAAACAGAAATTATTCCAGGCAAAATACCAGAATAAGGGGGTCTATGAGAGCTATCGGATGTTTTGGCACTTTTATATAACTATTACTCCTTTTGTGTTGTAAGGTTTAAAACAAAGTAAATAAAATCATATTTAGACTATGTATTGTGGTCAGGGTACTATAAAGCACGGTAATCCATAATGGCCCAACCAATAAGAATCAAGGACCAGAAGTAACCGTTTAACAATCAAAATTGTCAAACAGTCAAAGACAAATAAATAAATAAAGAGAACTCTCTCAAGAATTCACTAAAACTCTAAAAGGATTTTGTTCAGACCTCTTTGGAGGTGGATAGCTCATACAAAATGAACAACGCTCCATCAAATATTTACTGATCTAATGTCCCTCTCAAGCTAACAACAGAGACTGAGGGCGAGGGGAGGAACAGGAGGGATGAGAGGGTGATGAACATGCATATGGGCCACTTTTCATCCTTTTTTGTGTGTGTGTCATTATTTTATAAGCACTGTCTTTACATTAAGGCCAAAGCTGAGAGAGAGAGAGAGAGAGAGAGAGAGAGAGAGAGAGAGAGAGAGAGAGAGAGAGAGAGAGAGAGAGAGAGAGAGAGAGAGAGAGAGAGAGAGAGAGAGAGAGAGAGAGAGAGAGAGAGAGAGAGAGAGAGAGAGAGAGAGAGAGAGAGAGAGAGAGAGAGAGAGAGAGAGAGAGAGAGAGAGCAGATTCTTTAAGTGCTTTTTAAAGAATTTTAAAGGTGTCTCATCTACTCTGTGCTCTTATTGGCTGCTCTGTCTTTGATATTAAGTAAAATCAATTTTTTTTTAATTTTTAGTACACAAAAGGCTATTTTTGTGATGAAAATACATGTGTGTTCATTAAATTGCATTCAAAATTATTATGCAAGCTACAAATAATTCCAATTTCAGTACAATAAACACATTTTTGTTTTTTTCTCACATCCTTTTAGATAACTGGTATCAATCTCGGACAGGTCTAAAGAGGTTGTTCCACATTATTAAGCAAATATAATATAATGCAATATAATGAAGTTTTATAGAGGAAAAGTATACAATGCAATTGGTTGCAAAAGGCATCAAAACAAATAAGTTTATAAAAGTAAATAAAGATGTGTGATTTTGGAAAGACAAAGGCATAACAAGGAAAGTTTCTATCTGAAAATGATTATTGTATTATGATCTCAGCTGCAAAACAAAACTGCCGAGTAGGAATCTTCTGGAGCCTCAAGATCCTCAGTTTTAGCTACTGCTAACCAAACCTCGCAAAGAGATATTTGTAATAATTTATACATATCGCCTACCACTAAGCTGATAAAAACTAAACATGAAACAGTAAAAAAGGGATATGGAAGGACTAATGAAGGAGAAAGTTAAAGGGGCGGACGGTGTCAAGAGGACAGAAAGGGAGAGAGCGAGAGAGAGAGGATGAGGGTTGAGTAAAGTGCTGAGATTGTTAAAAGCTCATTCACTCATCTTTCATGTATTGTCGTCTGCTGGTCATTATCATAACTGAAAGGTACAGGACATTAACCCTCCCTTCATCTCTCATTTAACATCATCCTGACCTCTATTTTTCACACTTTCTTGGCACAGAGCTCTTTTTCTCTCCCTCAAATTGTTCAGGTACAGGGTAAAGATAATAAAGAAAGGACAAATAAAAAGTTAAGTCAAAGGCAACAATTTGGTGCAAATTATTATTTGGGTGATCACCGTAATTGTGTTATCAAACTGAATTGTGGCAAATTAAATACAAATTAAAGAAAGCGAAAAAACAGCAACATTACAAGTGTACAGACTATATAACAATGAGATTTCTCACAATTTTATCCGGCTGAGGGGTGCTGGCAATGTAACACTTGATTTCTCCCTTCTCTCCTCTTACGGCATACTGGACCGGCTCGCTTGAGATGATCGGGGGACCTAGACAACCAATCGAAACATAATGTTATCATTATTTACATTTACCAAACTCATGTATGTTACAATGTAAATGAAATTCACTTGTCTTAGTCAAGGTCACAAAAATAAGTAGATATATTAGCTTAATCAAATCTTTAAAAACATTAAATAAATGTTATTAAGTGGGAAATATTATTCTAAAAGATCACAAATATATTTACAAATATATATCATACATATTTTTTGATGAAAAAAATAATTATGTGTTAAAAAATATATTTGTAACATACAACTTTGTAACGTAAAAATATTTGAGTTTTTTCTCACATACAAAATAAACAACAACTGAAACAGTATATTTATCAATTTAAAGCTCATTTTTGGAGTGTAATTGTTTATCATAAAAACATATAAAAAATGTATTGAGTGTACTAACCATTGACGGTAAGCGTGACCTCAGTCTCACCGACGCCGATTCTGGGGACAATTGCTTTACACACATACTGCCCCGCATCTGCCTGGCCTACAGACTTTAGTAATAGCTGATTACTATTACTGAGGACCTAAACAAAGAGAGAAAAAAAATTAATTTGTCTTACAACATAGCTATTTCTGAGCAGCAGACATTGCTCAAAAATTGCATACTGGCTACCTCTTGGGGCAAGTGTTACAGTAATGTTACTATAAGATATTAAACAAATAAAAGAGGCAGATAAGAAGCATCCAAAACGGGTTTTGGGTTTGTTTGCACTCACCATACTGGAGCCCTTCTTGGTCCATGTTAGGGTGAGTGGAGGATTTCCTGACCACTTACAATTAAGTGTGACATCAGAGTCAACGTCTACTGTTACAGGCCTCGGTTCCACAACCAGAATCGGACCAACTATTAGAAAGAGAGAGAGAGACATGGAAGAAAACGTTACCCACAAAATATTCAAACCATGAACAACCATAACTAACTGTGACCATCCAGCTTCAACATCCAGCATTACTCCAAGTTTTCTTAAAAGAGATATACTTCAACACCAAAATTAAAATTCTTGTATGTAGTATTGTTTCAAACCTGTAACAATTTTCTTTGTTGAGTTAAACACAAAGAAAGATATTTGGATGAATGCTTGTTACAAAACAGTTCGTGGACACCAATGACTACCGTAGAGGAGAAAATAATAATGTAAACTAATAACAGAACTTTTTGTTGCCCTACATTCTTTCAAATATCTCATTTTGAGGTTAGAGTTAATTTTAATACTTAAATAACAAATAGGGTACATGAACTGTTTTATTTTAGCTTACACATTCTTTAAAATATCTGTTTCTGTGTTCATCAGAACTTAAATATAAATAAATGATATCAATTTGATTTTCGGGGAACTTTCAGATCCTGCTAATTATTTGCTATATCCAACGTGATTTCCTTCTGTTTCTTACTTTCTTTATATAAAAAATATACCAAATCTGAATGAATTTTAAACAATACACACTATATATAAAAGATGGTGATACCCATCATGTCTAAAATTTAAAATGAAAGGTAAAATAACTGAAAGTTGATCAGTATACAAGTCCATTTGTGCCTTAGGGGGTTATATCGCCGTTCTCTCTTTCCTTTTGCATGCATGCATCTGAGTGTTTTTTTATTATTTTGTGTACTGAACAGCATACACTTAAATAAAAAATCATTAAAAAAATGAGATACGATAAACCACAAGAAGTGTCTTATCTATATAAGACGTCATGTCTATCTATATATTGTTGAAACCTCCACTGTTGTCAAAAATTTGGTCCTCTAAAAGTTAAATTCCAACTACACAATGTTTTACAAACTTTTTTTTTCAAGGACACTTCGATCATTGTCTAGTGGCACAGGGATTCAAACCCACAACCTTCTGTTTACAAGTCTAATTCTCTAACCACCAGACCACGACATTTAATATTTGAATTCAATATTGCCTCCAAGCTCAGAAAAGCACCACAGCGTGTACATTCTAGGGTCCTGCTTATGGCCCGTCCGCAGGAGCTCTGCTCATTCTGGACACTGTATAACTGTATTGCCATATAGCTGTATCTCACTTTTGTCAATGTGAGGTAACCAAATATTTTCGGAGATATGAAAAACACGGTTCTACACGATAGGTACTTAAGATTAACATAAGAGTGACAGAAACCTGTGAAACTCCTCCTTTAAATATCTGTTTTTTAAAAGATGCATGAACTCATTTTAGGCACTCCCTCATTATTTTTACAAATACAGTAAAAATTATTTATAGATTTGAGCCAGACAAACTATTCTTATAAAAAAATATGAAACAACATTCACACTTTTGGTCACTTTTATTTAATATTTTATTTACTCTTTTCGGAGTAAATATAAAAAAATGATATATATGTTTTTTATGTTTTTCTTTTTATTACAGATATATTCTTAAAGTGTTTTACCTTATGACTAATATTGTCATGAAAAAAAGATAGCTTTTGTGTAAATTTACTTTTATAATTGGAAAATGTTATACCCACAAATGTGAATTCACAAAATGTGAACCCCACCTAAAGTCTTCAAAAAACAATTTCAAAGAAATATTTTTCAAATAATTAATTTGTCTATTAAAATGTTTTATTGCTAATTCAAAATGGTAAGGAAAGCTAATTGTATGTTTCATGATAATTATCATCTATAGTCAAATGAAATAAAAACTCTTGTGAAACATACACTTTCAGCTGTTTTATGAATGGTCCAATGTGTTAAGTTATGAACTGCCTTTTAAAAAGTACATCTCCCATCTGTATATAGGGTGTTTTCCCAAAAATATGAATATACTCACAGTGGACGTCCACCAGTATGCTGACATTAGTGCTGCCCACTGCATTAAAGACCAGACAGGACACTGGCTCTGTGAAGAACGAGTGATCTGCTGTGGTCTCAAACACGCTTTCTCTCGCTCCGTCCAAAATCACACCACCCTTTGCCCACCTACAACAAGCACAATACAAATTAAACACAAGCAAAGCAGAGCGCACTTCGTAAAATAGCATTAAACACACTAACCTGTATCCCATAATGGGAGGGTTGGCCGTGGCCTGACAAGTAAATTTAACCCTCTCTCCTTCTAGAACAGAGCGAGGCTCTATGGACAGAATCACTGTGGGAGGATCTTAAGAGCAAGAGAGTAACAACCGTCAGGGTTCTTTGCATGGATGAAAGAAATGAAAAGACATATTGAATACAAAGGCTTACGGTGGATGTTGAGGGTGATGGTGGCCTTCTTCCCCAGAGGAGTAGCCAGGTTTGACGCCACACAGGTGAAGTTTCGTCCAGTGTCTGTATCCACCGGGTGAATCTCCAGAAAACTCCTCGTGGTCACCCTCTTTCTATCTGGTAATACTTCCTAGAATAAAAACATACAGAGAGGTTCTTTTGTATGCACATGATGATTTTGATGTGTTTTCTGCTTTGGTTTTCACTCACAGTGCTAGTATGCGCTCCCTCCACTATAATTCCATCTTTGTACCATTCTATCGTCGACATTGGCTTTGCTCCTCGAGACACACAGGTGAGGTTATAGGTGGATCCTGCAGTTAACAAGATCTCTGGAGCGCCCTCGATGAAAGGACCTTCAGGTGGGACTACACAACAACACAGGCAAAGGGTCACAAATAACTACACAATGCACAAATAGTCTTCCTTTTAAATGAGATACCACTGATTTGGAACGTTTTGTCAAATTACTTAATGCACACTGTAAAACCTTAAAGTTAGGTGTGAGGAAATTGGCTTAAACTATATAGATTTAGAAAACATTGAAATTAAAGATTAAGCGCAAAGCAGTGTTACTGACTTGACAGAAATAAACCTTTCTTTTTATTGTGTTTATTCTATTTCTTATTTATATAGATATTAAATTAGTTATAAAATATTATAAAAAGTAAAGAGTCTACATAGGTTTTACAAACAATTTATATATTTCAATTAGTTTATTGTATTTTAAAATGGTCATGCTCGGATTACCTGTTGATAAGTTATGGAGATATTTTGTGATTCATAAGCTAGGCATGAAAATTAGAAACCCACATACAGTTTTTTAAAATCTCTTTTGAATGTTATCTGTTGGTAGCCTTGGACATTATCCATATTATTTACTATTCTTATTCTAACCTTAATCATTTGTGTTAAAGTAACAGAAATTATAAATAAGCAATTCATAGCTTATGCAGATTATTTGTGCTTAAAATATAAACCTGAGAAAAATTACATAAGTGTCTTTCATCAAATATACTTCAACTATTATTTTTTATATTATTTATTAAGCAGGTGTGCTATTCGAATAATACTGGTGACTAAATTGGCCCACTTTTTAGTTAAAAAAAGGTCCTTGAGAATAACAGTTCCAAACATTGAATAAACATCTTGTGTTTCTGCATCTAAGCTGCTAGTATACTAGTTTAATACTATAGTAATGGCACAATTTAGTTAACAAAGGTACACTACCCAAGTGTAATGCTATGGTTTAGTGACAAAGAGAAAAAGCCTACTGTCAAAAGTAAATGCAACTAAAAAACAAGTGTTCTTGTAATACTTAAGAATATGAATATGTAACAATTGAGGACAAGTTTCGGACAAATTTACAAAGGAACTTTTAAAGAGAAGAACATAAAACTTTTGTCAGTGCCGCTAGTTTTCAAGGCCACGTTACAATTAGTATAAAAGCTGAAGTAGAGAAAGAACAAAATTAATATAATAATTCTGAGAAGTACATCACCAAGAAATGTGTTCATTTATATAGCATCTTCATAGATAACTCAAGGAATCTTTACAAATCAAGGTTGCTCATACTGCACTAAAACACATTCCAAGGCACATTAATTACCTTGTAAAGGTGGTGTTTAAAAGCGAGTAAAGTATCAGTGTGTACTTACTAAGAACTGTTAGTTTGGCTCTTCTGGATCTCAGAGCGGCTTCAGTGGCTTGACATTCATACAGTGAATCATCCGACAGGTCTGCTGACGTAATCTCCAGATTATACTGCCCGACGTCCATTATACGCAAAACACGATACCGTGGCCATGCTGAAACACACACACACATCGATGTCACATAAGGCTGTTGTCACATCATGCCTAAATGTAGAAAATATTTATCTTAAGTCATTCATAATATTTACAGTCCAATTTCCCCGCTTTGAAGATTAAAGTCATTTCCACCATTAATGCATGCAAATATTCTTGGTAAATAACTGAAAACTCACTTCGTATGTGACATAAATTAAGCAAACAAAAAACTGAAATTAAGAAAATATACCGTTAAAAATGTTGTATACGTAAGTAAAACAATAAGTAAATCTCAATTACTCAAAAAACTTCAATTAGAATTCATCAAAAATATTGTTTTGTATTTCAAATATAAATGTGTTAATGGAATACTTATTTTTCATGACATCAACTTGAAAAAATCTTTTTGGATTTTAGAGGAATTAACTGTTGGCTTTTTAATCAAATATGTTAAAATTTACCTTAAAAAAATCTTCAAAAAAAAATTGTAAGTAAATGTAACTTTTTGCTGCTATTTACTTAGACAAATTAACTAATTTTACAGTGTCGCTTTAGCTTGTAGTACAAGTGCTGTTCACCAGAGAGCAGCACTTTAGCGCATTGGCATTCAGTGTGCACGCTCTCTCTCACACACACATTATGACATCATCGATCTGGATACCAGGAGGACAAAAGTATTGGCAAGGATTACATCATCTTTTAGCTCGACCAATCAGCGGGCCGACGTTTAACCTGTGCGTGTGTTTGCACATCTATACGTGTATGTGTCTGTGATTAGAGTGCGGACAAAAGATCAGCGCGTCTAAAAAAAGAAAAGAAGGCCGGGACAGAGGACAAAGGAAGAACACAGCGTTTGAACAAAGAAAAAGAAATGTTCCTTGCAGACATCATTTAAAAGGACAGGGACTGAAGGAGAATGCATGTGTTGCATTTGTGTTGCATGCACATGTTTGTGTGTGTGTGTGTGTATATGCTTGGATTTACTTCTAATGCAGGTCACAGGTTTATGTGGGAGTAACTTGAGTGCAGGTTAACCTGGTAAAATAGAAAATCCATACTAAAATAAAAACCCAATCTTGTGTGTGTGCTCACCTCTCAGGTCCTCTCCGATGCCAAGAGCAAGCCCATCTTTGGTCCACTGTACGATGCCGGTGTAGTTAAACACCACGCAGGACAGGACCACCCTCTCACCGACCACCACCGACTGATCTGCCGGCTCCTGGGAGAACCGTGGACCGCTGAACACTGGGAGACACAGACCAAGATCAAATGCTTAAGAGGAGGTAAACATAGGCATGTGGATCATGTTAATGATGTTTTGTTACATACACACACTTGTGCCACATCCCAGATTTTTCCAGCATTGCGTCATCGAGTAAGAGATATTTCTGCAAAATTCTGTCACTCTCTCATCCTTTCTCTCCTCCCAGGGCACATTCCACTCCTCCAGGATTATAGCTAACAGTCCAATTAGCTAATTAAGGCAAAACTCGTTAATAAAAGGAGGAAAAAAGAAACAGTGCGCCTCGGGAGGATTACATTTACAGCTGTTAAACAAAACTCGCTCTCTTACATTTAAAGGGACAGTTTACCCAAAAATACGTCGTCCTTTACTCCACCTTCATGTGCTCCAAGATGTATTTATCCCAGAACACAAAAGAAGATATTTTGAAGAATGTATTGGATTGGTTTTGTGTCTACAGTAGAAGTAAATGGGTGGCACTGCTGTTTGAATAGCTACTTTTTCAAAATATCTTCTTTTGTGTTATAAGAAAGAAAGAAAGTCAGGTTTCAAAAAAAAAGAGGTTGAGTAAACGATTTGAGAATTTTCATTTTTGAAGTGAACTATCACTTTCAAAAGGTGCACATTTCAATGCTCTTCGGTGGTCTTAACAGTTTTTGTCTTCAAAGTAAATCATGTCGTCCCTCTTATTTCCTCCGTCCTTGTCTTGTGATTGGATTTCAGGACATGACGTCATGTTTTTTTGTGGCGCAGCTGCTTATGACAGCGCTTAATGACACTGGCCCGTGTGTCTGAACGCTCGAAACAGCTCCGCTCGGTTCGTCAGCGATGCAAAAGTGCCCTCAGAACAAAGACAAAACATCCGAGGTCTGATTCATAGACATGTGTCATGTGTTTGAAAACTGAAGTATTTCCAGATGCTACAGTATCAGCAAAACATCTCTAAAGTGTTGATGCCAAAATATAGGATTTGGAAAAGTACAGCCAAGTGCAAAATGTTAGAAGAGAAACATTTTTGTTCATTTAAATTGTAATCTTTTCCAGTTTAAAATACAATGAGAACTTTTCACCCGGCTTAAATCTTCACCCAGACGAGTGTTCAAAATAACAGAATGCAGCATTGCAAACGCCCAGCGCTGATGTCATAATGGCCTGCATCTGCTTCTTTTCTTTGTCCTCTTCTGTATTTTTTTGCCCTTCGTTTTCACGAGCATTTTCTCATTTCCCTAACATCTGTTACAGTCATGTTTTATTCAACCTTGCATTTATTTGGTAGTGCTAATTGCGTTTTAAGAGTAGTAAACATTCTAACCTCTCAACTTCCATTAACATCACATAGACACATACACAGTCACGTGTGTTACCATCTACCCTGTTCCTCCCCTTTGTCTTTCTCTTATCTACCTGTTTTCCTGCACGTTTGGCTTTTTTCTGTTTGTTGATCTGTTTAGGAGAAGTGTGAATAGAGTTCTCCCACTTTCCTCTCACTCTCTCCCACTCATTCCTGAGGGAAACGTAAGTAGAGCAGAGGAAGCAAACAGATACAACATCATTTTTGGTTTCAGTCCTTCTCTCCCATCCGACTCCACCCATCCATCCTCTCCGGTCCTCCTACCTTCAAATGCCCTCACAACGAATATTTCTCTTCCAGCTTTAAAATTTTGGCATTTTTACTGTGGTTGTGTTGTTACATTAGCTTTGATTTGTCCTCTGTCTTTCATTGACTCATTTCATTCATTCAATGGACTTTCATTGTCCATTCATACTTTTCCTTTTTTTCATTGATATCCCAGACAGAGCTTTTTTCTTTGTCTTGCTTTTTGATTTGTGAAAAACTAAAATATTCTCTTTTTTAATGACAATCTTATGCATATTTACACACACACACACACACACACACACACACACACACACACACACACACACACACACACACACACACACACACACACACACACACACACACACACACACACACATACCTGTAAAAGGCACCCATGTTCACTCCCCAAATTTCACCCAAATACACAGAAATAGGAGTGACACTATTTATGCCCAACATGCAAGGATATCAGCATTGACCAAACTAAGCGCACATACACCAAAATGTTTATCTGTAAACACCGCATGTTGTGTACGGGGGTAATGTGCTTCAAGACATTGTGTGAATCCACTCAAATGTCACTTAGTGGCCTCAAGGGGACCCGGTGACCCTCGACATTAGCAATGGCACAGAAACGACAGCTTAAAAGACTCGCAAAACATCTTTCATTTCATTCAAATTTAATTTCACATATCTTTCCCATCCTAGGAATCCTGCGTTTAAAATTATGCTCAAAGAAAGAGTGGAGAGAAAGATTTAACCCCTGAGAAATGCTGTTGAAACATCTACAGTCAGATGTGTGCGTGCATATGACTAATGAAGCCCATCTTTTAAAAACTAAAATCATGATGAAATCTACTCCTAATGGTGTTTAACTCTGAGCTGTTGCAGTCTAGTGAGAATCTAGGTTTAGAGATAATATTTGGTTTCAAAGCATGTAAACGTGATCATGCTGTTTGTGTGTGTGTTTTTTAATCTTAAGAAAGGTTTTGTTTCTGATGTATCCAGACACTAGAAAATAATAAAAGACGATTCCAAATTTCATTTTATATGTTTTGTGGTTATTCCGTTGTTTTTGAATTTCAACAAAATCAAACCTTATGAGTGACAAATATAAATACATTCTATTTTTACATGTTTCATTTTCTGCAAAATAATTGAATACATAATTTATATATATATATTTTGGCTACAAATTTAACAATTTTAGACACATACCTATAAAGAGTTAATTCAGAAAAACTATAAAACTAAAACCAAAAATTTTCTTTATCAAAAATTTTACATTTTAATACAACTGGCTGCATATTTTTAAAGCTCGTTCATTCTGCTCCCTAAACTTTGTTTTCACATCATCTGTCCCTTTTTACCTCAACATTGGTTTTCCTTTGTATATACCAGGTCGTATCATCAGGTCTTGGACACACATACTTTTTCTGTCTCAGCACTTAAAAGAATGTAAGGCATTTCCTTTACCACCTCCTCTTCTGTCTTCCTTAGTTTTTAAAATTTCCACCATCCTTCCAGCTTTTTCTCTCTTTCAGTTAAAAAATGTGTGTAATCTTGTATTCGGCATCAGTCACATCTGTGCACACACAGTGATTAACTACCCTATTACAAATCTCAATCATTTTATTTTTCATTTTGAAATAATTTCTGCTGAAAAGGTGAGTAAAGAGTTTCTGACGAGGAAATAAGGTTATACAAAGTCTGCGGTTAAATGTTGGTAATCCACTGAGATATAAATGATAATTGATCATGAGTCACCGTTTCACTTGAGGAATTTCACTGAAGAGAACCCGAGTTACAGTACATCTAGAGATCTAGACTTTGTAATGATTTGGAAAATAGGACACCATGACATCTATAAAGCAATAAAACCACTCCCAACAACCTAGCCACCACATACCAACACCCTTGCAGAAAATGCAAAAATTATAAATTTATTATACCATTGTGAGCCAACAAAGTGCATATGTTTGCAAATCCCTCTCAAAATTTTATTTCGTATCCTTTTACAATTTTAATTTCAGATAATGACACAATGGGCTGTGTGACATTGTTGGTCTTACAGCACGCAAACCAATAAAAATTGTAAAGGGCCCCGGATCGTTTCCCAAAAACAGTTTCCGCCCACCAGCACATCCAGTTATCTCTAGCTCTTTTTTCATCCCTTCTCCCACATTCCTCCCTCCGCTGCATCTATCCAAATCCAAAGTTCTGTCGCCATAGCAACAACTGTCGTCTGCAAAAATTACCCCCAAAATCTCTTTTTATGGGTGTGCGTGTTACTGCCCAACCCGCGCACACCATCACCACCGATGGCGTTCAGAAAGAGGGTGCGAATCAGCAATATTGAGAATCAGCAAATTAATTCGGAGAGATGGACACACAACGTACGCCTCGAAACTACGGACGGGCTGACACGTGCACACCTTCTCCAACAATCCAGCCGACAAAACACAAAGGCAATCTCCCGAAACGCAAAAAAGCATGAACAGGTATGGTGATGGGGAGAGCCATCGCCATGGTAACAGGGAAACGAATGAGTGCGAAAGCAGGCTAAGGAGATAGAGGTAGACAGACTCGAGGGTGGAGGGGGTCTAGCATGTCGTTACCATGGTAACTAAAGAGGAGGGTATCCTGAGAGAGACAGACAAGCTAAAAACACAAAAGACACATTAAGGAAGAGGGGAATCACGTCTCTTGTTATCTTCTCTGTCTCTCTCTTTTCTCGTTCTGGTCCTTCTGGACTCTCCAGTGCACCCACTCATTCAAGCAGAGCAGCTTCCATTTGCAAATCTAATGTGCGTATGTGTGCGCATGAAAAAGAGCAGTAGAGCAGTGATTGAGTGAATGTGCTTGTGTGTGCGTTGCATGCGAGCCCGAGAAACTGCAGAGGGACAAAGTATGTGTGTGTAAATGTATGCAAGTATACAAGAGAATGGAGGACCGCAGAAGAGAACATGCATGTTGTGTTAATAACCTCTAAATCCATGTTATTAATATCTGCTGTACCCAACATTTTTATTTCATCATTTACTCCACCTCATGTCAATCTAACCCCTTTTGACTTTCTTTGTAATGCAGAACACAAAAGGAGTTTTTTGGAAGAATGTTGGTAACCAATCAAGACTGGACCCAATTGATTCCTACACTGTAAAAAATCTTTACTGTGGCTAAGTAAATATTACAAAAACAAACAGTTATATAAATTATTATATATATTCGGATTTATAATTATAATATGTATAATTTTAACTAATGTGATAAAAACCATGTGTTCAACATATATATAAATATATATATATATATATATATATATATATATATATATATATATATTTATATATTTATATCTTTGGTAAGTATATTCTAAAATATTTTGATTTAATCAGATTTACCGGATTTTACCATACATAAACACAAAATTTAAACAGGATATTTAAATATTTGCTAATTTATTTTTTGTGTCAATTTTTCATTTTCAATGTTTCAATTGTTGTAAGTGTATTATATGAACAAAACCATAGAGACATTTCACAAAATATAATTTTTTGTACCATAGAAACATTAAAATCTGAAAAATCTGAAAATATATTTTTAGTTGATTGAACTATCCCTATAATTAACCGGATTGACCAGTTAAAAATGAAAGAGAGGTAACATGGAATAATTTTTACCCCTGAACTGCCCACAATGGTGATGAGAATGTCTGGGAATGCCTGGAATGGCTATCAGCGATCTCTTTCAAAATGTAGACAGAACAGTCCTCCCACTGAAACCTGAGTTATTCTGGGAATAGTTTAATGCCAGAAGATCTGGCCTGCTGCTCCTGGAGCTACAAGTTCAGTTCTAAGTAGGTATGACCCAAACTCTGAGACCTATAATTACAGTGATTAATGCTTCTCTATCTATTGTGCCCTGGAGTTATAACTTAACCCCAAGTTACTGATGCAGAAATCATCTCTGAAGTATTTTCAATTGAAGCACTTTGGATGCAATATCTGCTCATTTACAATTAACCAACCGGATGTTGTTCAGCATGGTGGGCAGTTCGGATGCAATATAAAGCTTTTATGGACATCCTAAACCCTGTAATTGTTCTTTCAGTCAGTACGAAGATTGAAAATGTATATTAACTTACTTAACAGGCATTCAAATACATTTTAAAACACAACTGCGGAGTTCGAAATACCCTAGTTTGTATATGGATAATTCTGTCAAATAATGTTGTGCCATATTTTGCACAGACTTTTTCAACAGTGTGCAAATAGCCTTAATATTAAATGTAAAGTTAAACAGCAACACATTTACAAGTCACTTAAGGGTGTGCATTAATTTTTTAGGGTCAATGGGATTGACATTCATGTTTGGTGACTGTTAAGCAGTGCTAATATTAATATTTAAAAAAGATTAAATTTATGTCAGTGTGTATTTATTTCAATGGTTTTATATTTCTTAACGTTACTATATTTCATACATTAAATTCTATTAGTCATGAATAAATTACTTTTTGCATAAAAAATACAAAGAATACAAAGAAAACAAAAGCAATATTTTTTAACTGTACAAAACCAATGTAGAGTTTATTTGCGCATACCTTTAAAGAAGGTTTAAAAGTTTTTTGCTTTTCAATTTTTTTTATTATAATTAAATGATTTTTAAAAGCAAAGCTGTTTCTTTCTATAAAAACATAAATTATACTCTTACAAGTCATTGAGCAATGGTTTGGATTAATTACAAATGATTTTTGAGGATTTAAGAGATTACTATATTAATTATTAATTACTGTTAATTAATATTAATTCATTCATATTAGTAAGGAAAAAGCATGACAGTATTGTAAAGTAAAAAAACATTAAAAGAAATCAAAAATTTTTTATGAAGGTCTAAAAGAGGTCTCAAGTCTTATTGAAGTGTTAAATTTTTTGGTTTAATTAATGTGCCCCAAGGATAATGATAAACATATCAATAATTGTATTCTTTGAGTCCTCAACAATACGTAAATGTCATTAAATGTTTGAAGAAGGCATTATTCTATTTATCATTTACCTTGTCCTTCCCAATGTCTGAAAAACTCATGCATTTAGTTCCTGACTCTTAAAGTGTAGTCATACGGTCTGGTGTACTGTAATTGGTCAGCTAGGCTTTCAGGTCAAGCATCATTACCAGTGATGAGTGACATCATCTGAATCCAGATACTTCTGTAACGGGTTTCTGACAACAAGTAACTGGATGACTACAATCCTGGTGTTTTCTCTAGTCTGAGACATCTATTTTCTGCTGAAGATGATATATAACTTGATTGTGAAAGTGGGGATTTGTAACTTCTCAAATCCTGTAAAGGTACCAACACACAAAGTCAGAAAGGAAATGTAAAATATGGTTTATAATCCTAGACGCACTTCCAATGAACCTTTGTAAAGCGCTTCATAACATGAGAATCACCCGCTTGATATCTATATGTATTTTATATCTATATATTGATATCATTATTTTACGTTTCAGATTTCATTTACTATCAATGATTTAGTTACAATGTTTATTTATTTTCTCGTAGGTACAAAGCTTTTGAAGCTCTATACAGTTTTAGATTTTTTTGAAACATTGCTGTTTCTAGATCATGTAATGTTATTTAGGTCTTGCCGTCTAGGATGGTGCTTTGTTTCCTGCCAGCTTCCGGATTGGCTAACGGTGACCAGGGACAGTTTCTGATTGGTTGAGGCACATCGTCCTGTCCACTTAGTGCTCGTTCCCACTGTAATCATGCTCACCTTGTTTGCTCTCTCCTCCTCTTCTCCCTTCCTAACCTATAGCATCTCATATAGTTTCTGCCAGTCTCTTTGTGAGTTGCTATGGTTACCAGGTCTCTTGCACTCCCCCACTTCACCCCATCTCTAAAGCCTCTGCTTCCAGGGTTGCTATGGTAACAGATTTATTTAAAAGAGTCAGAGAGCAAAAAATATTACCCCCTTCGTGGCGTGCCGTTATTTGTGATAACCGCTGTGCTTTCACATAGACAGTGCATTCGGAATGATGTCACAAGCTTTTAGATCACCTAATGACATCATTGGTGTGATGGCATATTACGTCACAAATTATTGATCAATATATAGTACCTAAAATGTTCTGGGAAACAAACATGTTTGATCATTTGTTAAAAAATATGAAAACTTGCCTCAATTAAGATATCACTTACAACCGTTAAAATGGGGGTTTGTGTTGGAATATAATTTTTTTGGGACAACATTTGGACTTTTGACAGCATGATCTATATTTATGATATTTGTGACCGTGCTCCGGTCTCCCGTGTTTGTAAATGCACATGTACGGTACATGACCCATGGCAAAACTAAAGGTGCCTATATGACCCACTTCTGTGTAATGTGAAACGTCTCTCATTTCTACTTCTTCCTGTCTAAAAAAAACTAAAAATATCTCTTGTTGTCTTAAATTAAGTCTTTTGACTATCATACAGAAAATATTTCTCAAATTTCCGAATGTTTTACATTCCAAGCTTGCTAAAACATTACTGCGTGTGAGATACAAAAGCCTATTTTAATTTAAATCTTCAATGCGTCAAAAAATGACATACTATTTAAAAAAAATAGCATCATAAGGTAAATACTTTTGCATTGTCAAATGTCTTTGAAGTTTCCTAAAGTCACGACATAAATTATCATCATCAATGCAAAATATAATATAGCTTATTGAAATAGTTTATGTAAACTTTAACATTTTTAAGATTATGTCGCTTTATCCTTTGCTTTTTTTATTTTTGTCATGTATTCTGTTGAAATTATTATTTGTAGGTACACAGGAATACACATACCCCTGCCTGCGAAAAACAGCGGAACAATGCCTTAACCAGATGTTCACATGGTTACAGCTTTAAAAATGACAGGTATGTTTAATAATGTTTTTATGTACAGTATCTCGTGTACAATCATTCTTGTCCGAGCGGGCATGTATGTCTTTACACCTGTGTCCCAGTTATACATCTCACAAAATTAATGCTGCCTACCAGTAAGCCACTGGAGAGTTCTCCAGCCCAGACAGATCTGGGACTGATATTTCTCCTACACAAGGCAATGGACTTATCATATAAATGAGATGTTGTCCTGATGTTCATCTCTGCGCTGATTTTAAACATGGACTGCGCTTTGTTTTAACCACAGCTACAGAACAATTAACATCAAGGACGCCAAATGTCCGTTTCAGTCATTTTGATAATGGACTTCTACAGGGTAAGACCAGGACAAGGGTAAAACAATAAAACCCACACATAAAAAGCACTTTTTAAAAGAAGCTAAAATAAATTATGAAGGCATGGTAAAGGTTGCCAAGACAGTTAATGTGACCTTCCTTTCTAAAAAAAAAAAAAAAGAACATGCTCGTATGAATAAAAATCAGCCTGTGTGACGTACAGAATGCCACATGGAATGAAGGAACACCCATACATTGGTGATAAATGATGCGCATGTGCATTTATGGTTTCGGTGAAATACACAAATTGAACATATGTCACATGTTTCATGTCAACAGCAGTACAGACAAGTATAGACTTAAAAATGGTTTGGAGGAAATGTTTCATCGCTAAATCTTATTATCAATGGGTTTGCTCAGGATTAAATAAACCAACAACCTAATAATCAATGCAGAAACGAAATATTACTAAGCACACAAATGTATTTGTTGTGAGTGGAATTGTCAACCAAAGTGTGTTTTCATCGAAAGTTGAAAGAAATATACTGTCTGAGATACAGTACCAGACTGCCACATGTTCTATGAATAATACAAACGTAAAGGTGGTCAAAAGAATCTGAGAAAATCTTGTAGAAACTTTACATAAATCAAGACAACTTTTCACAATAACAATTTCTACTTTGGTATTGCAAGTGACACACATAAAATCAAAGTCTTTTTGGTGTTTTGATGTACTTGCAATAACAATAAAAGGTAATTCCCTTGAATACATGTTGCACAAAAACGGCAAGTGCTGACCAGAACGGGGTCACCGTACATCCACATAATACCCATTTGACACATTTAAGGCTATTACAATTTATAGCCTTGTCCATAAATCATATTTAGAGTCATTACAGGTATATATTTGGTTCGGCCAATTAACATCAATTTTACTGCAGTAAATATTCACAAGCAGAACTACAGTTAATATTATATTTTTTCCCTGCCTTTAAGCTTGTAAAAAACAGTACAGGAAGTCACTGGGATGGAGAACAATTCTTTATTTGTGACAGTTTACCAGAAATGAAAATTGTGTCATCATTTACTCACCTTCAAACCTGTATGACTTTTTTTCTTTTGCTGAACACAAAATGTATTTTGAAGAATGTCCGAAACTGAAACATCATTGGCAAATCATTGACTTTCTGTATATACAATACAAAGTCAATGGGTATTTGTTTTTTTGTTTCCCAACATTTTTCAAAGTATATATTTCTTTGTTCTGTAGAAAGTAAGTCATACAGTGTTTTTTAGCACTGTTTCAATTATTCACTCAGCTCTGACCAGTATGTTCACAGACTCAAACAAATACAATGTTGTTTAAACAAAATGTGAACTCGTAAAACATTATAAACCCTCCATGTCATTCAAACCTGTAAATTAATTGTGTTCTGCGTCGAACAAAATAATATATTTTGAGAAATGTCTAAGTGGTTTTGTTTCCATTCACTGAAAATAACTGGAGCCCGACATTCTTCAAAATATCTTCTTTTGTTTTCATACAAAGCAATTCATACATGTTTGAAATGGCATAATGGTGAGTAAATGGTGAAAGAATTTTGACTTGAACAGAATATAAAGATAAGAGAATCTCTTCTCTTTATGTTCTGGATCTCAAAAAAAAAGCACAACTTTGAATGTAATGTAACCTTACGTATACCGCCAATGAAAAGTGCATAATGACTATAAAATTCCACTAACCTTAATGTTCACTTCTAACCTTTCTCTTCTCTACAGACTAAACCCAAAACTTCATCTTAAACTGAACTTTCTTTGACCTTTTCTTAAGGGCAGTATTTGGCTAGATTACACACAACACTGTCTGTATTGTGCTGTACGGTGTCCGCCTCAGAATTCTCCATGTACATTATCTACCTTTAGGCTGAAGAATACAATGCAGTCTTTTGTCTTTCCTTGTCTGGATCACCTCTGAAGTTTCATCGCTGTCACAAACATGCCCCTCAGGCCCTCTGTCATGTCTCTCTTTCTCTCTCGCTACTACAGAGTTTAGTGATAGAAACCTGTCAGCTGTAATTGTGACTGTCAAATATGCAAACCCCTCGATTTCAACAGACACATGTGCAAATATATACACATTACTACAGTTATTAGATGGATTACCGAAAAATATAATACTATTTTCGAATAAGAATAAAACTAAAATAGTTACTAGAACAAAAGCATATTAGAAATCAGAAATTTTGTTTGGTTGAATAAAATTTAAAAGAATGTAAAAGGAGTGTCGGCTCTTATTTACTTATCACAAAACCAATGCAAGATAATTGGTTTTGACATTATTCAGTTACCTACATTCCTCAAAATATCTTGTTTTATGTTTTGGAGAAGAAAGAAAATCTCAGAATAGAGAGATTGAGTTAGTGATTTTAACTTTAACTTTTAACAATTGAACTTTAAGAATGTCATGTTATACAAATAGAAATGAGAAAATGAAATAATATTTTTATATAAATATACAATTATAATATAAACCATAATAAAATCGATTTAAAATGTATAAAAACATAAGTGTAAAATTCCACATTAAAAATAAAGGTGTCGGGTGCTTTTTACAAAAAAATATTATTACAAATTTATAACTAAAAATTTAAAATTACAAAGCATTTTGGCACATTGCTTTAAACTGTGGCCCCCTAGTCAAGGAAAAAAAATCTGTTAAATGTGGTCATGTGGTCACGATAAGATTAAACAGGGGCTCTTGAGATCCCACTAAGAATGTTTAAAAATAACACTACAGTCTAATTAAAAAATAACATGTCTCAGCTGCCCTTCTTCAATGTTTCCTTCTCTCCCCTTCATACCCTTTCCACCCTTGACCGATTGAGTCGCCCGTCTCCTTATCTCTCCGTCATGCCATTCCTCCATCACAACATGTCTGTGTCACTTGGTGCTCCCACTCTCAATCTATCCATCATTCCTTCTTTCTCCTAATCCCTCCATCAGAAAAACTTGCTGACACTTCCTGCGAACACGTCTAACCTCCCTCACTCTCTAGCTTTCATCACCTCTCTCTCCCTTTCCTTCAACTGGCATCAACACAAGAAAATCTGCTAACAAGTATTAGATGTGAAAGAACAATCTCTCTGATCCTCACCTACATGCCATATATTTGCAGAAACACTCGTGAAGTACAAAGATGATACTTTATTACTTTATTTGATGCTCTGGAAAGATTCATATCTGTCTGATATATTAAAATATTTTTAAAAAAGTATTTTATATATTATTTTATATTGGATTAAATGCAAAACTGAAAATTAAATCTGCATTTAGATGTGTCTCTAGTTTTCATTTTCTGTAATTAAAATGCAAAACAATAAAACTATTTTGTTAAAAAATCTGGAGAAATTCACAAGGTAAGTAAATAATATATATAAATTATATATATATATATATATATATATATATATAAACAAACTGTATAAAATAAAATATAAATAGTGTGTTTGTGTAAAATGTGTGTCAAAGAACATTTGAAAGTGTATAACATATACATGTGTTCTCACTTGAAAAAATTTACACTAAAAGTAAATCTGATTAACTCAAATACTGATATTAGAATTCATCAAAAGTATTATTTAACAAATATAGTTTTGTTAAATAACTACTTGCTCTTTCATTACATAACATTAATATGTGTACATTTAAGAGAAATGTATTAAAGATCATTTTTTTTACTTAACACAAAGACTGACATTCATACAGGGCACAAAGGAAGTCTATGCAATCTTAAAAAAATGGCTGACCTCATTCTCAAAGTCTACATGACAAGTGACATTTAAAATATATATATAAAACTTTCATCTGTACTTTCCCACACATCTTACGCTGTCCTTATACTTGTCATATTTAAAATATTAATAAAATATAGGGTTTTTGTGCACTGACATTCATACAGGGTACAAAGGAAGTCTTCGCTATCCAAAACAATGGCTGACCTCATACCCAAAGTCTACATTACAGGTTAAATTTTAAAGTTTAAATTTAAAGTATATATATATATATATATATATATATATAAACTTTCCTCTGTACTTTTCCACATATTTTACACTGTACTGATACTTGTAATATTTAAAATATATTTTCCCATATGGGACCTCTTCTATTGTTCTGACCATTTCTTCATTTTTGCTCCTATTATATATTTATATACATCTCGCTTTAAATATAAAAAAACTATGCTAAACTATTGCATGTAAATGAACTTTGACACAAACAGCAACACGTTATTGGCGGGCAAAGAGAGTAGAGTCCCCACACTACATGACAATCTCAGAAATGTTTTGTTGGACTTTTACTCAATTATTTAAATATTTACCACTGAAGAAACATCACATGTTCTTAAACATTTTTACTAAATTAACATTAGTGTTTTTAAACAAGCCACATGAAATATTTGTATAGTGTTTTTGTGCACTGACATTCATACAGGGCACAAAGGAAGTCTTCGCTATCCTAAAAAATGTTTGACCTCATACTCGAAGTCTACATTACAGGTGATATTTTTATAGTATATATTTTATTCTAACACACACACACACACACACACACACACACACACACACACACACACACACACACACACACACATAAAAAATTTTTTAACATACACATATATGTATATATATTTTCTAACATATACACACACACATATATATATATATATATTTTTTAACATATACACACACACACACATACACAGATATATATTTTTTTCTAAATATATATATATATATATATATATATATATATATATATATATATATATATATACACACATATATAAACATTTATTCTAAATCTTTAGAAAATAAATATAAACTATCTGTACTTTTCCAAACATTTTACACTGTCCTTGTACTTGCAATATATAAAATATACAAATATTTATAATATATAAATAATATTTAAAAAATATAGGTTTCTATATGGGACCCCTTCTATTGTTCTGACCATCTCTTCATTTTTTCTCTTATTATATATCGATATACGTCTGTCTTTAAATAAAACAACTATGCTAAATGAGCGGATGTATATAAACTATAGGTGTAAGAGCAACACGTTTTTTGGCGGGTAAAGAGAGAGTGGGGTCCAGCCCACTACAGGACATTCTCACCGCAGTCACGTTCATCCGCGGAACTCAGCTGCAGCGGCCGATACCCAAACGCGTTCACCGATACCGATGATGCACGGTATTACCTGGAACACACGAGCGCGTGCAGAACCCTACATCTATCCCTATAGTAGCCTATATGACATTTACCCCTATAGTCATGTACCCCTATAGTAGCCTATATGACATTTACCCCTATAGTCATGTAGCCTATATGACATTTACCCCTATAGTCATGTACCCCTATAGTAGCCTATATGACATTTACCCCTATAGTCATGTAGCCTATATGACATTTACCCCTATAGTCATGTACCCCTATAGTAGCCTATATGACATTTACCCCTATAGTCATGTACCCCTATAGTAGCCTATATGACATTTACCCCTATAGTCATGTACCCCTATAGTAGCCTAAATGACATTTACCCGTATAGTCATCTACCCCTATAGTAGCCTATATGACATTTACCCCTATAGTCATGTACCCCAATAGTAGCCTATATGACATTTACCCCTATAGTCATGTACCCCTATAGTAGCCTATATGACATTTAAGAGAAATGTTTAATAGGAATGAATCCCTACATGTGACACACACACCTATACAGATGGGGTACAAAGCTCAATTTAGGATACGAGAGAGAGGGAGAGAGAGAGAGAGAGAGAGAGAGAGAGAGAGAGAGAGAGAGAGAGAGAGAGAGAGAGAGCATCTGATGTCTCACCTCTGTGCACCCCGATGGTCAAAGTTAAAATCCACAGCCAGGTCATGATGATGCCCATCTGCTCCGCTGTCCGTCTGTGAGCGCAACATCAATTCATCCTCTTGGTTCTGGAGTCAGAAAGCGGTGCTGATGATCTCATCCAGACGCCTCTTTGGACCGGTCCGCATCCATCCGGTTCATTCAGCGCATCATTGTCCTCTCTGTGATCACGGGATCATCGGGATCATCGCACATGGAAAATGTCAGGAATCTGGGAGCAGATCTCAGTCTGTGGATTCATGTGAGACGCAGAGCTGTGAACTCACTGGAGAACAAGATCTGTACTGCACCGATGGATGTCTCTCTCTCTCTCTCTCTCTCTCTCTCTCTCTCTCTCTCTCTCTCTCTCTCTCTCTCTCTCTCTCTCTCTCTCTCTCTCGTTGATTGCGTCCTTACACGTTTTCAATGTCACAGCATCCTGCATCAGAAACGGCTGATCGTGGAACAGTCATACAAAGGCTTTTTTATGCACTGCCCCCCACACTGCATGACAGCACCTAAAACTGGACCATGTACCCCTGGTGACTGAACAGCCCCCTGTTAGAGCAGAACGGGTCTAGAGAAGGGGTCACCGGGTCTAGTCTATTGTATGTCCAGTTTGCATTTCGGTTATCACCAATTCACAATCCTTTACAATATAAACCTGTGTGACTGTGTGCAGGAGATATTTTGAAGAATGTCACGTGGATCACAGTTGTAAACTGTATAGACATAAAACAAACATAGACATAAAACAAACAAAGGCCAACAATGTTCAGTTACCGAAAATATCTTTTGTTCTGTTGAAGAATCTGAATGACTTTTGCCGAAGAAGATATTTTGAAGAATGTTGGTAAACCAAAAAGTGGGTCCCTTTATAGATTTGTATTGCATAAACATAAAACCAATGGGGGCCGCCATTGTTCGGCTATCAACATTTTACAAAAAACCTTCTTTTGGGTTCTTCAGGAAAACCTGAAGGACTTCGGCAAAAGATATTTTGAAACGTTTTGGAAAACAAACAATGTGGGTCCATTTGTAGATATATATTGAATAAACACAAACCACTGGGGACCACCATTGTTTGTCTATCAGCATTTTTTTTTTTTTATCTTTTGTGTTGTGTATAAGAACCTGCAAGACTTTTACAAAAGCAGATATTATGAAGAATGTAGTAACCAAAACCACAAAACCAAGTGGAGCTGCCTTGTTTGGTTATCAATTTTTTTTAAATATCTTCTTTTACCTGAAGGATTTTCGCTGAAGATATTTTGATAGATTTTGGAAACCGAAAAATGTGGGTCCCTTATACATTATTTATTGAAGAAACACAAAACCAATGGGGATCGCTATTGATCAGCTATTAGGATTTTTTAAAAATCTCTTGTTTTGTCCTCTGCAGAAGAATTTGCACAACTTTCACAAAAGAAGATGTTTTGAATAATATTGCTATCAAAAAATGGCTGACTTGGATTTTATAGACACCAAACCAATCAGAGTGAAGACAATCCTTGTCAGGTCCTTAGCAGGGTGCTGCTTATGTTGATTACCAACTTTTTTTAATGTTCTTCTGGTCTGCAGGAAAACCGGTAGTACTTTTGCCGAAGAAGATATTTTGAAAAATGTTGATAACCAAAAAATGTGTGTCCCTTTATAGACTTGTAATGACCACTGTTGGCTTTCAACGTTTTTTTTAAAATGTCTTTTTTTGTGTTGTGTCCAAGAACCTGCATAACTTTTACAAAAGCAGATATTTTGAAGAATATTGGTAACCAAAAGTGTTGGTATTAGTTTACCTGCATTGTATAGACACAAAACCAATCGGAGATGCCTTGTTCGATTAACAACAATGTTGGAAATATCTTCATTTGTGTTCTGCAATTGTTTGTATGGTTATCAACTTCTTTTTACATTTTCTTCTGTGTTCTTCATGAGAACCTGTAGGACTTTAGCAAAAGAAGATATTTTGAATTTGGAAACCAAAAAAAGGTGCCCCTTCATAGACTTGCACTGAATAAACACAAAACCAATGGGGACTGCCTTGGTTCTTTTGGGTTTTGCAGAAGAACCTGCATTTCTTTTACAAAAGCAGGTATTTTGAAGAATGTTGGTAACCAAAAATATGGGTCACAATTGATTTGACCACCATTGCTTAGTTTCCAACATTCTTCAAAATATATTTTGTGTGATGCAGAAGAACCTGTACGACTTATGCAAAAGAAGATAAAAAAAAATATTGGTCTTCATTGACTTACATCATATAGACACAAGACCGACTGGGACTTCCATTGTTTGGTTATTTTAAAATATCTTCTTTTGTGTTCTAGAGCAGAACCTGTATGACTTCTGGTAAAAAAGATATTTTGATAAACTTTGGGAACCAAAAAAGTTGGCCCCCATTGAAATGCATCAAATAAACTCAAAACCAATAAGGACCGCTATAAATGTATAGAAACAAAACCAATGTGGGCCTCCTTTGAGGTTATCTACATTGTCTTTTTTGAGGTTAGAGGTTATCAACAAGAAAATCTTTTGTGTTGCACATAAGAACCTGCCTAACTTCCACAAAAACTGCCTAACTTCAAAAAAAGTCATACAGGTAAAAATGTATAGATGGCAATCGAATGATGAGACACTTTTTTTAAACCTTTCGTAAAACAATGAATTTTTTGCCCTGAACCTTTTTACATACTATACTTAAGGACGCTAATATAATTTTACAAGAACTAACACAAAAACTTTTTTCTTCATGTTTTCACACTATTGCCATCTTAAATCTTTGTGACTTTCTTTTGCAGATAAAAAAAAACTGTACCATCCACTGCAATACTGTAAATTATGTTCATATGTTCATAGATCTGTCTACAGTGTACATACACTTTTACATAATGTATAGTATGTTTATATCACACCTGTTTGTATATCTGCTTCATATTTTAAACCTGTAGATTTGTTCATAATACTTATCTATACTTTCTATTCTACATAATTATTGTACATATTACAAATATATTCTGTACTTACAACTTATTGCACTTCTGCATTTCGTTGCCTTGTATCTTACATGTGCAGTGACAATAAAGTTGAATCTAATCTAATCTAATCTAATCTAACCAAACAATGGCGTTCATTTTATTAAAGATTCTTTAAAATATTTTTCAATTTTATCAGCAAAAGAAAGTCATACAGGATTGAAATGAAAAGAGAGTAAGTAAATGATGGCAGAATTGTCATTTGGTATTAACATTTTGATTTTGTCAACCTGTAGGCTCATAACCACACAAATGCAATCAACAACAATGCGAATAACAATCATAATAACCACTGAAATAAGGTTAACCCAAATGTATATTTATTTTGAAGTTAACAAGGGATCTCTTTTTTGTAACAAAAAATGAATACTGTTTAAACAGACCATCAAACAAACAGAACCCACAACGATGATGATCTCTGAGTCCAGTCTGTGTCAATGACATCATCGGCCATAATACAAACCTACATGACAGAATAGGTTCACATGATATGAATATTTATTCAAAAGGAAGACTTATCATTCAAAAGAAAAACATGACTGAACAGATTGTAATACGTTTAGTGTTTCCTGCATCCGTTTTCTGGGAAAATCCTTCACACACACAAACACAGACAAGCACAGGCGTTCACAAAATATGTGTGCTAGTGTCTGTGTTTACTTTATCCGTAGACTTCAAGGCAACACTAATTTTATTTCAATGCAAACATGGAAATTAAAAACAAGTAATGCAAACTCTAATGTAAACGTTCCAGTCTGAGACATCAAGTGAAACATAAAAATGAACAAAAATATTACAAACAACACTATGTACAACTACAGCAGAATAAAAGTTAAAAAAACATAAATCAAAAATTAAGCACTGAGCTGATTTATCACTAACTGGAAATTCTACTGCTTGTATAGGATAGAAAGAGAGAGAGAGAGAGAGAGAGAGAGAGAGAGAGAGAGAGAAAGCTGTATGGGGAAATGAATAGTTTTACCGCCGCCTTGCGGCAGACAACTGCAACTGCGCTTGTTAGAATTTCATTGTCTGCAGGCAATAACACAATACATAGAGAGAGTCTGAAGGCAGAAGACAAAATTTGTTATTAGTGGGCTTTAGCCAATTTCTTAAATTTTCCTTGTGATCCCATGTAAATAAAAAAAAATTTTGTATACGATTTTTTTTGTTCTCAGCCAACTCAATTTCTTGGTAACCCATAAGCCTTGGTTATCTTAATAATTTTTGGGCAATAAGTTTTTTTTTTAATTCAAACATGCATTTACCTGTGACCCTCTCCCTATCGTTAGTTGTAATACAGAAGGAAAATATGACGACACGATGATGACAGCTGGCCACATCCTGTCATCGAGTATGTCATAAGATAAACAGCAGGATTCTCACCGAAGCCAGACACCTCCATACTGACTCATTTGTACACAACACGTTAAAACACACCAGATTGTCCTCGGGAAACATCTGAAACAAACAATTAAGCACTTTTCATAGGATAGAACTGCCTCGGTTTATTGCATGACTCAACCTCCAACCCGCTACCTAAATTGGCCTCTAGGTGATGTTACTATGATATTACTAATCTAGAAAAACTCCAGATCTATAACTGTGGATGTGCGGTAGAAGCCGTAAATACTGAGAGAGAGAGAGAGAGAGAGAGAGAGAGAGAGAGAGAGAGAGAGAGAGAGAGAGAGAGAGAGAGAGAGAGAGAGAGAGAGAGAGAGAGAGAGAGAGAGAGAGAGAGCAGTAGTGTGGTTGTGTATTACCCTGCATATTTCTAACTATGACCTGCCACTAAAACAGAGAAGGTTCATTCCTAAGGGTGGCATGAGTGAGCAACCGAAGTGCACGACTAATACGCTTTGATCGACCTCGTAATAAAAAAAAAAACGATAATCTTCCCAGGTTGATGAGATGACACTAGACTGTTGCACCAACAGTTAACACCAGAAATGAAACTCGAAGAGAACAGAAATCATACAAATATTTTCATAACACCATGTTTTTTTTTCTAAAGTCTGAGATATTTTTGATCAACTCTGCATTTCCACGCATGTAAGAAAACCAGGCAGGCTCAGAGGATATATACTGCAATATCAGACAGTGAAAAGAGAGAGAGAGAGAGAGAGAGAGACAGAGAGGGAGAGAGAGAGAGAGAGAGAGAGAGAGAGAGGAGAGAGAGAGAGAGAGAGAGAGAGAGAGAGAGAGAGAGAGAGAGAGAGAGAGAGAGAGAGAGAGAGAGAGTATTTACAGCACACTGAGTAAAAATGATGCTATATAATCATATACTGTATATGTATTTATAAATTTATATCCGGGGCCCAAACGATGGCTGAAGGGGCTGCTGTTTTGCCTGGTTATGTGTGTGTGTGTTAGTTTGTTATGCGAGTGGATTAGTTTAAAGTAAGTGTAGCGTGACGTTGAAGTGATGTATAACTGTGTTCATGTTTGAGTCAGTCATATTGCAGGGTTGCAGATCACATGTCCCGTTACTTCATGCATGCACGTCACTGCGCGCACGTGCCACTGCGCTCGTGTGTTTGCTCCGGACTTTGAAAGGAATCATTGGATACGAGAGAAGAGTGGTCACTGTCATATTGCCGTTGTGTACCTCTTTTTTATTATGCATGTTTGGTCATGTCAATGCAGGCATAATGTGTGTGTGTGTGTGTATGTGTGTCATATGTGCATGGACCCATGTGTGTATGTATGTGTGTGAAAATGAGCCCACGCGCCAGTGCACAACCGCCACTTTCCTGTCCTGTATGTTGAAGCTTATTTGAGGTTCTTCAGTTCCAACAGGTCAACACTTTTTGTTTGTATGTTTTTTTTCTCACGTATGTCCTCTCTTCTCTGTCATTCCCCTGTTTTCCCCCGTCAGACTGAGTGAACTGAAGCATTTGAAGGTAGAGGGTACGGAAGGATGGGTCACTAAATGAAGTACTCTTTCTTGTCGTCCACCCCAGAGTGGCCACCCTCGGCGTTAATGATGGCTGTGTCTGCATCAGGGGCATCATCAGAGCCTTTCGCCTCGTGAGTCAGGTACGTACCTGTGAGAAAGACAGAGATTTTGATCACAGTGTATAAAGGAAAAGATTCAGGTTCTGCAAGTGCGATTCTTCAGAAAATCTCTCAAGAGCACTAAGGGATGTACAGCTCTTTCAGTAAAACCATCACAAAGTAAAGGTTTTAAATGCACTTGAAAATGTGCTTGAGTAACTCAGGTGCCTTAAAGATTTTGAGTACATAAAAAGCATATTTGATACTCATTCGCAATGAAAATGTTAAAAACCACACAAAGCCGGAAACTGTATGTACTTAAAATTTTACATTTACAGATTTATGCTTTTGAAATTTCACGAAGTTGTATTAAAATGCCTATGCATTTTATTTTGAAGAATGTTGGTAAACATTGCGTCAAATTGACTTGTATAGGTTTTGTGTCCATATAGTATTTTATGGTTACCAACATACTTCAAAATATTATAATTTGGCTCTGGAGAGGAAAGAAATCAGAATAAGATTGAGGGTAAAAAAATGATCTCTTAATCTCTTTAATATTAGAGATATGACTTCTTTAAATCGCTGCAAAATTAGTTCCTAACCTTGAAAGTATATCCTTTAAGTCAGCGAGGAGACTTTTCTATCCCTCTCGAGTTGTTGCGGTGTAAGTGGCAGATGATACACGGAGGGAAAGAGACGCGGCACAGCTGTGGTACTGTATTTACAGTCTCCCGCAGTAACACAGTCTGTCAGTCTTTATTAACTGCTGCTTGTACTCGGGAAGGCAGAATGTCCTTTACTCGAAAATAAAAAGCTGATGTACTGTGCAGGCATACTCTAACTTTCACAACTCCAAGCTTTTCTCTCAGTCCAGCCAGATCGTTTCAGTTGAAATTAGGTACTATGTGAGTGATGATTCAAGTAGTAGAAGTTAAAATCAATAGCAACAATGTGCTTTATTTTGTGCCATAAAGCTGTTTGGTTTTTAAGCAAAAATTAAGAGGGCTATATTTGGTCAAGTGCATGTCAACTGAAAATTGTGAATCTTGTGTTACAGTCATCTGAACAGAAGAGCAATAACAGCATTTTTCATTTCTTCTTTTATGGACTATTAAAAAGATGTGTCACAGCAGTTCAGGAAATATTGACTACATTAAATTGTTAAAATGTGCATTTTAAAATCAAGTCTATATGCACAGGATTTCTCTGGCATATTGAAATCAATATACAAAGCATTCTGTTAAGTGAAATGCAATATCAAGAACACAGTCTGATACAGAATTTGTCCTTAGCTTGTTCCCTTTGCTCTGTTTATACAAGTGATTATTCATCTTTATTGACAATTTTTCCTAACTTGTTATTCCTTTCCATTTTCTTGGGAGCAACGTTGTGGTGAACCATGGCTCATTTACAAGTGTAATGTCCCTGTCAACAATGAGATCGGGTCAACAGTCTAGAATGTGATGTGTTTTAATGGAACACTACATATATATTTATATATGATATCGCTATAAATGAGTATTGTGACATTAGTGAATACGAGTTTACATTTCTAAATATCCTGTAGGATTTTTGTTTTAGAATGTAAACTATTTTCTAATGACACACAACCACAAATTATGTACATAAATACTGACTCAATCCATTTACCCAAGAAAGTACTAGGGCTGTGCAATATATCAAAATATCGCAAAAATGCATGTCGCAATAAATGGGCTTATCAATTCCTCAAATTGTTTTATTACCATAAGCAAGCAAGCCAAGTAAAAAGCGATAAATTTCAAAAGTTTCCCTAAAAGTAGTTTACCTGAAATAATGTGAAACATGTTGGTTACATAATTGTTTAATCATTTATTGAAAATGTGTTTAAATTGTTTTATTTCATAAAATAAATATTGTATCACATATTAAATATCACATTACTTAGCATGTCATTGCATATTGCACTTTTGCTATAATTCGCACAGCCCTGAAAAGGACTGATGTGACTTTTGCCCAGTATTGTATTTATACTGTATAAACACACACATATTTATATTTAGTATATATGTATGTATATTCTCTATTCCTTTATTTAAAAGATGCTGCTGATGAGGCAAGATGCTGGCAGACCTACCAACAAGAATTAAAACTGTTCGAAAGGTTCTCCAGACGCCCCAGGTGTGTGTGTGCGATCTCATTGTGTCTGATTGAGGTTGTGCCTGTGTGTATTTGTATCAGAAATATCTGTTTGGGATGCAATTTGTGTGTGTAAGTGATAAAAAATACCTTTGTGTCTGATTAAGTATCTGCCAAGGACGATGAGAAGACAAAGCATGATGAATACAATGACAGCCACTACTCCACCAATCACGGCGTGGTCCACACCTGGGGAGTTGACCAGTGCTGTGGGGTCTGAGATATGGACAACAAGACAGATAAACAGTCAAAGATGTGCCGGGGACAAACACTGTAACGATCAGAAATAAATCATTACGGAAATATCAGCAAAGGAAAACAAAGAAAACAAAAAGATGAAGTACTTCGGCCTCTCGCAGAGTTGGGAAAGAAATATTTCTTAAACATTGCTCTTTCATATCTCTGGAGATAAGGTGAAGCTTCTGTTATATTTAATCTGTATTGTTTCAAATGTTTCTTGCAAAATTTCCCTTGGAGAACAGCAAATGAGAAATTGTTGTGGATGTACAGTAAGAGTACAGTGCTATAAAATGAATGTGAATAGCGAGGTTTCAACTGTTTTGATAAACACAGGGTTCCTTCCATATTCTCCAAGAGACGTTTTTCCTCTCGGTGGAAATGTGCAATATAATTTTAAATGTTATTCGTGTTCTCAGAACACCTCATTTTAAAGCCTATTCACACCAAAAGCAACACTACAAAGCATCACAAATTGCCATGAAAATTCAGCGTGGTCAACATTATGCAAACTGCCATCTGCATATGAGAAAGGTTTGCATTCTTAAAAGAAAGTGAATCAGGCTTTGGGTTTCAAAATAAAATCTCTGCCCATTTGTTGATCCTAAACTATATCCCTCATGTTAATGAATATAAACAGAAAATTAATTATTCTTTACAGATTCACAGAAAACACCTGCAAATCATATTCTCCCACATCAGTAATGTACAACACTTATTATCTCAAGAAATGACTTTAAGCGATCTCTCCCCTTTAACAGAGCCCTTGACATTTGCAAGAAAACAAACTAAACCAAAATACCTCGCAAGAGATCATAACCGCTGATAGCTATTTCTGCTCGAATGTTATTCAGAAATGAAGTACAGGTCTCATTTCCTATTATCTCACATTAGGCATGAGCGAATTGTTTATATAACATATGGAGAACAATTCTAATGGGCCTGGCAATTACAGAGAGGCGCCGTTTTCAATCTATGCGACGCCCAATAGCTGCTGACCTCTGGTTGAAATAACCACATGAATAATCGAAAGCCAGATTTCAGCGCAGAATCCATCATAAGCTTCAGTGACTTTGCCCGGACTCAGAGAGCGTGAACGACATCCATCACTCCCACCCACAGCACGATCTCTGTCTCCTCCTCAAACAAAACTCCATCAAAAGCAGACAAGTTAACAGTCGCCTTGACGCTCACACGCTTCAGGAGACAAAAAACAGCGGATGAGAGCCGAGTGGATGGAGGAGGACAAACTGAATGAGTGCTGAGTGACACTAGAAGCCAGAGTCAGTGAAAGAGGAGGAAAAGATGAATGATGTCGTCTTTAAAAGGGTCATCACTGACTTAACATGGTTCTGGACTAATAACATTAACAGATTTATAACTGCCAAGATGGACTCATCCTAATGTCGTTTACAAACTGTTTAAGACTTTTTTCTGCGGAACACAAAAGAGGATATTTTGAGAAATGTCTCAATTTTTTATGCTAAACATTCAATTATTTCGCCTTGGGTTTTCATACAGGTTGAATATATGTTAGTATAATTGGCTTTTTTTCAAAACAAGATATTAAAACAATTTATTTAAAATCCAATAGTTAATTTCTGAAAAAGGTATAAGTTTATGTAGTAAAAAACAAGTTAAATAAGTTTTTCTTTCACAAAAATATATTTGTAATGTACATCAATTTTTTGGTGAATTCTAATATAAATATTTGAGTTTATCAGAATTATTTAATTTTTTAAGTACATAAACACAACATTTTAAAATAATTTTTGAAATTAATTTTAATGCTTTAAAATGTACAAATTTTTTTAGAGCACATTTTTGAGTGTGTAACACCATATGTTTTTTGGTGTATGAAGTCATTTTTTTAAAACCTTTTGGGACGGGCAGATGAGCTGACCTCAGGCAGCCTGTCATTGATATTTATGACTCTGTCATTGGTCAGTGAGTACTTTGTTTTAGAAAGACCTTCTAGCGTTAACGTATTGACGCATTGTTTCATAATCCCTGTGCTTTTTAAACAAGCCAAGGCTGACTATGTATGCGGTACATGACTCAAAATATATTCAAATAATAGTTCACCCCAAAATGAAACCCATTATTTACTCACCCTCTTATTATTTCAAACCTGCATGACTTTCTATTTTCTGCTCAACACAAAAGATGATATTTTGAAGAATTTTAACTGAACATTGTGTTCCCTATTCCTTTGTATGTAAAGACACAAAACCAATACAACTGAATGGTACCACATTTGTTCAGTTGCAAGTATTTTACAAAATATATTTTTTGTTATTCTGCTGAAGAAAATAACTTTTACAGAAATTTCACGTTTAGGTTACCTATCACAATCACGTTCATTCAGTTTAGCTGTTCTCACAAGGCGTATGACTGGACCTCCCTTGAAGCAAAAATTGATTTGGACCTCCACAGCGACTATAATATTTCACATTCTCTAGTTTTCCTATACGAGATTGTTTTCAAATTGGCTGAAAATGCAGTTTTCGGCGTCGACCTAATTCAATTGTGAGCTTTTAATGAACCAATAAATTTGAGCTGATATTAATGTCTTCAATGTAATATAAAATGTGTGGCCTTCATTAACAACGTTCCTGCGCCATTAACTATGTTCATAATGATAGACCAATTCAGAAGAGAGCTGTAGCTAAAAAGAAAAACGCCCACATTCGTCATAAACTTAAGACCCCTGAGACAAATAGACAGACAGATGGAAGAGAGCTAGCGGAGAAAGAGCGGGAGACATTCACAGATGCAGAAAGAGAACCAAGAGAAACATGTAAAGCTCAAAAATTAGCTCAACATTTTCACTATGAACAGTACACAGATTTGTCTTACTGTATATACATAAGCACTATGGTCTTCTGCTTGATTTAAAATTTTCTAATCAAGACTAATCTAAGGAGAGTCTCTCCTGCAACTCCATAAAACACTTTTTGTGAAATTACTGAGAGTCCATTTAATTTCAATGTTGTCTAGAAAAACATTTGAGATATGAAAATGTCATTTATGATTCCTATGATGTTATAGAAAAGAGAGAGAAACCAGGAAAGAGATATAAGCGAGAGAGAGATGACAATACCTGTGGCGATGAATACAGCATCTTCTCAACAGGATGAAGGGATGAATGGATGATGAATGGATGGATGGATGGATGGATGAGGGTCACGTGAATGAGGTGTGAAGCAAGAGTGCAAAAAAAGAAGGAACAAAGGCAACTGATGAAAAAAGACATAAATGTGTACAATCGCATATGTTTCTGTGAGTTTGCAGACAAGTTCCGGAAAATAAGGACCTTTGACGAGAATTAAGGTGGATTTTTATGGCAAAATAATGAAATAATCGAAGCGAATGTTTGCTGGAGGGGAGGTGCGTTGTCAGATTGTGTTTCTGGATAATCAGAGGCTTTGCCGCACGGTTCGTCTACTTAAATCCAGCATTACAGTCAAAGCCGACAGCAGATGCTGCTCAACATGCTTCTAATGTACAGCGACCGAGATCTTAATATACATCTCTATCTCTCACAAATCCACAAACACAACCTGCTCCATTATGAACCGATACACTTGGACTGGTTTAGTAACACACTATTAACTGTTCTGTGGACTTGAACATGACTTTGATTTGTGTAGCAAATGGTTAGTAGAGGATCATGAAACATTGAATAGTTTAATAGTTAAAGTGATCGTTCACTCAGATTTCTTTTTCCACTTTTTTAGGTTTGAAAAGTTAATTTACTAATGGCAGAATTATTCATTTTGGGTGAAAATGCAACTGCTGTTTATTCAATACCTGTCCCTGACGCAAACATATTTGCTGACCTGCATAAGTTATTTTTTTATATACACTTTTAAATTTAATGTTCTAACAAAAATCTATATGTCGGAAAAGTATTTTTTTGTTTTATTTTGCAAATAAAATCCACTCAAATGATAATAAAGAGGAACTTTATAAGAATGATCTCACTTCTATGGACAAACTTGAAACATAAATTTCACTGCTGTCTGGTGTGCCATGTTAAGTGTGTGTGTGTGCGTGATGAGTTACCTGTAAAGGTGTGAACTCCATTCAGCTGATGGACAGATGATGGAGTGGTGGGGATGGAGGAAGGATGGGATGGAGGCATGCGAGTGGCAACAGAAGAAGGAAAAAGATCGGGAAAGAGCGCATTGGAAAGAGAAGCTGTAGGATTTTTAGAAGGAACGTCGGAAACAGAAGTGCTCTGAATTTCAGGAGGCACCGTGGGCGAGGTGGGAGGAGACGTAGCGAGAGTGGGGGAGACGGATGGAGAAGATGTATCAGGAATGGTGGTGGAAGAGGTGGTGGGAGGAGGAAAAGTTTGACTTTCAGTGGAAGTTAAAATGTAGGGATGAGATGAAGATGTGAAAGCGAGAGAGGAAGCAAGAAAAAAAGGAGGAGAGGTGAAATCGAAGAGGTCTGATTCTTTGAAGAGTGATAGAACGATGTGAGCGATGAAAGGAAGGGAAAGTAAAAAACAAAATAAAGAGATGTCATGAAAAAACGAAAAACAGAAAGAAATGAAAGCAAATTCAGAAAGAAGAGTAGTGAAGGTAAATGCACCCGACACGTTCGTTCGACTTTCATCATGTACCTTGCACAGAGAGAGGGAACGAGCCGTCCCCCCTCCCGATCCCGTTGTCGGCATAGCACAGATAAATGCCGTCATCAGACTTGTTGAGGGATTCAAATCGCAGGAACGCACCATCCACCTTAACCTGCGGGGAGAGCAGTCCGTCTTTCTTATCCCACGTGAATGTAGTGGGCCTGGCGGAAAGAGAGAGCATTTTGAAATTTGACATCAAAAGCAAAGCATAAAGAGGCGTTTAATTGAGCAGATTGAAGGAATTTGCAATTTGGCCGACTATCAAAAGAACCGAGCACATCACAGAGGGAGTTGTATGGGAGACCCATGAGAATATTGTGGAATTCACATGTGATGTAATGTCGAGTTATTACAAAGGAAACACGTGAAATGACATTCTGTACCTGCAGGTCATAATATTCATAAAGTTAATTCAAATCATAAATTAACAAAATGCTATTTCTGTAGTCATTTTTCCAAACCTTTTTATGCCAAACTTTGATCGCTTCATTTATTCTGCAAAAGATATTTTGAAAAATGTAGGTAACCAAAAATTATTGATCTCTGAAGATAAAGCCAATGCAAGTAAATAGGGGCCAACAGTTTTCTTTACACATTCTCTTAAATATCTTCTTTTCTGCAGAAGAAAGAAGCTCATGCTGACTTAAAATGTTAAAAGGGTGAGTGCAAATGACAGAATTTTCATTATGAAGTAAACGATACGTTAAAGTGTACTAAAAACAAGAACGGCCCATGGCCAAGTTCACCACAAGTTCACCAATAAAAGCCAATTCTGTCATCATTTCTCACCCTCTTTTCATTCCAGACCTGTGTGACTTTCTTTCATCTGCTAAGCACAAAAGAAACCATTTGAAGAATGTTGGCAACCAAACATCATTGGTCCCCATTGACCTCTATTGTGTGACATAAAGCCAGTGTAAGTCAATTTTTCAAAATATCTTCATTTGTGTTCTGTTGAAGAAAGAAACCCATACAATCGTGAAATGTCAAGAGGGTAAATGGTAACAAAATTACAATTTTGGTGTAAATTACCCTTTGAGTGTACTAAAAACAAGAATATCCTTGGTACCCCACCCCTCACATACTTGCTTCCTGCACTTTGTATTAAGCTTGAATAGCTCTCTGTGTGGTACTAATGGATGATGGTTGTCATAATGAACTTAATGCAATTTTGAACCAGTAGAGGGCAATATTCAATTACATTATCTCAACTCTCAGCAACCATTGAACATAGACCTGTGATGGGACAAACCAGATTTACAGAACACAAAACATACCATTACAATTTGTTCTTATCCTTGGCTCTACTAAAGCAGTGTTTTAAAACTCTAGAATGAGAGAATCTGTATTTAAAACTCCTTGACCAAAGGATGTCTCTGATTTCTCTTATCGGTGTCTCATGTAACATCAACACAACAACCTCTGTGATACCATCAAACGTGTGCGTGTATGTAAAAGAGAGAACGGAGATCAATACGCTGACCATTTATAGCTTCATACATAAAACATGAATGTCAAGAATGGAAATGTGTGTGTGTCTTACTCTGGATTTCCGTTCCCAACACACTGCAGGTAAAACTTCTCCCCTTCTCTCGGGAGGTCATTCTCGGCTTGAATCCACACGCTTGGAGAAACTGAGAAACACACATATACACACAACATTTTTTCTCTATAATGGGTTTTGTCCTGTCGGCATAATGATCCACACACAAAGGCAGTGGTGGGTGGTATAACCCAAGTCTTAAACAAATCATTTATACATCATTCATATGCTGTTAATTGCATATACTACATAAACAATGTAGTTATTTTTACTGGATAGTCCCAATAATACGTCTGATGGTGGTCACACCCCCCAGCCCCAAGCAGCTGATGATATAGGGAACGTGCGTTCTGGCACATTTGGCACACGTGTCTTACACAGGACGCTGAGAGGTTGCTCCGTCTTCTTGTCTCCGTTGGCGATGGACGGGTGATCCACAGCACAGGCGATCAGGGCGTCATTATCGTCTCTGGTGACAGTGAGCGTGAGCTCACTCGTAACCGTGTAGGTGGGTTCATCAGGGTTGGACTCCACAACATCAGGACGTCCTACAAACACATTCACACCTTCACTTCAAATGTGAACGATGATGGTTTGACATTGAAGATGAACAGTAGATTTACCTTGTAGCTCCTCTTGATCTCTGTACCAGTGGAGTTTGGCAGGAGGCTTGCTGCCCGAACTTGTGCAGGTAAGAGTGACTCTGCTGCCTTCGTGAACAGCATCCTCGAAGCCTGTTATGACTGGCTTTCCTGGGACACCTGAGACAGACAAGGGGTGCAGGATGATTCATTTTGTGTTGATTGACATCTACCAAAATTACAAGGTTCAATATCATGGCCGAGGTTATCAAAGGAAAATTTTGCTTCTGTCCATGAGGAACCTGAGATGCAGATGTTTCCATAAACTTTCAGAGAAGGACAGCATCCGGGCAGAACCCAAAATTATACTTGAACAAGTTACCCTATGAAATGCAACATTTTCTGCGTTAAAATTTTAAGGTGCATTTTTACATTAACTGAATGAACAGCGCTTGTCCTATGCAGCATTTTACACTTTTATTTGCTAGAATATTGAAATACAGATGGAATATGTAACACATAGAAGGCAGTGTACCATAAAGCGGCCATTATCGCAAATAAAACCTGACGGGGTAATGAGGACCCCGGTGAGAAGCGGATAATCCCGCTTATTACCCGGCTACTTACAAAATAAATAAATAAACAGATATGAAATATTTATTTAAGTAGTTGAATTCGTTTCAGTATGTGAGAAGAAAAACACTTAAGAGTGATACGAGAGGAATGA